>JAVRXN010000013.1:48912383-49270127 GCA_033556935.1 Timema podura | reverse complement strand
CGACTTAGGCATCTAACACGGCTTCCCTTGGACGATTATTGGATACCACTGCCTTTGAGTTCCTGAGTGAAAGTGCGCCGGTTGTAATATCATAGTAGAAGGGCCTTAGGGATGACAATAACTGGGTACCCTACTTTGAGAAAAGACCGGTTGCGTTCATGAGGGCCCGGACGTAAAATTAGCACTTTCCTGCATACACTTGCTGCGGTGACTTCTCTTCCAGCGATGCTCCATATGAAGGTAGTCATGTCTAGCGTCATATGGAGCCGCTCGTCTGGAGAGTTAACAGGGCCTTATGTGGTAGTACCAACTGGGGTCACCCTGGGGGGTCTACGATCCGAGTACTTTTGCAGGTTGTCCTTTCACTCATGATTGAATCCCTTGTCACAGCTGACACCTTACTGTCCGCTGGCAGCGTATTACCAAATTCTGCTGGCATCTCACTGCCCGGCCCCCCACAGGGCCGTATTAATGACAAGAGGCGGAAACGGGTAAGGCCGTCCAGCCCTGTTTTTAAAAAATCCAGGAAGTGGTGAGGCTCCAGCCCCGCTTCCTGGTTATGTCTCGATTAGATGAAAATGAAGATCTAAAGCGTGTCAGCCCATTTATCCTCGAAAGAGGGATAAATGGAGCAGCAAAATCTGACGTTTAAATCAGGAAACGGCGTGATGGCACCATTATGATTCAGACTACGACTGACACAGTCCTCAAACATATTGGCGATTTCTAAAATACCTTTGAGTAATACGGCTCATATACAGGTGAAGGTGGAGCCCCACAGGTTCCTCAATGTTTGCAAGGGAGTGGTCACTTGTTATGACCTCGACTGTGTAAGCATTGAGAATATCTGTGAGGAGCTTTCCCCTCAGAATGTCACCGAGGTTTACCGTATCATTACCAAAAAGAACGAACAAGAGAAAAAGACAGATACATATATCCTCACGTTTGCGACTCCCACCCTTCCAAAGGAGGTTCGAGTAGGGTTCCATGTGCTCAGAGTCAGACCATATGTTCCCAATCCTCTGCGCTGTTTTCAGTACCAGGAATTCGGGCATACGAAGCTGAGATGCCTTGGAATGCCAACCTATGCAGATTGCGGACAGGAGGCTCAGGATACACCGTGTGAGTCTCCTAAGCTCTGCGTCAACTGCAAGGGTCCGCATTCTGCTTGGTCTCATGCCTGTCCGAAATGGAAGGAGGAAAAAAAAGTCCTGGAAATTCAATATGAAAAGAAGATCCCTTATGCCCAGGCACGCAAAGAATATGTATCCGGTCAAACTCCAGTATTTCAAATATCGTATAGCCAAATTGTTAGACAGAACATAAATTGCCCCAACTGCCATTGCGCAGTTAATAGTTCTAATACGCCTACACGTCCTGTACCACTCGTCTTCAGGTCTACTCCAGAGACGGAAAGAGAACCACCACCACCTATGGTGGTGCAAAAATTTGTACAGGTTGCAACACCCTTACAGAAGTCGGCTCCACCACCTTTACCCCCGAGGAGGCCTCCACGGGGAACACCCCCTGGCTCTCCTCGGGGAACCCCCTCGAGCCCACCTTGGGGAACACCCCTGAGCCCACCACGAGGAACACCCCTGAGCACACCTCGGGGAACACCCCAGAGCAGTGGTCTTCAACCTTTTTTGAATCAAGGGCCACTTCTTCCCCAACTTAAGTGGTGCGGGCCACACCTTACATAAAACATGTCACACATAATATATAATTCCAATTTCATGTTTGTACAGTTGTATTCAATGTAATTTGGCCATACTGTTAAAATAACCTAAAATCTAAAACAAATCATAGTAAAAATGTGAAAATTTAAGTTCAAAACTAAGTTTAATTAATATAAAATAAATTTTTACCCATATAAAAAGGTGTTGTTAAAATGTTTTCGGGTCTAATTTTAATGAGACATTTGGCACTGCTTTTTATTAACTAATTTTTCAATATTGGCTTTAATGCTAGATGTACTAATTCGAAGGGAGCTTCCTAAGTGGGTGTCAGTCAGTCAGTTCCTCAATTTAGACTTCACAATGTTCATCCTTGAGAAAGTTTTTTTTTTATTTAGCACCGCGTCTTACTACCCGTTCGGGTTATACGCTTAAGTACTAATTACACTAATGGATTAGGAATGGGAAAGGTTGAACTTAGAGGAAGTGAACCCGCATTTGCGTGGAGGGAGAGTGGAAAACCATTTAGGAAAAACCACCCCCAGTTCACTCGACCGAGATTCGAACCTCGATCTCCCCGTCCTCAGTGGTCTGGCTTGAGAAAGTTGTTTACAGCTGTAGGTACTGCTAAAGAGTGATGCTATAATCAGAGTATGAGTTCGGAGATTTGGAAATTGTTTTTCTTCAACATATTTTGAGTAAAATGTCAAAAGATCTACAGTCATATATTTCTATTTTAAATCTGTATTACACTGCAACTCAATAAGCTCCATTTGCACATTGCTCGGTACGTCCTCAACATCAACACCAAATGGAGTGGAAAATATGTTGAACAATTTTTCATTGGATTTGAAATCTTGGAAATGCGCATCAAAATCTGACTATAGATCTCTGAGTGCGGTAATGTATTTTTCGTTGTTATGAAATTCACATTGGGATAATGTTGAAAAGTGTGTTAATTCACCGTTTTGTAGTTGAACTTCCCACAGACGAAGTTTGTTTTCAAATTAATTGGGGGTTCCGGGGGAACCTCCCTGTTTTTATAGCTAATTTTATGTCAGATAGACACTTCCGGGTACGATTAAACAACACCTTATCCGATGATTTTATTCAAGAAAATGGGGTGCCTCAGGGCAGTACTTTGAGCTGTATGTTGTTCGCCATCGCCATAAATGGCATTGTGGACAACGTGCGGCTACCTGTCCGTTCATGCCTTTTTGTGGATAACTACGTAATTTATTGTAGTTCATCGAGCCTCCACAGGGCTGAACGGCAGATACAACTCTCTGTCAACAATCTGTGGTCGTGGGCATCGCGTAATGGTTATCGCTTCTCTGCAGCCAAGACGACGGTCGTCCACTTCCACAAATTGCGTGGATTAACTCCAGCCCCAAACATTTTAATGAATAACGTTGTTTTACCTGTATCAGAAACTGTAAGGTTCTTGGGACTTTTATTTGATTTTAAACTAACTTGTATCCCCCACATCAAAGACCTGAAAGCGAGATGTGTCAAAGCACTGAATCTGCTTAAAATTGTTAGTGGTCGCTCATGGGGTGCGGATAGGGAAACCTTAATTCGCCTCTATAGGGCCTTGGTGAGATCAAAACTTGATTACGGCAGTTTTGTTTATGGTTCAGCTAGACCTTCGTCATTAAAGATGCTAGATAGTGTACACCATGCTGGTATTCGACTGGCAACTGGTGCATTTCGTACCAGTCCAGTCGTCAGCATCTGTGCCGACGCTGGTGAACCCCCTCTTTCTTACCGGCGGTCATATCTGCTGGCTTCATACGTGTCGAAACTGCATAGCATGCCAAAGCATGTTGCCTACCGTCCTGTGTTCCATCCCCCCAATCGTGTTTTGTATGAAACCAAATGGCTTAGTACAAAGCCGGTTGGGATCCGGATGCTATCGGTTTTTGACACGTTTGGGATAGTCCTACCAAAGGCTAACCCAACATCTCCAGGTCGAATTTCTCCCTGGAAGATACGCCTTCCAAAATACCATTTTCATCTTGCCAAGTTTCCCAATGCGACCACTTCACATGTTATATATGAGAAGACCTTTAATAAGCTCGTCCCCCCAGCGGGACGGGGTTTAGAATAGTCCCGCAGTTACCCCTGCTTGTCGTAAAAGGCGACTAAAAGGGGAGGTTTCTGTGCAGGACGTACCTCGTGCAGGAAAAACCTATCCTAAATCTTTCCTTTCACCTCCTTTTTTCTTCCTTCCCTTTCACCCTTTTTTCATTCTTCTCCCTTCGCTTTCTTTATCCCTACCTCTTTCTTCCCTTCCCCTGCCGTTCAGTCCTGCACATAGACTTTTGGCCCCTCCGTTGACGACCCTGGCATCTAACACGGCTTTCCTTGGACGATTATTGGACACCACTGCTTTGAGCTCCCGAGTGAAAGTGCGCCGGTTGTAATATCTTAGTAGAAGGGCCTTAGGGATGACAATAACCGGGTACCCTACTTTGAGAAAAGACCGGTTGCGTTCACGAGGGCCCGGACGTAAAATTGGCACTTTCCTACACCCACTTGCTGCGATGACCTCTCTCTCGGCGATGCCCTATGCGAAGGTTGTCATGTCTAGCGTCGTATGGGGCCTCTCGTCGGGAGAGTTAACAGGGCCATATGTGGTAGTACCAACATGGATCACCCTGGGTCTACGATCCGAGTACTGTGTAGGTTGTCCCCAAAAATGGCATGGCCGCTTCTTTTGTCGCTGCTGACAACTTACTGTCCGCTGGCACCGTACTGCCCGCTGGCAACTCACTGCCCGGCCCCTCACAGGGCCGTAATACTGAAAAGCGGCGGAAACGAGTAAGGCCGTCCAGCCCTGAATTGGAAAAAATCCAGGAAGTGGTGAGGCCCCAGCCCCGCTTCCTGGTAATGTCTCGAGTAGAGGAAAACGAAAGTCTTAAGCGAGTAAGCCCATTTATCCTTGAAAGAGTGATAAATGGCGCAGCACAGTCTGACGTATCAATCAGAAAACTGCGTGATGGCACGATTATGATACAAACCATGACAGACATTCAGTCCTCAAAAGTAATGGCAATCTCGGAAATACCGTTGAGCAATACGTCTCATATACCGGTGAAGGTGGAGCCTCACAGGTTCCTCAATGTTTGCAAGGGAGTGGTCACTTGCTATGACCTCGACTGCGTGAGCATTGAGGATATCTGTGAGGAACTTTCCCCTCAGCACGTCACCGAAGTGTACCGCATTGTCACAAAAAAGAACGGTCAAGAGAAAAAAACTGACACGTATATCCTTACTTTTGCGACTCCTACCCTTCCAAAGGAGGTCCGAGCAGGTTTCCACGTGCTCAGGGTCCGGCCGTATGTCCCTAACCCCCGGCGCTGTTTTCAGTGCCAGGAATTTGGGCATACGAAGCTGCGATGCCGTGGGAAGCCAACCTGTGCGGATTGTGGACAGGAGGCTCACGAAACACCATGTGAGTCTCCTAAGTACTGCGTAAATTGCAAGGGTCCGCATTCCGCTTGGTCTCGGGCCTGTCCGAAATGGAAGGTAGAGAAAAAAGTCCTGGAGATACAAACTGAAAAGAAGATCTCATATGCCCAGGCACGTAAGGAATACGCATCTAGTCAGGCTCCGGTATTCCAAACCTCCTACAGCCAAATTGTAAGCCAGAACATTAACTGCCCCAACTGTCACTGCGCAGTTAATCTCGCAAAGACGCCCACCCGACCTGTGCCATCGGTCTCTGCTCGAGACATTCTTAATGTTAACGCGCCAACTAAGGTTGCGCCTAAATTACTTGGAGAGGCGAAACCTAGACAAAGGTCGTCTCCCCCACCTGTACCCCCGAGGAGCCCTCCTCGGGTACCTCCCCCGAGCCCGCCTCGGGGACCTCCCCCGGGCCCGCCTCGGGGACCTCCCCCGGGCCCGCCTCGGGGACCGCCCCTGGGCCCGCCTCGGGGACCTCCCCCGAGCCCACCTCGGGAAACAAAAGAACTTGCGGCCGTTGTTGGTTCGTCCGCTCTGGTCTCTGGGTCACCGGAGGTTAGAGTGGGTGGTAAAACGGGTGAGGCCGCAAAGGCGAGTCCTGCTGGTGCCTGGAGAAAGGTCCAGCGAGGTGTCGCCGATAATATTAATTACAAAAAAGCGTCGAAGGCTGTAACAAAGCCTTCGCGCTCAGATTCAACCCCCAAGTCTCTTCTGGAGAAACAAAAGCCTCTCTTGAAACGAGAGGTCCAGGAGAGACTTGGCAAGGCCAGAGGACCTAAAAAGGTCCTTAACCAATTTTTAGTTTTAAGAGATAGTGATATGGATTGCGTGGATGAATAAATTTATATTTGTACTTAATGTCGCTACTACAATGGAATTGTAGGGGTTTTTATGCTCGTGTAGAGGAAATTAAACTACTAATTTCTTCCCTGCATCCTTCCATCTTGTGTTTGCAGGAGACCCACTTCCGCCCAACTGACAACCCGATGCTTCGTGGGTACGATGTATATCGTACCGACAAGCCCATTTTTGATCGGGCTAGCGGAGGTGTGGCTATATTTGCACGTAGCAATATATATCATAAATCTGTAAATATTATATCCGATCTCCAAGTGATTGCTGTCAGAGTCTCCCTTCCTATTGAAGTAACCGTATGCTGCATCTACCTCCCACCAGGTGAGCGTGTTTCAAAGAGGAGCCTAGAGGCCCTCTTTATACAACTTCCCGCCCCCTATATCATCATGGGGGATTTTAACGCACACAACCTGGTGTGGGGGTCCAATTTTACAGACGCCCGTGGGAGGATGGTAGAGGATATTCTTGTCTTGGGAAGCCTGGTGTTAATGAACACTGGGACTCAGACACACTTCTCCACCTTCAATGGTGTATCCTCTGCCATCGACCTAACTTTGTGTAGCCCCGGGATCGCTGCTCACTTCTTTTGGGAGGTTCACTCGGATCTATGTGGCAGCGATCACTTTCCCATTCTGCTTTCGCCACTTAGAGATCCTCCCGGTATAGCACGGGCACCACACTGGGTTCTTAAACGTGCTGACTGGGATAAATTTCGCGAGCTCGCCGTATTTGATCAACCCCTTTCTCTTGACGTCGATGTGAATATAGACCATTTTACTTCGACGGTCATCATGGCGGCGAGGGAATCCATCCCTAAATCCTCGCCACATCCGCGCCACCGACCTGTTCCTTGGTGGAACGAGGAGTGTCGGTTGGCTATTTATGACCGTCGAAGGGCCCTACGTCTCTTCCATCGACGTCCTACTTTAGAGAATCTGGAGTCTTTCCGGATTCTACGTGCTCGAGCTCGCCGTATCATTCGTGAAAGCAGAAGAGAATCTTGGAGACAGTTTATTTCTACCCTTACTATTTCCACTCCCACAACTAAGGTTTGGGACAATATTCGTAAATTACGTAGTAGCAAAAATACCAGTAATAATATACCTGCCCTCATGTCAAACGGTTCGCTTGTCTCCTCCCCTGTGGAGGTCGTCAATGTATTGGGCTCTATGTTCACCGCTATTTCTAGCACTGCAAGCTACTCTAATGAGTTTGCAGCGCTTAAGCGGAACATAGAGCGCCATTCTATTGACTTTGGTCAGAGCCGGGGGGAGGATTACAACTCCCCCTTTACAATGGATGAATTGACCTATGCCCTGTCTCAGGCGGGCAACACAGCTTCCGGTCCCGACGACATCCACTACGATATGTTGCGCCAGCTACCTCCTGCTGGACAGACATATCTCTTGGACATTTATAATAGTGTTTGGGGATCTCATCAATTCCCATCACTATGGAGGCAAGCAACCGTTATACCAATACATAAAAGTGGCAAAGATAAATTAGAACCAACTAGTTATAGACCGATAGCCTTAACTAGTTGTGTATGCAAAATATTGGAAAAAATGATAAATAAACGATTAATATGGTATTTAGAATCCCGCAATCTATTATCAAATATTCAATGTGGTTTTCTCCGTAACCGATCTACGATGGATCATCTCGCCCGTCTCGAGACGGCGGTTCGTGACGCCTTTCTCCACAAACATCATCTTTTGGCAGTTTTCTTTGATTTGGAGAAGGCGTACGACACCACATGGCGGTACGGCATTTTAAAAACACTTTTTAATTGGGGGTTCCGAGGGAACCTCCCTGTTTTTATATCTAATTTTATGTCAGATAGACACTTCCGGGTAAGGTTAAACAACACCTTATCCGATGATTTTATTCAAGCAAATGGGGTTCCTCAGGGCAGTACTCTAAGCTGTACGTTGTTCGCCATTGCAATTAATGGCATTGTGGACAACGTGCGGCTACCTGTCCGTTCATGCCTTTTTGTGGATGACTACGCAATTTATTGCAGTTCGTCGAGTCTCCACAGGGCTGAACGGCAGATACAACTCTCTGTAAATAATCTATGGTCGTGGGCATCGCGAAATGGCTTTCGCTTCTCTGCAGCCAAGACGACGGTCGTCCACTTCCACAGATTACGTGGAATACAACCTGTCCCCAGTATTTTAATGAACCACGTTGTTTTACCAGTCTCAGAGACCGTAAGGTTTCTGGGACTTTTATTTGATTTTAAATTAACTTGGATCCCTCACATCAAAGACCTGAAAGCGAGGTGTATAAAAGCACTCAACCTGCTCAAAGTGGTTAGCGGTCGGTCCTGGGGTGCTGATAGGGAAACCTTGATGCGCCTGTATAGGGCCTTGGTAAGATCAAAACTAGACTACGGCAGTTTCGTGTATGGATCGGCGAGACCCTCGGCGTTAAAGATGCTGGATAGTGTCCACCATGCTGGTATACGACTGGCTACTGGTGCTTTTCGTACCAGTCCAGTCGTCAGCATCTGTGCCGACGCCGGTGAGCCCCCTCTCTCTTACCGGCGGTCCTATCTTCTGGCATCTTACGTGTCGAAACTACACTGCATGCCGGAGCATGTTGCCTACCGTCCTGTGTTTCATCCCCCTAACCGTGTCTTGTATGAAACCAAATGGCGTAGTACAAGGCCGGTTGGGATCAGGATGCTATCGGTTTTCGACACGTGTGGGATAGTCCTGCCAAAGGCTATCCCCACATCCCCAGGTCGAGTTTCTCCCTGGAAGATACGCCTACCTCAATGCCATTTTGATCTTGCCAAGTTCCCTAAAGCGACCACCCCACCAATTATATATGAGAGGACCTTTTATGAGCTCCTCTCCACTCGCTTTCAGGGCTTTAAGCGCGTCTATACGGATGGCTCCAAGTGTGGGGCCTCCGTGGGATGCGCATTTGTTGTGGAGGGAAACCATTTTAAATTTGGTTTACCTGGTGAATCCAGTGTTTTTACGGCTGAACTATACGCCATTTTTAAATCTTTGTGTTTTATTTATCGTAAGTGTCACCGTTCTGTGCTCATCTGCACGGATTCCATGAGTGCTCTGTTGGCATTGTCCACTCTCTACTCCTGGAATCCCATTGTGCAGATGATACATGAGCAAATTTTAAAAATTGATTCATTAAACACCCGGCTCGCCTTTTGCTGGATTCCTGGTCACGCTGGTCTTTCAGGAAATGTACTTGCTGACCAGGCGGCCAAGGAGGCAGCACGCCTGCCTCCGGAGGCGAGTCTGGGTGTCATGTTTTTAGATCTAAAGGGTTATGTTCGGCGTGGGGTCTTACGCACCTGGCACGAGCAGTGGGTCTCGACCCCTGCTCAGAACAAGCTGCGGTCCATCAGGGACGGTGTGTCGCGATGGCCCTCTTCTATACGAAAGTCTAGAAGAGAGGAGGTCATCGTGACGAGACTCCGCGTCGGGCATACATTACTAACCCACGGATTTTTATTGAGAGGGGATCCACCTCCATTGTGTGAATTTTGCGATGCTCCCCTTAGTGTGTACCACATTTTGGTGGAGTGTCGCAAATATGCCCCTATCCGCCTGGCTCTTGATTTTAAAGATGACCTACGTTTTTTATTACGTGATAGCACGGAGGGAGTTATTTGTTTACTCCGTTTTATACGCCAGGCGGATCTTTTTAATGCCATTTGAGTCACTTTTATAAAGTGACTCATCTGGATTTATCTCATATTGAGAACTTTTTAACATTTTAGTACATTTTAATATGTTTGTTCTGTCTTTTTAACGTATTATTTTAACATGTTTTAAGATTTTAATGTGTTATATTTTAATATGTTTGTTTTGTAATTTTAACGTAGTGTATACACCTGTGGTTTTATTTTAGCAGGTGTATCACTTCTTTTAATCTAATTGCCCATTTGAGCGCTCCTATGGAGTGCCTAAATGGGCTTTTTCTCATATTGAGAATATCTGTTTTTAATTGATAAAAAAATTTTAATATTGTATATTGTTTTATATTTTATGTTTCCACCTGTTTATTCTAACAGGTGGACTATGTGATGTCTCTCTCCCTAATGGAGATTTTACTGTGTGTGTAAATGTCAAGGCCCTAATGACCTCATTGTGTCGATGGGCCTCTAAACAATAATAATAATAATAATAATAATAATAATAATAATAATAATAAGCTCGTCTCCACCCGCTTTCAGGGCTTTAAGCGCATCTACACAGATGGTTCAAAGTTTAGGGCCTCCGTGGGATGCGCCTTTATTGTAGAGGGAAATAATTTTAAATTTGGTTTACCTGGTTAATCCAGTGTTTTTACGGGAGAACTGTATGCTATTTTTAAATCATTATGTTTTATTTATCGAAATTGTCACCGTTCTGTTCTCATCTGCACGGATTCCATGAGTGCTCTGTTGGCATTGACCACTCTGTACTCCTGGAATCCACTCGTGCAGATTATACACAAACAAATTTTAAAAATTGATTTATTAAGCACCCAGCTCGCCTTCTGCTGGATTCCTGGTCATGCCGGTCTTTCAGGAAATGAACTGGCGGGCCAGGCGGCCAAGGAGGCGGTCCATCTGCCTCTTGAGGCGGGTTTGGGTGTCATGTTTTTAGACCTGAAGGTTTATGTTCGTCGTAGGGTCTTACGCACCTGGCACGAGCAGTGGGTTTCGATCTCTGCTCAGAACACGTCTATAAGAGATGGTGTGTCGCGATGGCCCTCTTCTGTACGGAAGTCCAGAAATAAAGAGGTCATCGTGACGAGACTCCGTGTCGGACATACATTTCTGACCCATGTGTTTTTATTAAGAGGGGATCCACCTCCAGTGTGTGATCTTTGCGATGCTCCCCTTAGTGTGTACCACATTTAGGTGCCTATCCGCCTGGCTCTTGGTTTTAAAGGTGACCTACGTTAAAAATTCCAAAAATATGCTTGAAATTTTCAATGAAACAAGAGTAATATAATATAGATAATATTATACCATTGTTGTTAGATTTTGATTGAGAATAAGTGGGCGTTTCGATGTCGCGTGAATTCAGAAAAAATATTATTATTATTGTTGTTGGGGTTTAAAGGCCCATCGACACATTGAGGTCATTAGGGCCTTGAACGATATTAAAAATATAGTAAAATCCCCACAGGGAAGACAATAATTCACCTGCAGAATATACAGGTGAATACACAATATACAAACAATCAAACAATAAAATATATTAATATAATATAATATTTAGCAATTTAGTAAAATACCCATCTGAGACACTCCATAGGATCGCTCAAATGGGCAATTAGATTAAAAGAAGTGATACACCTGCTAAAATAATACCACAGCTGTGTACACTACGTTAAAATTACAAAACAAACATATTAAAATATACCACATTAAAATTATAAAACATGTTAAAATAATACGTTAAAAAGAAAGAACAAACATATTAAAATGTACTAAAATGTTAAAAAGTTGTCAATATGAGATAAATTCTGATGAGTCACTTTATAAAAGTGACTAAAATGGCAGTAAAAAGATCCGCCTGGCGTATGAAACGGAGTAAACATATAACTCCATCCGCGCTATCGCGTAGTAAAAAACGTAGGTCACCTTTAAAATCAAGAGCCAGGTGGATAGGGGCATATTTACGACACTCCACCAAAATGTGGTACACACTAAGGGGAGCATCGCAAAATTCACACAATGGAGGTGGGTCCCCTCTTAATAAAAATCCTTGGGTCAAAAATGTATGCCCGACGCGGAGTCTCGTCACGATGACCTCCTCTCTTCTAGACTTTCGTATAGAAGAGTGCCATCGCGACACACCGTCCTTGATGGACCGCAGCTTGTTCTGAGCAGGGGTCGAAACCCACTGCTCGTGCCAGGTGCGTAAAACCCCACGCCAAACATAACCCTTCAGGTCTAAAAACATGACACCCAAACTCGCCTCAGGAGGGAGATGAACCGCCTCCTTGGCTGCCTGGTCCGCAAGTTCATTTCCTGAAGGACAGGCATGACCAGGAATCCAGCAAAAGGCGAGCCGGGTGCCTAGTGAATCAATTTTTAAAATTTGCTCATGTATCATCTGCACGAGGGGATTCCAGTAGAGAGTGGACAATGCCAACAGAGCACTCATGGAATCCGTGCAGATAGAACAGAACGGTGACACTTACGATAAATAAAACATAAAGATTTAAAAATAGCGTATAATTCAGCCGTAAAAACACTGGATTCACTAGGTAAACCAAACTTAAAATGGTTTCCCTCCACAACAAATGCGCATCCCACGGAGGCCCCACACTTGGAGCCATCTCTATAGATGCGCTTAAAACCCTGAAAGCGAGTGGAGAGTAGCTCATAAAAGGTCCTCACATAGATAATCGGTGGGGTGGTCGGTTTAGGGAACTTGGCAAGATCAAAATGGCATTGAGGTAGGCGTATCTTCCAGGGAGAAACTCGATCTGGAGATGTGGGAATAGCCTTTGGCAGGACTATCCCACACGTGACAAAAACCGATAGCATCCGGATCCCAACCGGCCTTGTACTACGCCATTTGGTTTCATACAAGACACGGTTAGGGGGATAAAACACAGGACGGTAGGCAACATGCTCCGGCATGCAGTGTAGTTTCGACACGTAAGATGCCAGAAGATAGGACCGCCGGTAAGAGAGAGGGGGCTCACCGGCGTGTTCACAGATGCTGATGACTGGACTGGTATGAAAAGCACCAGTAGCCAGTCGTATGCCAGCATGGTGGACACTATCCAGCATCTTTAACGCCGAGGGTCTCGCCGATCCATAAACGAAACTGCCGTAGTCTAGTTTAGATCTTACCAAGGCCCTATACAGGCGCATCAAGGTTTCCCTATCAGCACCCCAGGACCGACCGCTAACCACTTTGACCAGGTTGAGTGCTTTAATACACCTCGCTTTCAGGTCTTTGATGTGAGGGATCCAAGTTAATTTAAAATCAAATAAAAGTCCCAGAAACCTTACGGTCTCTGAGACTGGTAAAACAACGTGGTTCATTAAAATACTAGGGACAGGTTGTATTCCACGTAATCTGTGGAAGTGGACGACCGTCGTCTTGGCTGCAGAGGAGCGAATGCCATTTCGCGATGCCCACGACCACAGATTGTTTACAGAGAGTTGTATCTGCCGCTCAGCCCTGTGGAGACTCGACGAACTGCAATAAATTGCGTAGTCATTTACAAAAAGGCATGAACGGACAGGTAGCCGCACGTTGTCCACAATGCCATATATTGCGATGGCGAACAACGTACAGCTCAGAGTACTACCCTGAGGCACCCCATTTTCTTGAATAAAATCATCGGATAAGGTGTTGTTTAACCTTACCCGGAAGTGTCTATCTGACATAAAATTAGATATAAAAACAGGGAGGTTCCCTCGGAACCCCCAATTAAAAAGTTTTTAAAATGCCGTACCGCCATGTGGTGTCGTACGCCTTCTCCAAATCAAAAAAACTGCCAAAAGATGCTGTTTGTCAGAAAAAATAGATCATTGGCTGATCCTTCATCAGAGGATATTTCTATCGGTAGGGACTTGAATGAAAAAGAATTGTGTTCCTCTAAAATAGTTTAACCACAATTTGAAACCAATTTAGCAGGACTTTGTTCGGACTTTATGGCTGTACTACTAGTTTCATTGGGATCTTCAGGTGCAGTAGATGAAGGTTGTATGCAACTGTTGAAATAATTTGAAAAATACTATGGGATGTCATATTAAATAGTAATGAATCTGTGTTTGAGTTCGCGCTAGTATTTTCTTCAATTTTTTACGTGGAGATTTTTTTAATGTACTTGCCTGGAATTATTGACTTCAGAAATAACGATCAAAATACGTATTTTGAACTGTCCTCCTTTTCCAAGATTCTTCCACGAATGGATCATCCGCATTCTAATCCTCGGTTAGTAGATAGTTGACCTCATCCTTTCTTACTTTGTTCTTCTTTGGCTTTTTAGGAATATTAAGGCGTATGGCTTTACATACACCCTCCATTCTATCTTTCAAAATCATAACAAATATACCGGTTTTTAAATTAGTTCTGCTGGTTAATAAATCTACTTTAACTTGTTTGAACCAATTTTCCACGGGTGCATTGCTGACTCGCAAGTGCTCAGCATTATGCCTGTTCAAAACGGCCCAAATGATACTAAACTTATTAAAAAATATTCAGCAAATTCATAACACCAGAACTCATTTGTATGAGGCATATAACCTTCATCGACGTTGGATGATTAGATGACTTCCTTATATATAGGTAAAAAATACTTATAAAATGGACTATCTTTATATATATAATACCAGTTTCTTCATGATAAAGGTCTAGGTCATCGACATTTGTTTCGGCATTGTCGTCAATAATGGGCGAGTCTCTAGAAAGAGAATTTAAATCGTCAATTAATTCTTGAGTAACATACTCCGACACTAGTACAACGAAAAAGTTCCTACATTGATTCGAAAAGTTGGCGAACGTTTTACACAAAAGAATAGCACCGATTCCCTCAAGTGTGAATTTTTTTAATATTTTTAACGCTGATTTTAAACCTTTTAAATGATACTGAAATAATTTTCATGAAGTGAGCACAACATGTATGAACTGTTATTAAGTCTTTAATGGAGGTTCTACCAGTAAAAGTACCAGTAGTCACGTCAAAACACACATTTAGATAATTTAACAAACTAGTTTTATTCCAACTTTCTATGACAGCGATAATGAAAGCCCAGATCGAGACTACCACGACTAAATGGAAAAATGGCCATATTCTATTATTACCTTGAAGAAATTTACGAAAGAAAGAAGAAACATTGAAATACTATGTTTATCGTGACAACTTAAGACGCATTCAAGAATCGGTAATATGTAACTTTTAATTCGTATTACACCGGTATAATACAAGATTCTTTTACATTGTTCGTCATTAGGTTTTTTAACGGTAGAACCAGTAGCAACAGATATTACAGATTCACTCAGTACATGTTGAATATACTTGTCTGTAGGTTTTTGGTTCAAATACTGCATGCGTAAATCAGTAAAATCGTTTTTATCTAGATCGTTTCGCGCCATAGCTTCCGAACGAGCTTTTTGAAGAACAGGGGGCGACTTAATGTCCTAAAGGTGTCCCTTTAAAACTATGGTTTCATCGGCTTCTTTAGTTTTTTCTATGTAATAAGAATTGGAGGTCTGCGTTAGTAGTTTGTCTTGAGCGGCTCTAAATTTTTTTCCTCTCAATTGAGTAAATATTCTGTTATCTGAATCATGGTTGTGAGAAACAGGTCCCTTGCTGTGAGCATGTACTGTAGCAAAAGAAGTCGAAAAGAAAATATCAAAACGGAATATTTTGCAGCCTTTATTAAATTGAGAGTGCTTGC
Source organism: Timema podura (assembly GCA_033556935.1). NCBI lineage: Eukaryota > Metazoa > Arthropoda > Insecta > Phasmatodea > Timematidae > Timema > Timema podura. The sequence goes on along the minus strand of JAVRXN010000013.1, from coordinate 49,254,728 downwards.
ACTTTGCATACGCAATACAATTCCCGATTTTTTTTTTCTGCGGATGTGTTTAAATATCAAAACACAATAGATATTTAGAGTCGCTAGCATTTCTTTCTCAATTTCGTCCCATATAGTGTGATTAGGGACCTTCCCAACAACCTGTATAGGAATTGAAACCGTTCCTTCATAATTTGGATAGTTTTTTAGTCTTGGATCGATTAATTGATTTTCGTTTAAATCATTATAACAAATGGGATTAGTCTTTCGCAGAAAGAATGTTTAATTTAACAGTTTCTTTTCCCTTCTATTTGCCTATCCTGAAACGTTGTCTTAGGCAATTAATATGGTTAACACTGCAACGCACATAGATAACACTCCTCGAATTTCTATTCTTAACTCTCCTAAAGATAACCCACAATTTATTGAAACAACATCTCTAAGTCCTTGTATGATGTACTGGCGTAATAACTCACGTTAAAATTTTCCAGCTTTAAAAAAAAAAACGATAGACCCAGTGAGCATGTATTAGCTAAAGTAAATATTTTTTCTGGAAAGTTTTCCGAAACGTTTCTATCTGAAGCTTCGTTCTTATTATCCTGCCCACAATTTATTTCCCGGGTCAATCTTAAAAGGGAATCAATGTCTTCTTGTGACGAAAATTAAATTCCAATTGGTGGTAAATCGGTGCGGTATAGGCTACGATCGCCTTTAATTCTACTATAATAATTTAGGACGGCAATGCCGTTTTCTAATTGTTCGGTGGAAGATGATTTGTCATTTAAATTAGGGTCAGAACCTATTCAGTTTTCTGTATTAATGGGAATCGCTTGAGGAATATGTCTTTTCTTTTCCTTAAGATATCTATTTATAAAGTTAAAATAGATTTTTTATTTTTTCGGAGTTTATTTCCAACCCAACTCTTTAAGTAAAGCACTGTTCTTCGTCATTTCGGGCATCTTTCCGTCAGCACAAGACCCATAGCATCGATTAAATGTTTCAGTGATGACATTTTTGTCGAAATGGTTTCGGTTTTTCCTACCTGCGGGTAATATTCTAGAAGAAAACTCCGACGGGATATTATTATTAGAGGTATTTTGATGTGGTGAGTGTGTTGGGAGTAAGATAAAATCTTTACTTTGATTTGTTATAGTTGCATCCTCGGTGATCAAGGCTGTGTCAACGTTGCAAAATGTGTTGTATTTTTTCTCGCCAAGTAACAAGAATTCAAAGTCAACTTGTTTTATGGATTCTGTACTTTGTGTGTCGGAAGCAAAATTTTGCGTATTATAATTATTGATTAAGACTTCTTTGTGTCTTGAGCTGTAAACGGGATTTTGTTGTTTTGGTGTACACCATACTACTGGGTTTTATAATGTTGGTACTATTAGTTTTGGTCATAATGTTCTCAAATGTGATTAAATTAAATGATGAAGAGGAAGGTGTAATTGGTTTAGATGTTGTACTAGTGTTGATTCTATTGTCAATTATGTGTGTTGTACGTTTTTTGTTATTGTTGTGGTGTTTGATCAACGTCGGTGCTGTTACTTTGACTGTTTCTATGTTGATAATTGGTTGGCAAAGATCTTGTTTTGATGCAACACTAGCATAGCTGTAATGTTGATTTTGTGTTTTACTAATGCCCCCATGGCTCATGTTACTGCAATTTTCTACTAGATGAATTGAATCGCGAGCGTTATTTCTAGAGGTTCTTTTCGAAAGTTAGTCTTTTAACTTAAAAGGTGGAGGAGTTAAAACATTATGTGTTGGAAAACGGATAAGTTTACCGGAATTCAGCATTTGACATGAATGCGGCCTCATTCTTTTTATATAAACGAACTTATCGTGGTCGAGGCTACGGTTGAGTGCGATCGATGTTGCGAATGCGATCGCAAATACACCACAATCCGGGCCCCTCTGTTGTTGAACTTTGTGTAAAACGACTTCAAAATAGTGTGGATATAAGTTAGAAAAATAGATTGTGCCACCTCTGATATTGTTGCACTGTTCAAACGATCAATTATGTGAACAACGCCGTTGTCATAAAATGTAGTGAAAAAGTGTCCATTTGTGAAAGAGTTTTTATCGTGAGTGGAATAAACTTTCTGGAGAAACTTTGCTTTTGATGGAATATTTTCGATCATACCTGTACAACACGTATCTTGCATCGAATAAGGCGAGTGTTCAGATAAAATAACATTAAATTTGTTAATATGATCCGATAATAACTAATCTCCTTCCTTCAGCATTTTTTGTAACCCTCCCTCAGCCAAATAATCAAAAGTATCTACGTATATTAACTTCCATGATAATTAGTTTAAAATCAATGTCCTTAAAGTATGGCTAGTAAACTAACAATTTTTTCTTACCTATAACTCTTTGAATTATAAAGTACTTAACCTTGAATAGAACCTAATTAATCTCCCTCAAAATTTCTTCAAGCTTAGGAACGCCAGCCACTCGAACCTAAACTGAGCGAAAATTGAATCGATAGAAAATGTTCAAAATGATCTGTCATCATAGCTACTAAGTTTAGAAACATAAGAAGTAAGGAAACTAAGGAAGTTCCACTGCTCCAATCCCATTAGCCCCTGGTGTAGACAATTAGGGGTTGCACTTGTCCAGCTGTTACCATAGCATGTAAGAAGTTGAGTAAGGGGGTGGCAAATTGTGCCATTAGTCCCACCTTGCTTTTTCTCTCTAGTGAGTTTATGAACTTCTCAGGTGACAACCGGTGACCCATGAATCCTGTTGCTGGCAGAGCTATTGTCAAATGTTGGAGTAATAGCTCTAGTGGCACTTTTTTTTTAATACTGTCAGATTTACAGAGGTTCCAGACTTAGCGACTCTGTGATCGTCTTGGTCTAAGGATGTAGTACCCATCGAGTATGCAACTAGGTCCATGCTTACTTCACTGGCTAAGGCTGCACACAAGATTTCTACTCCCGACAGCTTAGATAGAATGGAGGTCTCCATAACTGATGTATAATGATTAGCTTCGTCCAACAATGCTCTCTTTCTAGCATCGTCCAGAATGAATCCTCCAAAAATAGCTTATCCCTACCAGGAAGAATCAGATGCGGGGCAGAGTAGCGGGCCTCAGGGATCAAATAGGAGCAATTATCTAGCCTTACTTCTACATGAATTTTGTGATGATATGAGGCACAGAATCGAAGTGCACTGTAAATGTGGTGGTAGAGTTGCTGGAAAAAGATAAAGCTATCCTTGTTGCCGCGCCTGTCCGCCGATGACTGAGCCCCGAGGCCCCCCGCTCTCTCGCTTTTATACCCTTAGGTGGCAGCGGAAGAGCGGAAGGTCCCGGAGGGACAGCCACCAGCAGGCAGGCGTCGGCGGGGCGGAGCCCTTTATTCTAAAAGTGTACAAGGAAGAAAAGGTATAACACAAAGAGGTACAAAGCATTTATATATACAACAATTGAAGTCGGTCCGTAGGTGGGTCCGTCCAGTGGAATTCTGCTGCGTCCTCTGCCTCCTCCCGCAGAAGGTCCAGGGTAGCGTCCCTCGTCGGGCGGTCCGCGGGGTTGAAGTCCGTCGGAATCCAATAAGAGTCTGTCCAACACCCCCGCAGTGTGTGAGCGACGAGGAAGTGCAGATGACACAGACTGGTGTCATTGAAGACGAGACCTCTGCCTGGCAGGGCCTGGTTCATGGCCGTCACGTTGTCCGTGCCGATTCGTATCACCCGCGCGTGTGAGTGTTTGTATTCCCACAGTAGTGTCAATAGCAAGGCGGCCACTTCCGCTTTGTTGATTTCGGTGGGCTGTCGGAACCGTTGTACTGTGCATGCCTCCCTGTAGGGGGCGTAGCCTACCAGTGCCCAAGGGGTCGCGTCGCAGTACAGATCCGTCGGCTTGTCCGGGGGTGGAGCCCACGTAGCTTTAGTCCAGCGCGGAAATCCCAGGACCTTGTCTGCGAACTGGGTGAGCCGCCTGTAGATTCTGGCTGTGACGTAGCCCGGCCAACGAAGGTTGAAGCCGAGCCACGAAAAGTATCCGGCGATTCGTTGCAGCCCTTTCTCGTCGGTGTTCGGGACGTGGCGTAGAAGTGTTCGTGCGCGGGCTTGTGTTTCTTCGGTCATTTCCACGGTGCGTGTGCGTGTGTCGACGATCAGTCCCAGGTAGATCAGTCTTTGGGAAGGCGATCTTGATGATTTTTCTGGATTCAAAGTGATCCCCATTGTGCTTATGAGATGAGGAACGTGCTCCAAGGCTTCTGGGTCCATGGAGTACCATAACAAGTCATCTAGGTAGGCGATGCCCCTGATGTCCGGGTTCAGCCGTTCGATAGCCTGAATCACTTCCCTGGAGATCTTCTGTAGGATTGATGGAGCCATGGCGTGCCCCATAGGCAGGCGGGTTGCCGAGTACTTCTTTCCCCTGTAGTAGACTCCTGTAAACCTTAGTGAGTCCTCAGATACCGGCACTTGGAAGAACCCCGACCGCATGTCGGTCTTCCACAGCCATGCGTTGGCCGGTATTCTTCGCATCGTGATTCCCGCCGCGTCGAGGCTGAACCTGGGGGTGTGGATGTATTCTGTCCATGGACTGAAGTCTTGGATTACTCTCACCGAACCATTAGCCTTGGGAATCAGGAAGAGCTGGAATGCGTCTGTTACGTTGGTATTTTCCTTCAGCAGACCCGTGGCAATCCAGTCACTGACCACTTCGTCCATCTGTGGGGAGCATAGTGATCTGATACCAAGTTGATATCAGGGTTGTGGAGATGGAATAGGCCCACATCACTGTCCCTGGACTGCTGTATCGGTGGACAAAGTTGCCGCCCGCTGTGCCCGGAACTAGATCATCCACAATGCAGTCCAGGCCAGCCACCCTTGCTCCCAACTGAGCAGTGATAAATTTCCTGATTCCGATTGGTGCCTGCTGTGTGGTATGTTGTATCTTGGGCTAATTATCAGGGATGGTTCAGTGAGGGAGGCTGTGAAGGAATCATAAAAAAAACCAGTTGCTCGCCAGGGGGAGGTGTATAAGGGCCGGTAATGAGCTCTAATCCTAGATTGTAGGTATAAGCAATGAGGAATAGTCTTAATGTGAAGACACAATCAAACTGCATTTTGTGCCTGAGGCAGAATTGCTCATACTGATCTCGGCAAGGCCTGACAACTTCTTCTATATAACTTAAGCCTGCTGGCTGTCTCTTCTGCACTCTGCTGAAGTAGTATTGTAGGTTTCGTTCATCCAGTTTCCTCACTTGTATGAAAAAACACTCCTCTTTCACTCCTGTCTTGTTCATTCCTACAAGTCTCACTATTGAAGAGACTTTATCGAACCTGGATAATGTACCTAGTAGAGATCCAATGTAAGAATACTCAAAAAGCGAATGAATCAAGGAGGTGTTAATAGGACGTATTTTGAGAAATTCCCTGGCTAACCCCTCCTGGTCCGATCTTTGGCAACTTTGAAACATTCTTGTGAGCTGAGTATTGCGCACCCTTCCTGCCCCCGTCAAGAAGCTTTCTACTTTGACCCTGACCAGTGTTTCTGCTAACTTATGTCTACTAATGTTGAGTGCAGTCGGCTCTAGCACCAGCTGGAGCTCGGATTGCATTCCAAGAGTTCCTCTTGCAAACTGCACTGCCCCACTGATCAGTGGGCGATAATTAGGTCGGGTTGCCCACGTGTATTTCAGTAAGTCCAGGGATTCGCTAAGAGTATCTTGATGTCCTGCATATAAAAATCCTGCTAATTGCTGCATGGGAAAGGAATCTGAAATCAGAGGAGAGGAAGGTTAACAAGACCAGGCGAGTCTTATCCACAGGTGTCCATTTGCTGAAGATAGTATCGCAGAGTAGGGTGATGAGGATCTCAACTAATGCGGAGGCTGGACCAATTACTGGGTCTGACTGCTGCTCTGTCAAGCCCACTTCTCCATTAACTGCAGTTGTAACAACTTTCGCCCCCCTGCGGGACGGGGTTTAGAATAGTCTCGCAGTAACCCCTGCTTGTCCTACGAGGCGACTAAAATTAGAGGCTTCTGTACAGGACGTATCTCGTGCCGGAAAACCTATCCTAAATCTTTCCTTTCACCTCCTTTTTTCTTCCTTCCCTTTCACTCCTTTTTTCTTCATTCTTCTCCCTTCTCTTTCTCTTTCTTCCCTTCCCTTCCCATTCAGACCTGTACAGAAACTTTTTGCCGTTTTTGACGATTTTGGCATCTAACACGGCTTCCCTTGGACGATTATTGGATACCACCACTTTGCGCTCCTGAGCTAAAGTGCGCCGGTTGAAATATCTTAGTAGAAGGGCCTTACGGATGACAATAACTGGGTACCCTACTTTGAGAAAAGACCGGTTGCGTTCACGAGGGCCCGGACGTAAAATTGGCACTTTCCTACACCCACTTGCTGCGACGACCTCTTTCTCGGCAATGCCCTATGCGAAGGTTGTCATGTCTAGCGTCGTATGGGGCCTCTCGTCTGGACAGTTAACAGGGCCATATGTGGTAGAACCAACTTGGATCAGCCTGGGTCTACGATCTCTTTAAAAGTACAACTCTATATATACTACCGTGACAGGCCAAATTGCCAAACTAATATTAGTCTAGTTTTATTATTAAACTTAACAAATCAATCAACTATATCATTTAAAAAAATGACAAATAGAGAAAGAGAGACACGCAGACACAGACAGAAAGATTATAACGAGAGAAAAGAGTCCTTGGTTTTATCTACATACCCTAAAAATGTGAATTGGTTACTAAAATCTCTCAAAATATGACAGACTTGCTATCGTTGGTGTTTGTAATTTTTAATTGTTTTAAATAGTAATACTAAACTAGGGTTAACTTACCTGGTTGGTTCAGTATTGCGCCGTTTTAAAATAATCTGGATGCCGCAGATTATACAACTCGGGATAATTTAGCACCAACGTAATTAGCTTTGCTACATCCATGACGTGTTGCGGTGCAAGACACTCTCACAATGTTGAGGACACAGTAATGGCTGGAATGGCGGAGACGGTGGTCCGGACAGGTGCATGACGTCACCGGCACGCACGGACCGCACTTGATTTTAATTCCCTCGCGCGGACTTTTTGTCGAATGGCGGAACGGCGGAGATTCCGTTGCCGGCGATACCGACGTAGTGGGCGCATCTTGGTAACAAATAATGCTACGAATTAGTTGTACTTTCCGTTCCGTCCGTGCGGTACCGACCCAGTGGGCGCTTACCTTTACGCAACGAAAGCAAAACCTTGTTCAAAAGTGAAATGGAGCAAAGTAAGTGTTTTGGACGTAAATTTATTTTCTTTACCACGTGGTTGAAACTGGTAGCCCAATCAAAAATTAGACGTCATTTCTATTGCTTTCTTTGTTGAACATAGCTGCGCACGCATCTATCAAAGTCGAGCATATCCATAAAGAGCCTATTAAATTTACATACGATGTATTAAAAACCTTAACGGCAATACGTCTTGTATCTAGTATAAGGTTAAAAATTCCAAAAATATACTTGAAATTTTCAATGAAAAAAGAGTAATATGATTTAGATAATATTATACCATTGTTGTTAGATTTTGAATGTGAATAAGTGGGCATTTCGATGTCGCGTGAATTCAGATAAAATTGATCATTGGCTGATCCTTAATCAGAGGATATTTCTATCGGTGGGGACTAGAATAAAAAAAAAGAGTTGTGTTCCTGTAAAATATTTGAACTACAATTTGAAACCAATTTAGCAGGACTTTGTTCGGACTTTATGGCTGGACTACTAGTTTCATTGGGATCTTTAGGTGCAGTAGATGAAGGTTGTATGCAACTGTTGAAATAATTTGAAAAATACTATGGGATGTCTTATTAAATAGTAATGAATCTGTGTTTTAGTTCGCGCTAGTATTTTCTTCAATTTTTTACGTGGAGATTTTTTTTTAATGTACTTGCCTGGAATTGTTGACTTCAGAAATAAACGATCAAAATACGTGTTTTTAACTGTCCTCATTTTCCAAGATTCTTCCACGAATGGATCATCCGCATTCTCATTTGTGGATAGTTGACCTCATCCTTTCTCACTTTGTTCTTCTTTGGCTTTTTAGGAATGTTAAGGCGTATGGCTTTACATACACCCTCCATTCTATCTTTCAAAATCTTAACAAATCTACCGGGTTTTAGTTTAGTTCTGCTGCTTAATAAATCTACTTTTACTTGTTTGAACCAATTCTCCACGGGTGCATTGCTGACTCGATCAGTGTTGTCATATTTAGTGCAAGTGCTCAGCATTATGCCTGTCCAAAACGGCGCAAATGGTATTCAACTTGTTAAAAAATATTCAGCAAATTCATAACACCTGAACTCATTTGTATGAGGCATATAACCTTCATCGACGCTGGATGATTGGATGACTTCCTTATATATAGGTAAAAAATACTTATAAAATGGACTATCCTTATATATAGTACCAGTTTCTTCATGATAAAGATCTAGGTCATCGACATTTGTTTCGGCATTGTCGTCAATAATGGGCGAGTCACTAGAAAGAGAGTTTAAAGCATCAATTACTTCTTGAGTAACATACTCCGACACTAGTACAACGAAAAAGTTCCTACATTGATTCGAAAAGTTGGCGAACGTTTTACACAAAAGAATAACACCGATTCCCTCAAGTATGAATTTTAAAAAATCTTTTTACCAGTGATTTTAAACCTTTTAAATGATACTGAAATAATTTTCATGAAGTGAGCACAACATGTATGAACTGTTATTAAGTCTTTAATGGAGGTTCTACCAGTAAAAGTACCAGTAGTCACGTCAAAACACACATTTAGATAATTTAACAAACAAGTTTTATTCCAATGTTCTATGACAGCGATAATGAGAGCCCAGCTTGAGTCTACCACAACTAAATGAAATAAATGGTATGGCGCACCACACAGACTTTCTCTCTCTCTCTATAAACTTGTAAGATTTCTGAACGGAATAATGTACATTGTATCATCACCACTCCACATAAGAACACGCATAAAATAATATACAATGATATAGAATCAATGAGAAAAGAGGCGCATCTTTGTCCACCTAAGAGCATTTCAAACAGTTTAATGTTTTAAAGACCTTAATAAAATGGTATTTGAACCAATTGCTGACAGCTTGGAAACTCGGATCTACTTTACATGTTCCAATTTATGAAAATTATATTATTAGAGATGAATGGAGGGAAGTAGAAAGAAATCTAAGTAATCCTAAAAGTTATAAAAAAGATTAATATTGGGTCCACAAGGGTCAACACTTCGTATTAAAATTTCGATTTCTGGTTAAAGTTTTAACATTTTATAAGGTGTTGCAGATCTTCAAGTCATCACATTAATATTTAATTATTCATTTATACATTTTGACCAATAAAAAATGTAAATATTGACTATTGAGTCTAAAATGGAGATAGAACATTGCTATGCAAACATTTCTGCTAAGAGCTTTAAGGAAAAATACCATACTTTTTTAGATACTTATATATAATTATTCTATGGCATTGGAAAATTATTGCGTTAAGACTTGAGTAGTATATGTTTACAACTAAAGCTCACAAAATTGTATTAATATATTTGCAAATATCTCAGAAACTGTTGATTTTATAAAAATATATGTCAATTAAATTTTTTTTATTTCTAATAGTCCTACAATTTTGCAATGATAAGTTGTTTAGTTTCTCAAATAGTTGTGGAGATACGGAAATAAACACTTCTGTAAAGTACCCTAAAAATCATTTTCATAGGAAAATGAAAATAGCCAGTTTATTTATAATCTTAATCAATGCCTAGCTACGAATTTTAATCAAAATCGTTTGAGCAGATTTTGAGAAAAGAAAATTTTTCTCTTTTCGCTCTTCAGTAAACTACACTTAATTTTAAGTTTTTATAGACACACAGACAGACGGCATTGCAAAGACTATTTTTTAGGGTTCGGGGGGTCATGAGACGTCGACATCCATCAACATTTCAGGTTATTTTTATTTTTTTACGGTCGCAATACTTAAGCTTTAATGTCCAAAAAGTTAAAAAAAATTCATATAATTGCGTATAGATTGAAATTTAATGATTTTATAAAAATATGTTTCGGATAAAATATCTGTATTATAAATATATATACATATTTGTAATGCTAAATAATTTCATATCTCAAATATTTCGGAGCTATTATAAAAAATGTTAATTGACGCATCAGACCGGAGCCCTTAAAGTCATTTTGCCGAAATATTGAGGGTAGCCATTTTGTTTGGAATATTTATTATTGTTTATAAATGAAATTTAATCAAAATCGTTAGAGCCGATTTTGAGAAAATCGACTTTTTGTCTTTTTTCCCTTCAGTAAACTACCCTTAATTTTAGGGGTAGATATCCAATTCCAAAAACCCCTCGGGGCAACCCTATAAAAACCCTAGATATCAAGTTTCAGCTCAATCGGTAAAATAGTTTTGGCTCTAGTTGGAGCTACAGATAGACAGACAGACGGAAATTCAAAAACCACTTTTTCGGATTCAGGAAGTCATGAAACGTCAAAATTCATCAAAATCTCGAGTTCGATTTTTTTGACGATCACCATACTTTCTCTACCTGTAAGATAGAGAGAAAGTAAAAATGGCCATTTTCTATTATTACCTTGAAGAAATTTACGAAAAGAAAGAAGAAACATTGAAATACTATGTTTATCGTGACAACTTAAGACGCATTCAAGAATCGGTAATATGTAACTCTTAACTCGTATTACACCGGCATAATACAATATTCTTTTACATTGTTCGTCATTAGGTTTTTTAACGGTAGAACCAGTAGCAACAGATATAACAGATTCACTCAGTACATGCTCAATGGACACTTTTAATTGTATTTTACTAAACAAGTAAAAGCCAACAGGGCTTTGTACATGTTGAATATACTTTAAAACTATGGTTTCATCGGCTTCTTTAGTTTTTTCTATGTAATAAGAATTGGAGGTTTGCGTTAGTTAGTTTGTCTTGAGCGGCTCTAAATTTTTTTCCTCTCAATTGAGTAAATATTCTGTTATCTGAATCATGGTTGTGAGAAACAGGTCCCTTGCTGTGAGCATGTACTGTAGCAAAAGAAGTCGAAAAGAAAATATCAAAACGGAATATTTTTCAGCCTTTATTAAATTGAGAGTGCTTGCACTTTGCATACGCAATACAATTCCCGATTATTATTTTTTGTCTGCGGATGTGTTTAAATATCAAAACACAGTAGATATTTAGAGTCGCTAGCATTTCTTTCTCAATTTCGTCCCGTATAGTGTGATTAGGGACCTTCCCAACAACCTGTATAGGAATTGAAACCGTTCCTTCATAATTTGGATAGTTTTTTAGTCTTGGATCGATTAATTGATTCTCGTTTAAATCATTATAACAAATGGGATTAGTCTTTCGCAGAAAGAATGTTTAATTTAACAGTTTCTTTTCCCTTCTATTTGCCTATCCTGAAACGTTGTCTTAGGCAATTAATGTGGTTAACACTGCAACGCACATAGATAACACTCTTCGAATTTATATTCTTAACTCTCCTAAAGATAACCCACAATTTATTGAAACAACATCTCTAAGTTCTTGTTTGATGTACTGGCGTAATAAATCACGCGAAATTTTCCTGCCTTAAAAAAAAAACAGAAATACCCAGTGAGCATGTATTAGCTAAATTAAATATTTTTTCTGGAAAGTTTTCCAAAACGTTTCTATCTGAAGCTTCGTTCTTATTATCCTGCCCACAATTTACTTCCCGAGTCAAATTTAAAAGGGAATCAATGTCTTCTTGTGATGAAAATTAAATTCCAATTGGTGGTAAATCGGTGCGGTATAGGCTACGATCACCTTCAATACTACTGTACCGTCTGCGTCACACCCGGTTGTTTGGTTGAAAGGTCGTTCTTTTTAGCTTCACTGCTTGCCATAACACATGAACTGCTATCATTGCAGATCTTAATTAGTCCTGCAAGCTCCCTCATGGACGGCATCTGGACAATCTCAGTTAATTGGGCTGTGACAACACCCGTTCTACCTTTATGGCTCCGCCGCCCAGACAATTTGTTCATGTGTAGTCAAGGGCAGGATGCCGTATATTTGGCAATTCCTTACGCAAGCTTGCAGCATGCTTTTCTCTTCTCCTGAATCCTCCAACCACTGTAGAAGTGTGGGTTAATCAGTGCCAATATCCTTTGCTCGGAGTTTGTTACAAAACGCCGCGTAATCAAGGCAAATAGCCCCAGTCCAATACACCATAGTACATGCGGATAACCCAGTTACAGGTGGCAAGCCTTCACATGTCACATCCAATCCTGCGCTTTGAAACGCATCCTTTATTGTTGGATATTGGAACTGAAACCCGTGTCCAATTAGGGGGAGCACTAGTTGTAGTGCATCCATCTATTGTACCCTTTTTACTTTTTGACGTGAATACGTCTTTAAATTTGCTACCATACGGGGGCAATCCAAATAAATGGTACGGCGCACCGCACAGACTTTCTCTCTCTTTCTATAAACTCGTAAGATTTCTGAACGGAATAATGTACATTGTATCATCACCACTCCACATAAGAACACGCATAAAATAATATACAATGATATAGAATCAATGAGAAAAGAGGCGCATCTTTGTCCACCTAAGAGCATTTCAAACAGTTTAATGTTTTAAAGACCTAAATAAAATGGTATTTGAACCATTTGCTGACAGCTTGGAAACTCGGATCTGCTTTATATGTTCCAATTTATGAAAATTACATTACTAGAGATGAATGGAGGGAAATAGAAAGAAATCTAAGGAATCAATAACTAATGAAAGAATGTGAAAATACAATATTAGCTATAGTGAATACTAGTTTTTGACTATTTGTTGTTGCTTGTGTAAAGGTAAAATCAAATTAGTAGGAAGTAATAACACTTGAAAACAGGACAGAAGATTTGACCTCTAATTTTAATAATATAAACAATAAAGATTTATGTATTTACAGATAACAAATAAATCGGACTGTCGAGAAACTAATTTATAAATTCTCAGTAAATTGGTTTATGGTTTGTAAAACAACTTTCCTACACTCCAAATCTGGTTATCGTCATATTACTTAAAATGACATCTATCTGCGTATCGTTGTTTGTCGTAGACTCGTCAGACTTCAGAATGGGTTTCAAACTATATTTGCTCATTAATTCCAACAAAAAATAGTCTTTATGTCCAATAATATTATAGTTAAAATCTCCTAATAGTATTACATCAGATTTATCAGAAGGGATTAATTTGTTAATAGCAGTGACAAACTCAATGTTAGGTATACTAGGTGATTTGTACCCTTTGATGATAGCGACATTCCCAATTTTGAAACCTATAATATCTATTCCGAAAACAGAGTTTTCCTTTTGAAATGTGCTTACATGTTTGAATTATCATGTCTTTCTTTGCCAAACATAATAAACCTCTTGGGCGTTGGACACTAACACTATCAGATCTAAAAAATATCTTAAAATTTGAAATTTGGAGAAAGTCTTGTGGGATTGTTTCAGTTTCAGACATTATCAATATGTCACAGCGTGAATACTAGTCATCTGCAAGGATGTTTGCCATATTTTTGTGCAGAGATCGGAAATTATGGTACACAATAACTATGCCGTCTTTCTGCTCTAGGTTCTGTAAAGTACCCTAAAAATCATTTTCATAGGAAAATGAAAACAGCCAGTTTATTTATAATCTTAATCAACGCCTAGATACGAATTTTAATCAAAATCGTTTGAGCAGATTTTGAGAAAACCTATTTTTTCTCTTTTCGCCCTTTATAAAACTACTCTTAATTTTAAGTTTTAATAGACACACAGACAGACAGACGGCATTGCAAAAACTATTATTTAGTGTTCGGGGGGTCATGAGACGTCGACATCCATCAACATTTCAGGTTGGTTTTTTTTACGGTTGCAATACTTAAACTTTAATATCCAAAAAGTTAAAATATATATATATAATTTCGTATAGATTGAAAGTTATTGATTTTATAAAAATATGTTTCGAATAAAATATTTGTATTATAAATATATATACATATTTGTAATGCTAAGTAATTTCATATCTCAAATAGTTTCGGAGCTATTATAAAAAATGTTAATTTACGCATCAGACCGGAGCCCTTAAAGCCATTTTGCCGAAATATTGAGAGTAGCCATTTTGTTTGGAATATTTATTATTGTTTATAAATGAAATTTAATCAAAATCGTTAGAGCCTATTTTGAGAAAATCGACTTTTTCTCTTTTTTCCCTTCAGTAAACTACCCTTAATTTTAGGGGTAGATATCAAATTCCAAAAACCCCTCGGGGCAACCCTATGAAAACCCTAGATATCAAGTCTTAGCTCAAACGGTAAAATAGTCTAGGCTCTAGTTGGAGGTACAGACAGACGGAAATTCAAAAACCACTTTTTCGGATTCAGGTAGTCATGAAACGTCAAGATTCATCAAAATCTCGAGTTCGATTTTTTTGACGATCACCATACTTTCTCTACCTGTAAGATAGAGAGAAAGTAAAAACCTAATGATAACAAAATCGGGGGATACAGTTTGGTGTTGTAGTTTCGAATCTTTCCTCTACATCCAAAATAAAATTATACCACTGGATAGCTTAAGGATCAAAGAATTCATTACAATAAGCGAGAACAGTGACGCATCGTGCGCGGGGGAAGCACCGCCATTTTGAGGTTATTTTGCTGCGTATCGAGATTTGCAATTAGTATAACTTTTGACTCGGAGAAGCTACGATGTTCGTTTGGGTTTTAATCGTCAGCTGTCGTCAAAATCTATCGATTGTATATAAAACATTAGTTTAAAGTAGTGACAGTGAATATAATAAGGTGTTAGAATAAAAAAATATCAAAAATAAAGTTTGGCGTTGTAGTTTCGAATCTATCATTGATTTAACGTTTACCAGAAATCTCGATGTATCTTGTATGCCATTTGTGTCGTACTTTTTGTATCACAGACCTATAATTAATAAAGTTATATTGTAACACAATAATTATTTGTTTCCTTGCTTTTATCCTAAATACATAAATAAAAATATTTTATTTAAAAAATATAACCCGTTACATAAACGTATTCACGTACAGCACACGACCGTGTCCATGACAGCCATACTTCATTTTTTTACTATCTCTGGGTATATTTCCCCAAAACCTCTAGCACCGATGTGTCGTTGGTGTGAACTGCCCACTCTTGGTATTCTATCGCACGGTAGTATTCCATTACGTAAAGAAACAAAAAGACCAACAACTATATCATGTTTCACTTATGTTTTATTCTTAACTACTTAAGTTCAAGTACACCCGGATCCCTCTAGACATACACTCAAGTCCGGCCTTTCATTCGTAAGTCTTTCTTTTTCTAGCGTCCGTTTCATACTTCGACCGGCACTCCACTGTCCCATACTTCTATACACCACATCTTAGAGCGAGCGAGGTGCTGTCTATCGCCACACCTTTCAACCAAATAACCGGGTGTGACGCAGACGGTACACTACTATTATAATTTAGGACGACAATGCCGTTTTGTGTTTGTTTGGTGGAAGATGATTTGTCATTTAAATTAGGGTCATAATCTATTCACTTAATGTGATATGTGTTTTCTTTTCCTTTAGATATCTACTTATCAAAGTTAAAATCTATTTTTTATTTTTTTGGAGTTTGTTTCCAACCCAACTATTTAAATAAAGCACTGTTCTTCGTCATTTCGGGCATCTTTCCGTCAGCACAAGACCCATAGAATCGATTAAATGTTTCAATGATGACATTTTTGTCGAAATGGTTTCGGTATTTCCTACCTGCGGGTAAATGTCTAGAAGAAAACTCCGACGGGATATTATTATTAGAGGTATTTTGATGTGGTGAGTGTGTTGGGAGTAAGATAAAATCTTTACTTTGATTTGTTATAGTTGCATCCTCGGTGATCAAGGCTGTGTCAACGTTGCAAAATGTGTTTTTTTGCTCGGCAAGTAACAAGAAGTCAAAGTCAACTTATTTTATGGATTCAGTACTGTGTGTGTCGGAAGCAAAATTTTGCGTATTATAATTATTGATTAAGACTTCTTTGTGTTTGAGCTGTAAATGGGATTTTGTTGTTTTGGTGTACACCATACTACTGGGTTTTATAATGTTGGTACTATTAGTTTTGGTCATAATGTTCTCAAATGTGATTAAATTAAATGATGAAGAGGAAGGTGTAATTGGTTTAGATTTTGTACTAGTGTTGATTCTATTGTCAATTATGTGTGTTGTACGTTTTTTGTTATTGTTGTGGTGTTTGATCAACGTCGGTGCTGTTACTTTGACTGTTTCTATGTTTATAATTGGTTGGCTAAGATCTTGTTTTGATGCAACTGTTTATTTTGTGTTTTACTAATGCCCCCATGGCTCATGTTACTGCAATTCTCTACTAGATGAATTGAATCGCGAGCGTCATTTCTAGAGGTTCTTTTCGAAAGTTTGTCTTTTAACTTAAAAGGTGGAGGAGTTAAAACATTATGTGTTGGAAAACGGATAAGTTTACCGGAATTCAGCATTTGACATGAATGCGGCCTCATTCTTTTTATATAAACGAACTTATCGTGGTCGAGGCTACGGTTGAGTGCGATCGATGTTGCGAATGCGATCGCAAATACACCACAATCCGGGCCCCTCTGTTGTTGAACTTTGTGTAAAACGACTTCAAAATAGTGTGGATATAAGTTAGAAAGAATAGATTGTGCCACCTCTGATATTGTTGCACTGTTCAAACGATCAATTATGTGAACAACGCCGTTGTCATAAAATGTAGTGAAAAAGTCCATTTGTGAAAGAGTTTTTATCGTGAGTGGAATAAACTATCTGGAGAAACTTTGCTTTTGATGGAATATTTTCGATCATACCTGTACAACACGTATCATGCATCGAATAAGGCGAGTGTTCAGATAAAATAACATTAAATTTGTTAATATGATCCGATAATAACTAATCTCCTTCCTTCAGCATTTTTTGTAATCCTCCCTCAGGCAAATAATCAAAAGTATCTACGTATATTAACTTCCATAATAATTAGTTTAAAATCAATGTCCTTAAAGTATGGCTAGTAAACTAACAATTTTTTCTCACCTATAACTCTTTGAATTATTAAATACTTAACCTTGAATAGAACCTAATTAATCTCCCTCAAAATTTCTTCAAGCTTAGGAACGCCAGCCACTCGGACCTAAACTGAGGGAAAATTGAATCGATAGAAAATGTTCAAAATGATCTGTCCCCATAGCTACTAAGTTTAGAAACTTAAGATGTTGATATGGGTAAGAACGGTAGCTTGCCACAACATTTGTTTTTGTTCCAAAATTAGTTTGAGTGTCATGTTTTTAGACCTGAAGGATTATGTTCGGTGTGGGGTCTTTCGCACCTGGCACGAGCAGTGTGCTTCAACCCCTGCTCAGAACAATCTGCGGTCCATCAGGGACGGTGTGTCGCGGTGGCCCTCTTCTATACGAAAGTCTAGAAGAGAGGAGGTCATCGTGACGAGACTCCGCGTTGGGCATACTTCATTGACCCATGGATTTTTATTGACAGGGGGTCCACCTCCAGTGTGTGTGAGTTTTGCGATGCTCCCCTTAGTGTGTACCACATTTTGGTGGAGTGTCGTAAATATGCCCCTATCCGCCTGACTCTTGATTTTAAAGGTGACCTACGGTTTTTACTACGTGATAGCGCGGATGTAGTTATATGTTTACTCCGTTTTATACGGCAGGCGGATCTTTTTAATGCCATTTGAGTCACTTTTATAAAGTGACTCATCTGGATTTCATCTCATATTGAGAACTTTTTAACATTTTAGTATATTTTAATATGTTTGTTTTGTCTTTTTAACATATTATTTTAATATGTTTGTCTTGTATTTTTAACGTAGTGTATACACCTGTGGCTTTATTTTAGCAGGTGTATCACTTCTTTTATACTAATACCCCATTTGAGCGCTCCTATGGAGTGTCTCAAATGGGCACTTTTCTCATATTGAGACTGTTTTTAATTGATTGACAAATTTTAATATTGTATATATTTTTATGTTCTATATTTCCGCCTGTTTATTCTAACAGGTGGACTATGCGATGTGTCTCTCCCCTATGGGGATTTACTATGTTTCTTTTAAAATTAAAGGCCCTAATGACCTCGCTGTGTAGACGGGCCTCTAAACAATAATAATAATAAAATGAGGCACATCCTTTTAATTCGTTTAAAATATATTAAGGAACCGATTCATAGTCAGACTTAGTGTACCTCGACACCAAACACAAGACAGCACCTACCTAGACTAGGAATAGAATGGGCTAGTTTCATATGTCAAACTAGCCTATTTTATTCGAGTCTAGGTAGGTGTCGTCCCGTATTTGGTTTCTAGCCGTAATTGGGGGTGCACTAAGTCTGACTATAAATCTGGCTTTAAGACACCTTAAAATTAAAATGAATTAATCAAAGATTAAGAATCATTTATATGAAAGGAAGTAACCATAATTTATATACTGATAGAAAAAGTAGCATAAGAATTAATTTAGTAAAATTATTATTTATTATTATCATCATAATCATAATCATTTTGTGAGTCTGTGAAATGAGTGCGGATGAACTCCTGGCGTATGAGGTGACCTTGTTGGTTTTCACGAGCAGGTGCAACATGAAACTTAACATCACCTGCAACCCATGGGAATTCATCCTCAGGCAACTCATCATTCACACGCCTAGCGATGTTATGCAGAACACTAGTTGCAGTTATGATGTCTGAAGTGTGAGCGAGAGTGGTCTCTAAGGTGTTGTTCAGGCATCTGAATCTGCGTTTCCAGACACCAGTGGTGCGTTCAACACAATTGCGGGTTCTTATTTGGGTTGTGTTTTATCGCCTCTCTGCCACAGTCTGAGGATCTAGTAATGGGGTGAAAAGATACGGAAGACAAGGATATCCGCTGTCTCCCAAAAGTAATCCCTGATGCATTAATCCCTCTTCAAATAGTGCACGAAGGCCGCTTGCTTCGAATATCGTGGCATCATGGAAGCTTCCACCCCTTCTGCAGACGATGTCCACTATACACATATTGGCTCCTGCAGTCAACTAAAACAAACAAAAATACCTCGCTCTGCAAAATATGTATTATACCAACATCACCACATAATGTTTTTGCAATAATTTAAAACCATTATTAGAAAAATGTCATATTTTCACAACTTTTATTTTACTATGAATACGAAATAAAAATCTTATTTGGATAATTGAATTAAATTAGGAGGAAATATTTTTTAGTCTCGCCTCTATTGTCTCTTTACTTAAAAAGAATTCTAGTAAATCATTAACATTTAAAAAATATGTATATAGATATCAACAGCAGTGGCAGAGCGATTTAATGCATTCGATTTATATTGCACTTGATAGTTGTTGACGAGGAGGTCGGAGTGACACTCAGTTTCGGTTGTTGGCAGAACAACAAACTCAGGAAGTTTATCCACAAACAAGCGAGACACTGTATGGATGATGTCGCCAGCTGTAGTTTGGCTGACACCATACAAATCTCCACATACTTGCTGTAATACAATAAACAACAAATAATTAAACCAATCTTAGTTGACCTAAAATTTTAATTCACAAATCACATTTAAAATATAGTAGGCCTATAGGATTTTTAAGGATAGTACTCTGATTTTTTAGCTAAACTTTAAATTTATTTTTAATTAGGCCTAATTTAACCAAAATAGTCTCAATTATAAAACTTCCTACTGAAATAAGTTGAGTTCACAATTATTATTTTTAAATTGCCTTAAATAATAATGTTAAATAATTATGTGTTTGAACTATGTTATAATCTATAGGCCTACTGTATTATGATTTCTAAGAATATGCCGGTAGTTACTTTATACAAAAGTAAGCTACAATTCTAACAAAGTCAAAATATATTTGTGGATTTATTAAATATAGGCCTAGGCCCTTTTATTTTGGTGTTTTATAATGTATCCCTGCTTGTTAATGTTTTGTCACAAGCATTTATGTAACCTATGGTGCTAATACTCCCAATGGTCCAGTTATTTAACTTTTGTAGGCTATCTTTTTCACTGTATGTCTGTATTGGTTTAGGTCGGGGATAGTACGAGCCGAAGGCGGAATTTTTTATAAGAACCCGAAGCCTATCCGCACAAAAATATAGGCTAAACAAATTTCCGACCATAACAAAGTAGATATCGTGATAAGTTTCTAAATTGTAAAGGAAAATTAGCCTATAAGAAAATTAATCCAAAATAAAAGTTCTCATTCTTTAGCATATTCCGGGGAAAAAAACATCATTGGAAAATTGATCAAAATGATTGACAGAAGCACTGAGAATAGGTATTATACCTATATTAAAGCCTTATAACGAGTTATGTATTTATTAATACATATTAAGCTTTATAAAAAAATCGAGCTAAACCTAACCTTTCATGTAGCCTATAAATAAATACAAATTTCTAATAGGCCTTGACTATTCTTTTTAGAATAGGCCTACTCTTGTTAGACGGAATTGAAGGCTCAGGACATTCTAATAGAATAGGACTCTATAGGGGCTTGCTTCAAAAATCTATTAGGTGATTTTTCTAACAATTTTTTTAGTGATATAGTAATTGTTTATAACTTTTATTTTGTTATAATCAGAAATTTGCTTATGTCTGCGTGTGAGTAAGTGTTCAAAAACATTAAATTTATCATGATTTGACATAGGAAAAAAAATCAATAATCCCGCCCTCGCTACGCACTATGGCCAAGCACATACACATACTAATTATACAACCTGCCACAAAGTATTAACTAGTAGATTGAACCAATTATATCCTAACACAAGCTATAATTATAAAAGGCCCCAGCCCAACTACATTATACTTAAGAAGGCCAAATTGTAACACTTATTTGTTTTTGCATTAAAATTACTTTCTTTGATAAATAAAATTTTATTAGGTGTTGAGAAATAGGTGTACACAAATTTTTTTTAAATGTAGGAATGGGTGTACATTTGGCCTATATTATATTAACACATTTATAAAAGATGTTAGCCTAAAACACACTAACCTGGATATTTCCTGTCGCGTAATATCTCAACGCCAGCAGTAATTTTTGCACAGGAGGCAAAGGCAGTCCCTTGTGGGTCGGTTTTAACAAGGCCTCGTTAACAATTGGGAGTAATACTTCAATGACACGAGCCTTGCCAAACCTGAAACGCCTGCGAAATTCCTCCTCGCTGTACATTTACAGGGGATTTTCCATATCTCTTATGTACTTTTTGGGTACTCTAAAGTTGTTTTCATTCACTCCAAAGTCCATCACAACGTCAGCTATATCATCAAAATCTTCCAGATTGTCATCATTATCCTGCCATTCCATCTTGATACGGTATATTTGATAACCTCAAATAATTCAAGTTCAAAAAATAACCAAATCCAGACCAAATGAAACAATATGGCGACACTTGTCAGAACAAACTCGGCGGGAGAACGTTCGGATAAGCGGAAGGGATGCGCGGGATGAACAAATTTGCTTCCTCACCCGATACCCGCGCATTATCCGCGAAGTCCTACGGAAGCAGCTGAAGTCTTTTCGTAAAACGTTGGATATCGTCTATCGCTACCAAAAGTGAAGTAGGGATTCGGAAGGTATGGAGAAGGTTTGGAGACGAGAAAAATATTGACTATCGCTACCGCCCTGAGTCACTTTTATAAAGTGGCTCATTTGGATTTTTTCTCATATTGAGATTATTTTTTAACATTTTTAGTGTACTTTAATATTTTGTTTTGTCTTTTTAACACGTCTTTTAGTATGCTTTAACATGTCTGTTTTGTTTTTTTATCATTTTATATTTTAATATGTTTGTTTTGTCATTTTAACAAACTTATTCTATTTTAAAATGTTTGTACTGTATTTTTAATTTAGTGCATACACCTGTGGTTTTTTTATTAGCAGGTGTATCACTTAAAAACATGAGTGTACTATCCATTGTTCTTCTCCCATGGGGATTTTACTGTATATTTAAATCTCAAGGCCCTAATGACCACATAGTGTCGATGGGCCTTTAAACCCCAACAATAATAATAATAATAATCGGAGTTCAGCTCAAGCGCCGCTACTGAATAAAACAACATGATAATGTAAGAAAATCCTAGGATAAGCCCAACATGAAATACATATCCCACTGATAAGACCCTACACAATTAAACATATCAACCTAATAATATGTAAGCAAAAATCAACTCCCTGTCAAATGAATTAATATATCCAAGTCTAACAAAACAAACTCAAAAGTTATACCCTACATTTATAACTTAGCGTAACGATACTAGCCCGCTATCTCCATTTACATGATATCATATTAGCAGCCTAGAAAATTCTATAATCTTGCTCTTGACCTAAAGGTTAACTAAGGACCTTTATACATAACGTATACTCATGGCTTCAATTTTAGATTAAATGACAAGTCAATAATAACTCATAACTAACCTAAACAATCAAATATGTTCCTTTTTAAAATTGACAAAATAGTTCCCCAAAATAATTTAAATACCTAAACTATCGATAGGATGGCTACATAATGACAGTCAAATTAAACCATAAACTCAATCGTAGACTAAAATCATAAATTTAAATAAATCTCCATCTTTACGTCCACTTACATTCTATAGGGTCCTTGTGACTTTAATGGCATCAAAGAGTAAATAGTATCGCCGAGCACACGCTTGTATTCACTTTGAAACAGCGGGAGGAAAAAGGGTTGGAAAGAATGACCACAAGATGATGTCACTAATATCCATTCAGCTCACAGCTGACTTCATCGGTGTCTGCGCACAACACTGTGAAGTCTTGGTATGGAGGGGGGGTGACGAGCAGACCAAACACTTGAGGCCCAATTACGTTTATCAGAGCGCGCATGCGCGTTAACACTGCCTTTTTTATTTGGATTAGATTAAACAATTGCTTCTAGCGCCGGAGCTTCAGATAGAGTTTTTATTATGAGCGCGAACAATGTCGTCCGTCAGTGAATCTTCAGGCTTCGTACGTGACCCAGGCGAGGCAGTCAAACTGGGTGAGTAGACATAATGAGCAAGGTGGCGGCGGTCTAGTTTGTAGCTACGGTACACTTTTATTATTTTTATCTCAGTGGCTAACACTAGGAAATATGCTAGTTATTCTCAGAAATGTCCGCAGACGTGCAGAGAGTAATGTAACGCATATAACTCATTTTCGCAAAAAAGTGGACAAGTGACCTTTCAATAATAAACGATTCAATTAAAATGTGCTACATTACGCAAAGTTTTTAGAAACAACTAGATGCCTAAGTGATTGCAACAAATAAGCAACTACATACCTTTATTAAAAAGTTATAAACACAAAATATTAAAACTGAAAATAGAATTGTATTATTAAACCACAATAAAACAACTTTATTTAAAAAATGCTCCGACCCGTGCACATGTAGCAAAGAGAATGGTTCTACAAAAAAAAAACTTTTTCTTAAGAGTATAGTTATTCCCTCCCACTCCTCCACCCCCCTTCGCTTAGCCTTTCAAACTCCGCCAACTTACTCAGAAACAAACAATAGAAAGGATTTACGTATTGAAATTCTTCATTCCTTCCTTTCCAAACAGAAATGTTTTAAAGGAGGTAATTGATGCGTGTTAACAGTACAGTCATGAAAATCAATGTTTGCACGCTTATTAACCTTTAACTAGTGAGGTGAAGTTTACAATCACAAGTGGTGAGGTGGGGTCTAGGGGACCCCAGACTTAATTCCTTTGTTATATACGCCCAAATTTTTTTATAGGTCATTAACCTTTTAATACGTGTTCTTGCAACCCAATACCATAAGAAACTGGTTAAATTTAAAATAATATAAAATTAATAATAAATAATTGACACTAATAAATTTACTTTATATTTAATCTTTCTTCTACAATTTATTTAGTAACAATTGCCAAAACATGAATTATAAAATAATAAATGAATTTTGTGTCAGCTTACTATACCCATGAAAAAGGAAATTATGAATAAAATAGATTAGATTAATATTTTATGAAATATGCTCAATGACATCCAAGCAATAAATTTTTACGAAAGGCAAATTGAGGTTCCTCACAATTTTCTTTTTTTTAATATATACTGGTGTAAAAATGACAAAAATTGAATTAAAAAGAGAAAGCCTACAATATAGAAGAAATAGACATGTAAAGAAAGACAAATGATAAATACAACATATAAATACAATATAAAGAAAGAGAGGGAGAGAGAGAAAAAAAAGCACTCGATGCCTACACACAGTTTTTGCATATGGCATGCGAACATTCTCCACAAATATTTTGGTTGCACTTAACACAAAAATTTGCTGTCTTCCTGTCTTTGTTTCTGGGACAAGTGTAGCATCTCTTCTTCTTCGGTGGGCCCCCGTGTTGAACAGGATCTTCCGGTTTTATTCCTGATATTGCTTGGATTTTTTGACGAAGCTCACGGGGAAGTCTGAGATTTACTGCTCTTCTCTCCAAATGTTCCTTTATCAAAAGACAGCCGAGTTTTTTAATAAAACAAAAACGATTCATTTGACTCCGTTCCCGACTGTCAGAGTACAAAACATAGGCATTATTTGCGCTAATATCTAATAAAGCAAAGAATAATGCCAAAGTCCACCGCCGTGTTCTTCTATTGCAAGAATATATTGCACATTTTTTATCGAGGTTATCAACTCCTCCTTTGAAGGAATTGTAATCAATTATCATTTCCGGTTTACCTGAAACTTCGTCACACTTATCATCGTGATGGCAGGAGCTTAGAAGAATCACAGCCTTATTTTTCTTGGGGACGTAGGACACTAAAGTGGCTGCGTTAGTGAATCCGAATAAGCTGCTTCCAGGTGCTCTCCCCCGATTGGGTAAAAATTCTTTCGGAATTTCGGGTTTATTTTTCCTTAGAGTTCCAAGAACTGTTAGGCCTCTATTTTTTAGTTCATTTAGGAGTTCCATAGACATAAACCAATTGTCACATGTAACATTTCTGTTCGATTTTTCTATGGGTTTTATAAGACGGACAACTGACTGTGTGGGGATAGATAATTTTTTTTCTTCATGTGTTAGGCCAATGCTATCTGAATTTTTTCCTCCATATAAATACGCATTGAAAAGATATGAGTTCCGAGCATCTGTAAGGCATAAAACTTTCAAGCCATACTTTGCCGGCTTATTAGGCATGTACACGCGAAATTTGCATCTTCCGCGAAAGGGGACGAGCATTTCATCGACGCAGGCATTTTGGCTTATGCAATACATCCGCTGGGAATTGAGAAGAAATTCAGCCCACACTTCATTTACAGCTGCAGTTGGATCCTCTTGTTTCCGTGCTTCTCGAGTATTTTTATCATCGAATCTAATACACACCGTCAATATAAAAAATCTTTTCATTGACATGGTGCATCTAAAAATGTCCCTTCCGTGCCCGTCGTCCGAAAAAAGGGAACTTATGCTTTCTCTTCCGGATTTAGATATACTAGAAAGCAAAAGTAGACCTAGATAAGCCCGCATCTCAACCAGGTCTACATTGCGTAAGTCAGTACGGTTCGGGTCTTGGAAATTACTTCTATATGCTTCTAATTGAGTATTTGTGAAATTCACAATTTTTTCTAACATAGTATTGGGCATTAGAAGTTCCCACATCACTAGAGGATTTATATCTCCTGGAGATAGTGCTCTGGCTTCGTTCCGCAATCCTGGTAAATGACTCACTATATTATGGGTAGGTGCCCTACCTCTGTGTCTTGGTTTTTGTTTTCCCCAAACATACGGAATTCTGTTTTTACCTTTCCCTCTGTAAACATCACGAGGCACACTCTCACCATCCTCATCGGTAGATTCACTATCACTCACCTCACTCTGTTCCGAATCAGATTGATGATCACTCAGAACAAAATCTGCATCTCCACCATCATTGTCACTGTCTTCCAAATCAGAAATAGGCAACTCATCACCCAGTGGTCTGTTGAGCTCCTCCAAAATTAATCTAGCAAACTGTGGATCATCACTTCGAAAGATTACCCGTTCGCGCGACATTTATACCAGAATATTAGAAAAAACTATATTTGAAAAAATCCGAACACTAGCAGTGAGGTGGGGTCTGTGGGACCCCAAGACGTCTTTCCTGACCAAACACACGAAGGAAACTGACTGGAAAAGTGAGTTACAGTGAGAGCATGTTGAGACAGGAAATGTCAGGTGGGGACAAGATGTTAGCATGAGGGGAAGGGGATTCACAGAAATTTAAAGGGCTGCTGGGGTCTCCTAGACCCCACCTCACCATTTAAAGGTTAGGTATTTAGAAAACATTTTTATTTTATCACACCCCTAGGGTAGTGAAAGAATTGTGATCGTCAAAAAAATAAATCTCGAGAGTTTTTGGAAATTTAAATCTAACCTTAAAATTAAGGGTAACTTATAGATTTATGCAGTGGCGGCTCGTGACTTTTTCATGGGAGGGCACAAAATTGAAAATAAATAATAATTAATAAAAATATTAACTCACCTCTTCACTAATAAAGATAGCACACCCTCAACTTCGTACTTATCATCACGATTGTAAATTACATTCAATTCACTCTTTAATTGGATGGAGTTATGCAATAGTAGACCAAGCGCCAGTTGACTTGAAGTGAGAAATGAAAGGTTTTACAAAACTCTAATTTAAAAGTACTAATGACACTGCTACCAATCATTAATGGTATTAATTTGAAAGAAGAATATATAAAATTAATTGTTTTAGTGTGTTTTTGCTTTATATATTGATTTAAATAACACTTTTTTAAATAAAATGGTGCTTATCTTATATTTGATTTATCATATAAACATAATTCAATGTTACGCAACAGTAGACCAACAACCATTTGGCATTTGGTCTCTGAATGAATAATACAAAAAGTAATGTATGGTACATAGTTTTAGATAAACAAAATTATACAGTGTAATTATTTATACATATAGACTATTATAATCTTTATTTTATTAATAAACAAAAAGTTAAGTTCAATGTTTATATTTTAACAATAAACTAGAAAATAGTTTTAGTATTTATATCAAGCAAAAATGATTGAATCTTTTACATGTAAAATATTATCTTTGTTTTATGATTGTCACTGATATTAAAATAATTTGGCAGCTACAAATACTTTTTATGGCATGTTATTACACGTAAAATATTTCACTCTTTATATAAATGTTATTTCCAACAAACAAGCTAATAATTTTCATCAATTTCAAAATCTGGTTCTCCACTGAATCCATCAATGCCATCAGTAATATCGGGGCTACCAATTATATTCTTGTAAAAATATTTGCAATCATTCGGGATCAAATGCAGAAGTGACTTCAGGTCATTTAATTTTGGGGTACTGATCGGCTTTCCTTCTGGCCAAAGGGGTTTGAGAAGTTCATTGAACATTCTTCGTTGTTTCGCTGGTCGTCCCTGTTGTTTTGAAATATCCACTTCAATTGATATTTCTTAGTTGAGGTCAGTTTTCAAAAAAATAGAAAATGGTTTATCTTTTTTAAGTTGAATCTCTCGACAGTGAAGCCAATTAATTTTGCCACCATTAATGTCTTTCTTTCTATTTGTAATTGACTTCTCTAAATCTTCAGAACTAAAAAAATCTTCTTTTGTCATTTTTTTAACTATAAAGGGATTTTTTTTCCCTGCATTTTTCCATTATAGAAATATAATCACTTGGGAGGTAAATTCTTTGCTGGAGCTTAAGTGCACACTCAATACCCCCAAAATTAGAATCATTTGGTAGGAAACTATGCACTGAGACAAGAAAACGTTGTGTTATCACTTGCAGAGACTCATGTTCATCCAAAACACTCTTTAGAAACAAAACCATTTTTATGTTGCGGTTTTGGCCGCCACAAGAGTCTGACCATAGCACTAGTTCTGTATTTGTGTTTCCGATGTTTTCTTTAATGTATTTTCTTAAACAGGATCCTACTTCTTGCGCTCCTCTTCCTGCATTCCCTTCAACCCACACATAGCAAAAACTTT
Organism: Timema podura; assembly: GCA_033556935.1. Taxonomy (NCBI): domain Eukaryota; kingdom Metazoa; phylum Arthropoda; class Insecta; order Phasmatodea; family Timematidae; genus Timema; species Timema podura. The sequence goes on along the minus strand of JAVRXN010000013.1, from coordinate 49,226,669 downwards.
TGTTTTTTGATCCATTGTGAATACCACAGTTATAGAACCATTTAGATCAAAGGTGAGACATTCCAAAGTGTTTTTCGACTCTTTCGCTTTTTTCATATCATCTGACATCATTTTTTGAGCTACTTTAGCCAAGTCAATGTGAGTTTTGTGTTGATTTTCAAGTTTAATTTTTCGTTCTCGGGAAGAAGAAGACTGCATTTGTGAGTGTAGAGAATCACAAAGATTGCAAGTATCTTTCTTTAACTTCTTCCGCTTTAAATTAAACTTTGTTAGAACTATATTTTGGTATGTACTGAAGGAGACAGGATTTATGTATTCACTTGAGTACATGTTATACGTTAGGGGTAAAGTAGTATTAGACGGTAGAAATTCCAGTTTTGTTTGCGAACGAGAGTAGTGGGACACATATCGAGGGTACTTGTTTGTGTGATCGATGACTTCTCTAGTTTTACACTCCTTCAATTTATTGTGTCCACCAGCTTTACCTCGGTTGTCCTTGACTACGCAATTTGATTTAATTTTTTTGAGTGCTTTGTCTACTACACAACTAGAAATCCTTAAAGTTTGCAGGAAAAATGTCTTACAAACTACGACTCCACAAATATGATATGTTCTGGTATTCATCCTTTTTTCTGATACCTTTCACCGTCTTCTTGAAATACTATGTTGTGAAATCATCACACCCAACATTAACGCCCTTGCTTCATAGCTTCCAATACTCCAAAACTTTGATAACTCGTTTTTTCTTTCTTCGATACTTAATTTTTCGTTACATTTGCAATTACAGTGGTAGTCCCTGAACTCCTTAGGATCTACTTCTGTACCTTTGGTATTAATGTAGCTGTTAATCGTATTTCTTTTTTTTCTTTTTTATTTCCCTAGTTTGACTGGCATGTTTTCTTTTTCGACCTTTTTTTTTGGCCTACCTTCACTTTGCATTGTTTCAACGCTTTCACTCGTAGTTTTCAAATACTTAGTATTTCCCCCCTGAAAAGATTGATGAGCCATAACTAAATCATTAACGGTACTTTCTCTATCACAAAGAATTAAAGAATTAGTCTCTATCAATTTGCTTGTATCCATGTTTTCAGAATTCTCCTCAGCCGTTTCAATAATATTAGTCGTATTTTTAGTTAAATTATTTTGGTGTGAATTAGAATTGTCAAGTCCCTCAAACTCGGTAATAATGTCCTTGTTCTTGTTCTGTACGTTAGTTATTTGAACTTCCCAATCACTCTGATCTGGATTTGATTCACTAATCATAGTCAAATAAGATTCAAAATTGTTTTCTTCAACACTGCAAAGTGTATTTACATTATTCTCAATAATAACTCCATTAAGCCCCCCTGCGGGACGAGGCTTAGAATAGTGCCGCAGTAACCCCTGCTTGTCGTAAGAGGCGACTAAAAGGGGAGGCTTCTGTGCAGGACGTATCTCGTGCAGGAAAACCTATCCTAAATCTTTCCTTTCACCTCCTTTTTTCTTCCTTCCCTTTCACCCCCTTTTTTCATTCTTTCTCCTTCTCTTTCTCTCTCCTTACCTCTTTCTTCCCTTCCCCTGCCGTTCAGCCCTGCACAGAGACTTTTGGCCCTCTGTTGACTACCTTGTCATCTAACACGGCTTTCCTTGGACGATTATTGGATACCACTGCTTTGAGCTCCTGAGTGAAAGTGCGCCGGTTGTAATATCTTAGTAGAAGGGCCTTAGGGATGACAATAACCGGGTACCCTACTTTGAGAAAAGACTGGTTGCGTTCACGAGGGTCCGGACGTAAAATTGGCACTTTCCTACACCCACTTGCTGCGACGACCTCTCTCTCGGCGATGCCCTATGCGAAGGTTGTCATGTCTAGCGTCGTATGGGGCCTCTCGTCGGGACAGTTAACAGGGCCATATGTGGTAGCACCAACTTGGATCACCCTGGGTCTACGGTCCGAGTACTGTGTAGGTTGTCCCCTAATACGGCATGGCCGATCACCTTGTCACCGCTGGCACCGTACTGCCGAATTCTGCTGGCACCTCACTGCCCGGCCCCTCACAGGGTCGTAATATTGATAAAAGGCGGAAACGGGTAAGGCCGTCCAGCCCAAATATGGAAAAGGTCCAGGAAGTGGTGAGGCTCTTGCCCCGGTTCCTGGTGATGTCTCGAGACGATGATAACGAAAACCTTAAGCGCGTCAGCCCATTTATCCTCGAAAGAGCTATAAATGGTGCAGCAAAATCGGACGTTTTGATAAGAAAATTGCGTGATGGCACTATATTGATTCAGACTTCGACTGATGTCCAGTCCTCCAACATAATGGCTATTACTGAAATACCGTCGAGTAATACGACTTATATACCGGTGAAGGTGGAACCACACAGGTTCCTCAATGTTTTTTCAAAGGAGTGATCACTTGCTCTGACCTCGACTGCGTAAGCATTGAGGATATCTGTGATAAGCTCTCCCCCCAGCATGTCACCGAAGTATACCGTATTGTGACCAAAAAGAACGGACAATATAAAAAGACTGATACGTATATACTCACATTTGCGACTCCTACCCTTCCGAAGGAGGTCCGAGCAGGTTTCCACGTGCTCAGGGTCCGGCCGTATGTCCCTAACCTTCGGCGCTGTTTTCAGTGCCAGGAATTTGGGCATACGAAGCTGCGATGCCATGGTAAGCCAACCTGTGCAGATTGTGGACAAGAGGCTGACGATGCACAATGTGAGTCTCCGAAGTTCTGCGTAAACTGCAATGGTCCATACTCTACCGGGTCTCGGGCCTGTCCGAAATGGAAGGTAGAGAAAAAAGTCCTGGAGATTCAATACGAAAAGAAGATTTCATATGTCTAGGCACGCAAGGAATACGTATCCAGTCAGGCTCCGGTAATCCAAACCTCATATAGACAGATTGTCAGCCAAAACATCAACTGTACCAACTGCCATTGCGCAATTAATCTTGCCAAAACGTCTACGCGACCGGTCCCATTAGTATCTGACCGAGACATTCCGAGTTTTACTGTGCCTAATACAGTATCGCCTAAATTTGTACAAGAGGCGAAACTGCCCATAATTTGCCATTTTTAAATATCTATGTTTTGTTTATCGTAAGTGTCACCGTTCTATTTTCATCTGCACGGATTCCATGAGTGCTCTGTTGGCATTGTCCACTCTCTACTCCTGGAACCCCCTAGTGCAGATGATACATGAGCAAATTTTAAAAATGGATTCATTAAGCACCCGGCTCGCCTTTTGCTGGATTCCTGGTCACGCCGGTCTCTCAGGAAATGAACTGGTGGCCAAGGAGGCAGCATGCTTTTCTCCGGAGGCGAATCTGGGTGTCATGTTTTTAGATTTAAAGGGTTATGTTCGGCGTGGGGTCTTACGCACCTGGCACGAGCAGTGGGTTTAGACCCCTGCTCAGAACAAGCTGAGGTCCATAAGGGACGGTGTATCGCGGTGTCCCTCTTCTATACGAAAGTCTAGAAGAGAGGAGATCATCGTGACAAGGCTCCGCGTCGGACACACATCGTTGACCCATGGATTTTTATTGAGAGGGGTGTCCAGTGTGTGAATTTTGCGATGCTCCCCTTAGTGTGTACCACATTTTGGTGGAGTGTCGTAAATATGCCCCTATCCGCCTGGCTCTTGATTTTAAAGGTGTCCTACGTTTTTTACTATGCGATAGCGCGGATGGAGTTATTTCTTTACTCCGTTTTATACGCCAGGCGGGTCTTTTTAATGCCATCTGAGTCACTTTTATAAAGTGGCTCATTTCGATTTTTTCTCACATTGAGAGTATTTTTAACATTTTTAGTGTACTTTAATATGTTTGTTTTTTCTTCTTAACACGTCTTTTAGTAAACTTTAACATGTCTGTTTTATTTATTTTTATCATTTTATATTTTAAAATGTGTGTTTTGTACTTTTAATCTAGTGCATACACGTGTGGTTTTTTATTAGCTGCTGTATCACTAAAATTTGGGTGTATTATCCATATTTTTCCCCCCATGGGGATTTTATTGTATTTTTAAAATGTCACGGCCCTAATGACCTCATTGTGTCGATGGGCCTATAAACAATAATAATAATAATTTTAGTATGCTTTAACGTGTATGTTTTAGCTTTTTATCATTTTATATTTTAATATGTTGGTTTTGTCTTTTTACAAACTTATTATATTTTAAAATGTTTGTTCTGTATTTTTAATTTAGTGCATACACCTGTGGTTTTTTATTAGCAGGTGTATCACTTAAAAACATGGGTGTATCATCTATATTTCTTCCCCCATGGGGATTTTACTTTATTTTTAAATGTCAAGGCCCTAATGACCTCATTGTGTCGATGGGCCTATAAACAATAATAATAATAATAATAATAATAATAATAATGGATCAAATTCGACCTAAGAATTTGTGGAATTTTGCCAACTTACCTGTGAAGAATTATCATGTTATGTAGCACAACACATCTTTGTACTATGAGACACGCTTCTGCTGGAGCATAATGTAGGACCTTGTCCCTCCTTAAACAGCGCCAATGTACTTTTAAAACACCAAAGCACCTCTCTATACAATTGCGAGAGCTTCAATGTTCTGTAGTCCCTTCTGCTTTCAAAATTGGGGTCAACAGCCATGGCTCTGCTGCATATCCAGAATCTCCTACAGTGTAATAATATTGTTTTTGTTTTGTTTGTTTCGGGACCAATAAATATCATTTAAGTAAATAATATTTAATTAATTATATAAATATAAACGAATGGTAGAAACTTTAATCAATAATAAAAGTTTCACACTAACATAATATATTTTCACTTTACTTGCTGCAATATAGCATCTTCCTATGAAAGTATACACTGGACTACGTGACAGCTTCTGTCCTCCGATCTATACTTCCTGAGGAATATGCTACAAAGCAGAAAATTATTAAAGTTAAGTGAAAAAATATTATGTTAGTGTTTCACTTTTATGTCTGCTTAAAATTTCTATTACTCTATTAGTATGTTTATTTTGCTATTTTTGTACATATTATTATTACTTAGTGCCCTTAATTTCATGCATACAAATAAACAATCGTATTATTTGCAGCTAATAATATGTACCTACAAAAGTGGAAGAATAAAGATGATTACATCATAGGTTCACAAAGTTTATTTTTTTATCAAGTAATTCCTTTGACAAGTGTTCATCCCAATTTTGGTTCTTTATCGTACAGCACATTCTTTGGATATATGGTTTTATAATGCCACACACATAGTGATTGAGGGGTGTGTGACTTAAACGTTATTGCATATGCCTATATGATAAATTTAACAATATAAAAACATATTTGTTTAGTTATACCTCTAATTACCTATCTAATGTTTGAATGTGTGTACGTTTCACAAACACTCTACCAATTTAATATAAAGAGTTACCAGCATCAGTGGTCGATCGGTCTAAAGAGTCAATCTGGTGTTTGACTAGCCTGCTGATGATGGGGAGACCACAGTTTGACCTCAATCAGGTGCACTGAGGTTTTTAATTCCTAAATGGTGGTTGATTCCTATATGATTTTACACTCTCATTCCACTCAAATTCGGGTACACTTCCTCTGAATCCAACATTCCTGATCCATACCACATTAGCGTAGTGAGTATATAAATGTATAACACTAATTGAGTATTAAGACGCGGTGCAAAATAAATATAGTTGGTGCTTAACCTCTGCATTTCCGTTCTTGCCTGGCTATGACGCCAGATGAACTGATCATTTGTTCTGACTGGATAGCTAGCACTGAGGTTAAGTACCCGCAAATCTCTGTCACATATCTGAAAATATGACAAGTTTTTGGTAACTAAATAAAAGTAATTAGGCCTATACTATTTTGCCAGATAACCTTGTTCAATTAAAATAGCCTTACCATTTGTACATTCAAGGAATGATGACCATGATGCAGATTATTGTACGCCTCCTCATGTACTTTTGTAGGAACAATTGAAATGTGCGTACAATCTATTGCTCCGATAATCCCTGGCACTCGTATAGTTTCTTGGAACCTGTAATGAGTTTTTAATTGTTAAATTTCCTTGAACATGTGAAATTCCATATTTAAAATCGTTTCTTTAATCCTTTTGTCATAGCAGTGGTGCTGTGGTTTTCAATAAATATTTCTTTGTTTGCATAAAAATAAATTTATTTTTTTTATATCCACTAATGTCAACAAATTATTTTTTTTTAATTGACATTACATATGTAAACTTTGGATAAAATCAATAATACTCTCCAAGGTAATTTAATGTTACACATGACCATTACGTTTAAACTAACTAGCCTAGGGCAATATGTGGAAAGTGAATAGATAATCATTCTTGATATTCTGGCAGTAATACTACTACCTACTTTTGTTGAATTTGGTCTCTGTACGAGGGAAACTTATCCATTGACCAGCTATGTCGGATAAACCCTCATATACTGCACGAATACACTTCGACACAGCTGGCTGACTCAGAGCAATAAAAAGGTCCTGTCCCACTCCACATTGGTATCCTCCTCCTGTGAAAAAACGTATAGCCGCAAGTACCTGTGAAGTTTAAGAAATAAGAAATAGTAAAACACGGCTTTCTTCATTTTCGGAATTTTTAAATTGCTTGGAAAGGGAAACATCTGACGTATGGACAGTTTTACATAAAAATGATCAAGCTATATTTGTGGTTGGGGGTCGTCCATAAACCACGTAATGCTCTTTTTTTTTTTTTACGTTTTTAACCACCCTTCCTCATGTAACACCATGTAGACATTTAGCCTGACCCCCCACCCTCCATATGTTACGTAACTTTTCTCACATAGTGAATTTCATTACTTAACAGGGAAGTTTTGTGATGCGGTACTAAAAGAGGGACTCAGATTTAATACTTCTTAAAATCAATTTTAAACCCTGAATCTTATTGATTTCAGAGAATATTATTATTATTATTATTATTATTATTATTATTATTATTATTATTATTATTATTATTATTATTATTCATAGATAGCTGCACACAGAGACAAGTATTTGAAAGTTAATAGCCTTTTTAAAATAATAATAATTATTATTATTATATTAGTATTATTAATTAGTATTAGTAATTAATTAGTATTATTAATTAGTATTAGTAATAATATTAGTATAATAATAATAAATATTATTATAATTATTATAATAATTATTATTATAATAATAATAATAATAATAATAATAATAATTAGTCTTGAAAAGTACAATTTTTAAAATATTACTTTTCAAGTACAGTAGAAATATTATCCTACAAAATGTGCATGAAAGTCTACAAAAAGTATATAATTGTAATACTAATGTGCTCCTCTCATGAACTAGTCAATTAATTTAATGTCACAATCAAATAGTTTAATACAGCTCTGTAGCCAATAAGATGTCATAGACAAGAACTTAATATTTAAACATCCACTCATCGATTCTATGATGGATCGATTCAGTGGGTGAAACTTCACCTGGAACTGACAAGCCCATTACATCTATGTCCATTTCTTCAAGCCACTCAACGTGTTCAGTTAAATCAGGGCCTTGAAAAACACACAACACTTCCCCCCCCCCTCCCCCCATCATCGGGCGACAATACGAACTGGCTTCACCCTAGTTACGTCCGGTTTCAGAGTACTTGCAGGATGGAGGTGTTTCATATGAACCTTAATGCTCTTCTTTGAGGTAAAGTATTTGCCGCAATGCACACATGATCTGCCTTTGGAGGTCAGCCTGAACAGTCGGGCAGTAATAATCGTAGAGCATACGGAGGAATCCATCTCCAATGTGCCCTATGGATACAGATTTTCTTAAAAGGAAGGACGCAAATTCACTCTTATCCGCAGGCTCAGGGACTTGCAGAGAAGCGGTGCCTTGCTTCAGTGGGTTGTAACGTAATTGATTTGGACCGCTCTCATATATTTAAAGTCATGGATGAAGGTATTTTTCTTTAAAGAATCGTATTTAGATTATCCTTTTAACACTTCATCCATGGAGAATCACGCGTTTTCGCAGAATAGTCTAAAGCGATTGCACCATTATTATTGTCAAAATTTAACTTCGCAGTATTTACCAAACAAGCAAGAGAAACTAGCTCCCTATATCCAATAGGAAGCTAGCCTTCAATACACCTGTCGCAGAGACGTACCTGATTGGTTAGTCTTGACACTGTCACGAGAGGTCCAAGGTGCAAGGGGCACGTCCGCATATAAGCTATATGTGCGTATGAAAATACACAGAAAGTGCCGGTGAAATAGCGAGAGTAGACGTAAATATAGAAAATGTGTGTCAACGATAAAGTGAGAAGTAACACAACAGACAATACATAGTTTAATTTCAAACAAAGGGTAAAGTAAGAAATAATTATTTAAATAAAGTGTGTACAACATCAACAGTTGTATTTATTACACAAATAAATTCCATATCACAATAATTGGCGCTCGATCACGGAGCTATAAATACCAATTATATCAAATATTATTCCATATCATCATAATTGGCTCCCAATCGCGGGACAATTATATGTGAATAATACCGTAATATAATAATTGGCGCTGGATCACGGAGCTATAAATACCAATTATATCTCAAACAAACCGTATTATCATAATTGTCGCCCAATCGCGGGACAATTATATCAGCAAACATTCAATAACACCATAGGGTATGATGGAATAATGAAGCTATCAGGAAGCACTTGCCGCAGGCCGCTTCTAAATGGTTTGCAGCATGCTGTGTTTTCATATTTGACAATCTGTAAAAAGAAAACAATGGGACAAAGTTTGTATTTCCGATAAAAGCAACGCGAAAAAAATTTACACATTTCAATTTATAGGGTGAAGAAATTAAAATAGTAATTTGATTTACCTGAAGAAGATATTGATTGACTTTCCTGAACATGTTCCGCATACCAGTCAGGCGAAGGCAGGTTTGGTTTTCGATGCAAGGATTACTATACTCTGCGTACACTTGGAATCCATCAATAACGAGCTGGTTCCACAATTTTGCTAGAATATTACCAGCATACTAGAAATTTTTAATTTCAAACTCCTGATCAACTATCTCTCCTCTTTCATTGAGATGTGATCCAAACTTGTCATATGGAATGACTAGACCGGAGAGTGCCCGACTAAATGGTGCCATACATCGCTCCACTCTGTTAAATGCACTCCGACCAGGCGCATTGGTAAAAATTTACAATGCGTCAAAATCAAATTCTCTAAAATTTTGAATAGCATGAACTATGACTTTTATGTACCTCGGGTTTTCGTCTGGTCCCCCATCTACAGATAGCATGAGGATAGGTTTAAAATAACAGGAGAATTATTCATGATGCTTGCAAACGTATCTAAGTGGATCAATCTTTCTAAATCCTTAGCGAGGGTGCTTGCCGTAGATGAAGAATGTTTCCCAATTCTTGTCGTGAGATGGGTGGGACCAGAATACGAGACAGCAGCAGGATGACCCATAAAGTCACTTTTTATGTCTATTCCTGCATAAACTGAGGGAATTAGTTTGTGACCTTGAGCTATCACCCAGTTATGATCTGGAAGTGACACACGGTATTCCAAATGCATCAGAAAAGGCGACTGCTTTTTGACTGCAGTAATACCTATTGGAATCCTAGCTTTGTCGTCTTGAGATATAAATCTACCTGTTCTGTACCCAGAATGGAAGAGAGAGAGATTCAAGGCTTCTAAGTGAAGCAGTGCAGAATGATTGATCCTTGTGCCCCTTATGCAGATCAGACTCTGCCCGACAGAGTTTCACGGGGACTGTAACCATGTGTCTTCAGGCCTACAAAGAGTTTGAACTTTGAGGTAATATGCGCAAGTATGTCGCGATTCTTGATATTTCAAACCCCATTGCATTAAGTTGCTCCTGAAGCTGACTTAAAGTTTTGCAAGAACGAACAGATTCCTCCAGGCGTTTATCGTGGGCTGTTGCCCCAAACATAGCAATATCAGGAATAGCTTTTAGAAGTTCGCTCTGTTTTTCCTCCAAACGTGGTCTGCCGCCTTCTTCAGAGTGCCGTTGCAGTTTTCTGTGGACGTCGGGATATTTTTCACACACGTGCGATAGTTACTTTCATCTTGTCATGGTATATATATATATATATTTTTTTTTTCGTTCTGCTCTTCTCCAAATAGTCTTCAATTTCTTTCTTTCAATATCTAAATCAATATGCATCTGACGAATCTGTTTGTCAATGGATTCAGTAGTAAGACCTTTATCTCTTGCCTCCGTTAACGCATTCAGCTGCTTCTCATAGGCACTGATCTTGAGAGCAACGGATTTCTGCACGGGCTTTTCGTATTGACGCTTTGGTTCCTTGGTAACTTTGCTGCTCTCCATGGTATTCTCAACCAACACTTTATTACTTGTTTCATCGTGCATAGATGGACCTAAGTGAACAAATACAACTCTTAAAGTTGCGTTCACAGAAACAAACATTCATGAAAGCTGGTAATAGAATAATTAAATTACATTAAACAAGAACTCTATTTGTCCGTTTCTTACCTGCAGCTCTATTAAACTTGACGTCAAGCTCAGATTCCTCAGTTTCATCAGGCAAAACCTCTACCATATTTTTGTCATGGGTATCGGGTTTTTGATCTGCGTAAGAGCAAGACTGCATTACTATGTGCTGACATGAATGGCCCTTTTCTGTAGTGGCGCTACATGATATTAAAGTGCGCACAACCGATGCTTGACGCTGGGGGGATACATCTTTCTTAATATATACACTTATTTATAGTGATATATTATCATCATATAAAAAGCAATTGAATCACTTTTAGGTATACATCTTTATTAAATTATATTTTGGATTAGTATACAATTCTTCTTTTATTAATTTTATTTATCAATACCCAGACTCATGTTTCGTTTCACCATCGATCCTGGTCCTGGTTATTCTAGAAAAGGACTAGATGGCTGATGAAGCGGAGATCGGGTTTCGAGTACCAGTTGCGTGTACCCAGAGTGGCCTGTCCTAAGTAGTTTTATACTCTCCCTCTATGCAAATGAACCTAGGTTACCTCTAAGATTCTACCTTTCTCTTTCTTGCTTCATTAGATAAAATCAATAAACAATAAATAAAATTTTACTATACCACCTTACAAAATGTATAGATATAGCAACCAAAACCATGTTGTATAGTAGTTATGATTATTTTAATTACCCCCCTCCGGGACGGGGTTTAGAATAGTCCCGCAGTAACCCCTGCTTGTCGTAAGAGGCGACTAAAAGGGGAGGCTTCTGTGCAGGACGTATCTCGTGCAGGAAAACCTATCCTAAATCTTTCCTTTCACCTCCATTTTTTTCTTCCTTCCCTTTCACTCCTTTTTTCATTCTTCTCCCTTCTCTTTCTCTCTCCTTACCTCTTTCTTCCCTTCCCCTGCCGTTCAGTCGCTGCACAGAAACTTTTGGCCCCTCCGTTGACGACCTTGGCATCTAACACGGCTTTCCTTGGACGATTATTAGATACCACTGCCTTTGAGCTCCTGAGTGAAAGTGCGCCGGTTGTAATATCATAGTAGAAGGGCCTAGGGATGACAATAACCGGGTACCCTACTTTGAGAAAAAACTGGTTGCGTTCATGAGGGCCTGGACGTAAAATTGGAACTTTCCTACACCCACTTTCTGCGATGACCTCTCTCTCGGCGATGCCCTATGCGAAGGTTGTCATGTCTAGCGTCGTATAGGGCCTCTCGTCGGGACAGTTAACAGGGCCATATGTGGTAGTACCAACATGGATCACCCTGGGTCTACGATCCGAGTACTGTGTAGGCTGTCCCCAAAAATGCCATGGCCACTTCTTTTGTCGCTGCTGACAACTTACTGTCCGCTGGCACCGTACTGCCCGCTGGCAACTCACTGCCCGGCCCCTCACAGGGCCGTAATACTTATAAGAGGCGGAAACGGGTAAGGCCGTCCAGCCCTGTATTGGAAAAAATACAGGAAGTGTTGAGGCCCCAGCCCCGCTTCCTGGTAATGTCTCGAGTGGATGAAAGTGAGAACCTCAGATGTGTCAGCCCATTTGTCCTCGAAAGAGTGATAAGTGGAGCTGCCGGGTTTGGAGTTTCAATTAGAAAACTGCGCGATGGCACGATAATGATCCAGACTGACAATGACATCCAGACTACTAAAATAATGGCAATAGCTGAGATACCGTTGAGCCCCTCGAACCTTTTAAAGGTGAAGGTGGAACCGCACAGGTTCTTTAATATTTGCAAAAGAGTGATCACTTGCTATGACCTCGACTGCGTAAGCATTGAGGATATCTGTGAGTAGCTTGCCCCTCAACATGTCACCGAAGTATATAGGATCACCACCAAGAGGAATGATGTAATAAAGAAAACTGACACATATATTAACATTTGCGACTCCTACTCTACCAAAGGAGGTCCGAGCTGGCTTCCACGTGCTTAGAGTTCGGCCGTATATCCCCAACCCTCGGCGCTGTTTTCAGTGCCAGGAATTTGGGCATACGAAGCTGCGATGCCGTGGTAAGCCAACCTGTGCAAATTGTGGACAGGAGGCTCATGACACACCATGCAAATTTCCTAAATTCTGTTTCAATTGCAAGGGTCCGCATTCTGCTTGGTCTCGGTCCTGTCCGAACTGGAAGGTAGAGAAAGGAATCCTGGAGATCCAAACAGAAAAGAAGATCCCCTATGCCCAGCCACGCAAAGTCTACAATACACTGTAAGCTCAGGTATTTCAGACTTCCTATAGTAAAATTGTTAGCCAAAATATAAATTGTCCTAACTGCCATTGTGCAGTTAATATTTCAAATTCTTCTTCACGACCCGTGCCATTGGTCTCTGCTCGAGACAATTATAACTATACATCGCACCCTACTATATCGCAGAAATTATTACAGTAGGTGAGGCCTCCAGAGAGGCCACCTCCACCACCTGTACCCCTAGGAGTCCTCCTCGGGACACTCCCCCGAGCCCTCCTCGGGGAACCCCCCCGAGCCCTACTCGGGGAACACATCCGAGCCTACCTCGGGGAACCATCCCCAGCCCATCTCGGGGAACCCCCGCCGAGCCCTCCTTGGGGCCAAAATCTACGTGCGGCCGGTGTCGAGCCACTCAATCCCGCCTCTGGGACTCCGGAGGTTGGGATGAGTGATAAAACAGGTGAGATCGCAAAGGCGATCCCCACTGGTGCCTTGAGAAAGGTACCATCGAGGGACCGCCGAAAAAACTAATAAAAATAAAGCGCCGAAGGCATTAACAAAGCCTTCGCGCGAAGACCCAACGACCCTGTCTCTCCAGGATAAATCAAAACCTCTCCTGAAGCGGGAGGTCCAGGAGAGACTGGGAAAAGCAAGAGGGCCTAAAAAGGGCCTTAATCAATTTTTATTTTTAAAAGATAACGTAATGGATTGCGAGGATAATTAAATTTTTATTAATAAATAATGTCGCTACTACAATGGAATTGTAGGGGTTTTTTGTTCGTGTAGAGGAAATTAAACAAATAATTTCTTTCCTGCATCCTTCCATCTTGTGTTTGCAGGAGACACACTTCCACCCAATTGATAACCCGATGCTTCGTGGGTACGATGTATATCGTACCGACAAGCCATACTTTGATCGGGCTAGCGGATGTGTGGCTATACTTGCACGTAGAAATATATATCATAAATATATAAATATTGTATCTGATCTCCAAGTGATTGGTGTCAGAGTCTCCCTTACTATGGAAGTAACCATATGCTGCATCTACCTCCCACCAGGTGAGCGTGTTTCAAAGAGGAGCCTAGAGGCCCTCTTTATACAACTTCCCGCCCCTATATCATTTTGGGGGACTTCAACGCACATAACCCTGCGTGTGGGTTTAATCTTACAGACGCCCGTGGGAGGATGGTAGAGGATATTCTTGTCTCGGGAAACCTAGTGTTATTGAACATCGGAGCCCAGACACACTTCTCCACCTTTAATGGTGTATCCTCTGCCATCGACCTAACTCTATATAGCCCCGGGATCGCTGCTAACTTCCTTTGGGAGGTTCATTCGGATCTATGTGGCAGCGATCACTTTCCCATTCTGCTTTCGCCAATTCAAGATCCTCCCGGTATTGCACGGGCACCACACTGGGTTCTTAAACGTGCTGACTGGGGTAAATTTCGTGAGCTCGCCGTATTTGATCAACCCCTTTCTCTTGACGTCGATGTGAATATAGACCATTTTACTTCGACGGTCATCATGGCGGCGAGGGAATCTATCCCTAAATCCTCGCCCAATCTTGCCACCGTCCTGTTCCTTGGTGGAACGAGGAATTCGGTTGGCTATTTCGGACCGTCGATGGGCCCTATGTCTCTTTAATCGATGTCCTACTTCGGAGAATTTGGAGTCTTTCAGGATTCTACGTGCACGAGCTCGCCGTACTATTCGAGAAAGCAGAAGAGAGTCTTGGAGACAGTTTATTTCTACCCTTACAATTTCCACTCCCACAACTAAGGTTTGGGACAATATTCGCAAATTACGTAGTAGCAAAAATACCATTAATAATATACCTGCCCTCATGTCATATGGTTCGCTTATTTCCTCCCCAGTGGAGGTCGTCAATGTATTGGGCTCTATGTTCACCGCTATTTCAAGCACTGCGAGCTACTCTAATGAGTTTGCAGTGCATAAGCGGAACATGAAGCGCCATTCTATTGACTTTGGTCAAAGCCGGGGGGAGGATTACAACTCCCCCTTCACTTTAGATGAACTGACTTACGCCATGTCCCAGGCGGGCAGCACAGCTCCCGGCCCTGGTGATATTCATTACGAAATGTTGCGCCAACTGCCCCCTGCTGGACAGGCATATCTGTTGGACCTTTACAGTAGTGTTTGGGGATCTCATCAATTCCCATCACTAGGGAGGCAAGCAACCGTTATACCAATACATAAAAGTGGCAAGGATAAACTAGAGCCAACTAGTTATAGACCGATAGCCTTAACTAGTTGTGTATGCAAAATATTGGAAAAAATTATAAATAAACGATTAATATGGTATTTAGAATCCCGCAATATACTATCTGATATGCAATGTGGTTTCCGACGTAACCGATCCACGGTGGATCATCTTGTCCGCCTAGAGTCAGCAGTTCGCGACGCCTTCCTCCATAAACTGCACCTCTTAGCTTTCTTCTTTGATTTGGAGAAGGCGTACGATACCACATGGCGGTACGGTATTTTAAAAACCCTTTTTAATTGGGCGTTCCGGGGTAACCTCCCTGTGTTTATAGCTAATTTTATGTCAGATAGACACTTCCGGGTAAGGTTAAATAACACCTTATCCGATGATTTTATTCAAGAAAATTGGGTGCCTCAGGCCAGTACTTTGAGCTGTACGTTGTTCGCCATCGCAATAAATGGCATTGTGGACAACGTGCGGCTACCTGTCCGTTCATGCCTTTTTGTGGATAACTACGCAATTTATTTCAGTTCGTTAAGTCTCCACAGGGCTGAACGGCAGATCCAACTTTCTGTCAATAATCTATGGTCGTGGGCATCGCGTAATGGCTTTCGCTTCTCTGACGACGGTCGTCCACTTTCATAGATTGCGCGGAATACAACCAGCCCCCAGTATTTTAATGAATCACGTATTTTTACCTGTCTCAGAGACCGTAAAGTTTCTGGGACTTATATTTGACTTTAAATTAACTTGAATCCCCCACATCAAAGACCTGAAAGCGAGGTGTGTAAAAGCAATCAACCTGCTCAAAGTGGTTAGCGGTCGGTCCTGGGGTGCTTATAGGGAACCCTTGATGCGCCTGTATAGGGCCTTGGTAAGATCGAAACTAGACTACGCCACTTTAGTGTATGAATCAGCGAGGCCTTCAGCGTTAAAGATTCTGGATAGTGCCCACCATACTGGCATACGACTGGCCACTAGTGCTTCTCGTACCAGTCCAGTCGTTAGCATCTGTGCCGACTCCGGTGAGCCCCCTCTCCCCTACCGGCGGTCCTATCTCCTGGCATCTTACGTGTCGAAACTACACTGCATTCCGCAGCATGCTGCCTACCGTCCTGTGTTTCATCCCCCTAACCGTGTCTTGTATAAAACCAAATGGCGTAGTACAAGGCCGGTTTGGATCAGGATGCTATCAGTTTTTGACACGTGTGGGATAGTCCTTCCAAAGGCTATCCCCACATCTCCAGGTCGAGTTTTTCCCTTGAAGATACTTTTTTCGAAATGCCATTTTGATCTTGCCAAGTTACCTAAAGTGACCACCCTCCGATTATATATGAGAGGACCTTTATTGAGCTCCTTTCCACTCGCTTTCAGGGCTGTGAGCGCATCTATACGGATGGTTCCAAGTATGGGACCTCCGTGGGATGCGCATTTGTTGTAGAGGGAAACAATTATAAATATGATCTACCTAGTGAATCCAGTGTTTTTACGGCTGAATTATACGCAATTTTTAAATCTCTGTGTTTTGTTTATCGTAAGTGTCACCGTTCTGTGCTCATCTGCACGGATTCCATGAGTGCTCTGTTGGCATTGTCCACTCTCTACTCCTGGAATTCCCTCATGCAGATGATACACGAGCAAGTTTTAAAAATTGTTTCATTAAGCACCCGGCTCGCCTTCTGCTGGATTCCTAGTCACGCCGGTCTCTCAGGAAATGAACTGGTGGACCAGGCGGCGAGTTTGGGTGTCATGTTTTTAGATCTAAAGGGTTATGTTCGGCGTGGGGTCTTACGCACCTGGCACGAGCAGTGGGTTTCTACCCCTGCTCAGAACAAGCTTATGTCCATAAGGGACGGTTTGTCGCGGTGGCCCTCTTCTATACGAAAGTCTAGAAAAAAGGAGGTCATCGTGACAAGGCTCCGCGTCGGACACACATCGTTGACCCATGGATTTTTATTGAGGGGATCCAGCTACAGTGTATGAATTTTGCAATGCTCCCCTTAGTGTGTACCACATTTTGGTGGAGTGTCGTAAATATGCCCCTATTCGCCTGGCTCTTGATTTTAAAGGTGACCTACGTTTTTTACTACGCGATAGTGCGGATGGAGTTATTTGTTTACTCCGTTTTATACGCTAGGTGGGTCTTTTTAATGCCATCTGAGTCACTTTAATAAAGTGGCTCATTTGGATTTTTTTTCATATTGAGATGCACCCTACCTATTTACTCTAGGGAGAGGATGCAACTTTACATGACAAGCAAAATAGCATGAAACAACAACTTATTACATGATTATAAAGTACATAACATTTGGTTACAGATACAATAAGTTTATATGGTTTTGATTCTCTATACAAGGGAATACATTATTAAACATCGATTCACACTGGCTGGAGCCTGGCTCTGTGGCTAACATACCTAGGTTTCCCCCATTGCATTACCTGTCGGCAACACCCGACTAAAGACAGCATTAAATTCGTCTGAGACGAATTGGGGTTATTTCTTGGAATGTCGTGCCCTCAGAAAAATGGAGCAGCCTGTATACGGTCTCCCCACAAAATGTAAGTCCCTAAAAGGACGATAGCAGTCACCATACTGGTTGACCTAATTTGAGATCCAGTTCCAAATTAATAAGCAAGGTGTTGGTCATTAAAGCAACCACACCAGCTGCGGCGGGGCTTAAGCCACCCATACAAAACTATATAATTCAATTGCAACCATGCGGGCCTGGGAGGTCCCGCACAAGCAAAAGGAACAGAATAAAAGTGGGTAAGGTTACGCCACAAGACGACAAGAGAGGTAGGCTCCATACCGCTGGCCAAACTGACCCAAATAGGTCATAGTCGATACCTAGCCGCTCCCCTTTTCTCAAGGGCATACGTTCCCTTTTGAAAACAACCCAATAAGGGGAACCTAGCAAATGATTAACAATGTCAGTAACACCTTAACAATTAGGCCGGTGCGTTCACTCTTTACCAGTCAACACGCTATACAGACAAAAGGCCGGCTTATGACCAATAACATTAACTAATATACAACCCCTATACACTAACAATACAGCTCGGTCCCTTCATTCGACACATACTACCTATCCAGAATATCTAACACCTAATAAATAAAACAATTAACCTAAAACATTAACTATACTAAGTTGGACCCTAAGTGGGCACATATATGCTAGGAGCATATGAAGCACATTTCTTCCGAAGCGACCTGTCGCCCCC
The DNA here is from genome assembly GCA_033556935.1 of Timema podura. NCBI lineage: Eukaryota > Metazoa > Arthropoda > Insecta > Phasmatodea > Timematidae > Timema > Timema podura. The sequence continues at coordinate 49,208,529 of JAVRXN010000013.1, read as the reverse complement.
GTGGGAGCCAAGCAGACCTGAGTTTACACCGCCCACATTATGACAAGACCAACCATAGGTCCCGTAGAAATCCAGCTAGCGCTGAATCACAGTCCCGCTAGCCGGTCCACAATACCTCAACTTCACTACGACTGGTACCACGCTTTTAGTTGAGTGGAGTAGATACTACCCCGCCCGAGCCTCCTCCAAGTTGGTCGGGTTGAACTGGCCCGTTCGGGGGGGGGGGGGGGTGACGGCCGGGTGTAGCGTAGCCTGTAGATCTCCAAAATCGGCCCTTACGGCAGAAAGGTGCAATGGCGTGAAGTGCACCATCAGTTGCAACGTCGGATGGATGGAAACCGCCTGTGGCGGGGGCTAACTCTTTAGAACCCTGTATCCTCCTCTATGCGACGCCATAGCGCCCTGATGAGACAGCTCCGGTCCGCTACTATATGGGCCAAGACAACAAAGATTAAACGACTGAACAGCTCCAAAATACTAGGTCGTAGTCTGGCTTTCTTTATACTATATTTTTATCTTCAGGACACTCACGGCCTGGATAAAAGTAGGGGAAGACAAAGAAGAGGGGAATACAAGAGCCAACCACGCTTCAGCAAGCCTGCGCATGGAGAAGTGCGCCGACAAAAGGGGGGGGGGGGTTGGAGCGGCACATGCGTAGAGAGTAGATATCGAGCCACATTATCTTGGTCAGAAATCGACCCCGATAACTTCACTCAGAAAGCCAATCGATATATGAAAATAAATGTAACACACGATGAGATCGATTCTCTTGTGCGAGCAAATAGGCATTTGCTCGGCACAGAGAGTATTTTTAACATTTTTAGTGTACTTTAATATGTTGTCTTTTTAACACGTCTTTTAGTATGCTTTAACATGTCTGTTTTATTTGTTTTTATCATTTTATATTTTAATATGTTTGTTTTGTCTTTTTACAAACGTATTATATTTTAAAATGTTTATTCTGTATTTTTAATGTAGTGCATACACCTGTGGTTTTTTATTAGTAGGTGTATCACTTAAAATTTGGGTGTAATATCCATATTTTTTCCCCCCATGGGGATTTTACTGTATTTTTAAATGTCAAGGCCCTAATGACCTCATTGTGTCGATGGGCCTATAAACAACAACAATAATAATAATAATAACAACACGAGCCGGTTGAAGGTAAAGGTTTAGCCCCACAGGTTTCTTTATGTTTGCAAGGGAGTGGTCACTTGCTATGACCTCGACTGTGTGGTGTGAGCGTTGGGGAGATCTGTGAGGAGCTCCCCCCCCTCCCTCCCAGCATGTAACCGAAGTCTACCGCATTATCATTAAAAAGAACGGAAATGAGAAAAAGACGGATTCATATATTCTAACCTTTGCGACTCCTACCCTTTCAAAGGAGGTCCGAGCAGATTTCCACGTGCTCAGGGTCCGCCGTATGTCCCTAACCCTCGGCGCTGTTTTCAGTGCCAGGAATTTGGGCATACGGGGTGACCTGGTGGTCTAGGGGTAAGGTGTCGGACTTCTGTGCTGAGGGTCCGGGGTTCAATCCTCGGCTCCGGCACAGATTTATCTGATTGCCAAACCCTTCCTTCACCTCTGACAAGACGTGTATTAATCACAACTTGTGAATGTGAGGAATGCCAGGCCTCCACCGTGGTTCGGATTCCACGTTAAACTGTAGGTCCTCCATTTCATCTCACAATCACCCTACCATTTCACATTAGCGTAAGTGCGTATAACCCGAACGGGTAGTAAGACGCGGTGCTAATAATAATAATAATAATTTGGGCATATGAAGCTGCGATGCCGTGTCAAGCCAACCTGTGCGGATTGTGGGCAGGAGGCTCACTATACACCGTGTGTATAACCTAAAAGTTGAATTGGAAAGAAAAGAAAATATTGTCAAAATTTTCAGTAAATGAATTATCATATTTACCATGTTGGAGAATGATTGTTGTGTTCCTGAGTGATGGAAGTAGGAAACTGAGGTGAAATAATTAAACGTGTGTATATAAAGTGAGACTCAATCGGACTAGAAAAGTTGAACTGTGAAAATCAAAGATATTATGCAAGAGCGAAACGTTGCTATGAGCACTGATCCAAAAATGTTTTGTATAGATAGATATTGAAAAAGATGAGTTCTGAAGGTTGAGGGGGTAAGAAAAGAAATGACAAATGAGGAGAAGGAAAAAAGGTACAAATATTCTCGACACTGGCCCGAACAGCTCTTTATCTACTATGGATGGATGGACAGGTGAGAAGGGGATTAGAGAGAGGCTTGGTTGTTTTTAATTTTGGTGGGTTGAGGTAGTTTCCTGAGGGTGTTTATAAGTGTTTGGTTTTCAAAGTTTATTTGTTCATTTATAACTTTTTTATTATTTAGAATTGCAGTTTGAATAAAAATGTTTTCAGCAGTGTTCATAGTTGTACCTTTGGATGTGTTAAGGATTAGCTTCATGCTGTTTTCCATTGTGGTTGGTCGGTGTCCAGAGATTTTGAGATGTTAAGAAAATTTAGATTTGTTCCTATCATGTTTGAAATCACTGATATGTTAAAAAAAACCTGGTTGAAATTTTACGCCCCGTCTGGACTATGTATACACTGTCGCATTCACAAGTTAATTGATAAATGCCATTTTTATCATATTGGTTAGTTGTGTTTAGATTGGAGTTACTGATGTGTTTTTTGATATTGTTGTTAGTGCTGAAGGTAATATTTAATTTATGTTTTTTGAAAATGTTTGTTATTCTATTGATTTCTTTTCCAGTATAATTGAATTTTATCCATTTAGTCTTGTTTTCATATTTAATATTTGAATTATTGAGGGTGGATTTGTTTTTGAGTTGTAATTTTTGTTTTTGAATAATTCGTTAAATTACTGAGTGAGAATAACCATTGGAAGTAGCTAGTTGTTTGATTATGTTGAGTTCATTTTTGAAATTCTTTTTGTTCAAAGGTATATGAAGTAATTCAAAATGCTAGAATTAAAAATGAAATATCATATTTATATAAAAAACAAGTTTCTCAATTTACAAGCTTATCAACTCCACCTTGAACTTAGCAATTCAATTCACCCAATTATATGGCACAAAATATCAAATCACATCCAAGACAAAATTAATAGCTTACTAACTCACAAAAACCATACTCTCAAAAATAAACTTGATAATTTAATTAAACAACAAAAACCTAATAAAACATCAACCACCTCTAAAGCTCACAAATTCTACCCCCGAATCTTAAACCTAACTAACTTCATATTATCTCAAGAAGAAGAGGCATTACTTCTCAAAGGTTACAAATTCAATTGTAATGAAAATTTTTTCACCAATTAAGTCCACTCTTATATTATAGACAGTGAAGAAGCAATAAAACACTTAATTCCAAACATTAAAAACTAAACTAGACTAGTCGCTAACCAAATACAGAAAATTATTGCCAACAACCATATAAATAAAACAAACCAAAAAGAACACTTCATTCTCAACAATCTCAATAAAAACTTAGGAAAGAAAACATTATCAATGTCAAAGCTGAAAAAGGAAATACAATTGTCCTCATAAGTCAAAATGACTACATTTCTAAAACCATGGACTTAATCTCCAACAACAATATCACTGAGCTCAAAAATGACCCCACTGGCTAGATATTTAGTTGTTTTATAGGCTGGGGCATTCTGATAGTTGATATTCCAGGGAGGAACGCGTAAGGGGCCAACATAGTCCACGAAGACTTTCTCCCAAGGGCGCGTAGCGATGTCGGCAGAATGAAACCCTATTTTTGAGTTCTGGGAGGGTTTGGCCTTTTGACAGGGCTCACACTTCCGAACCCATCCCCTGACGTCCTTAGGTAAGTTGGGCCAGTAAAACTCCTTGGAGACCTTCCTCTCAGTCTTGAGTACCCCACAGTGCCCACCAAAAGCAGAGTCGTGAAATTACTTCAGTAGCATGGGCCTGAGCTTTTCGGGAATATAGTACTTGGGTCTCCCCCTAATATCAACCACTAAGAGTCCCTTGCGTATGCGGTAGTGCCCCACCACTTCCCCAGCTCTAATCCGACCCACCACCTATTTACAAAACTCATCCTCAGCCTGGTGAGCGCCAATAGAGATAAAGGATTACGGAATGGTATGAATTAAGCCTAAGGTTCCAGCCTCCGGCTCGTTTCCTACAGGGTCGAGATCCTCCGCCATCCGCGACAGTGCATCCGCCACCACTTTCTCTTTACCAGCGACATGGTGGGTGGTGAAGTCAAACCTAGAAAGCCTCCAGATCCAGCGTCCTATCTTGCCCAATTGCTTGGTACGGTTCTATAGCCAGTTCAGCGCCATGTTGTCTGTATACAGGTCAAACTTTCTAAGTTCGAGGTAGTCAGAGAACTTCTCTACCCCGAAAACGCAACTGAGGCATTCCTTTTCGTAGGTACTATACCTTTCTTAAGCCGCCTTTAAGGTCCTACTGGCAAACGCTACCGGCCTACAGCCTTCAGGGGTTCGCTGTGAGAGGACAGCGCCAAGAGCAACCGATGACGCGTCAACGTTTAAAAGAAAGGGGAGAGAGAAGTCTGGCATGCGTAATACCGCCGGAGAGATCGGATATCGCTTGAGAGCGAGAAAGGCGTCGTTCTGTTCTCGACCCCACACAAAGGCAGCCCCCTTCTTCTTAAGGGTGTTAAGGGGTTAAGCTATTTCGGAGAACGAGGGGATAAACCTAGCGTAGTATGTGCACATCCCCAAAAACTTATATGCCCTCTTTAAGTTCTTCGGGGTAGGGAAGTCAAGAATAGGCTTGACGCACTCAGGGTCAACGAGCAAATTTCCCCTAGAAATAACATATCCTATATACGGGACAGACTCCTTAGCTCATGTGACCTTTTCGGGATTGACAGTGAGTCCCGCCGAGCGTAGGCGTAGTAATACGGTTTCTACGTGACGCAAGTGATCCTGAAGGGAATTACTATATATGCAAATATCGTCGAGGTAATTGAATACGAATTTAATCTTCAAGTCAGCAAGCATATGATCTAACACTCTGCTAAGCGCCTGCCTCCCGCAACTAATGCCTAAGGGTACTCGGTTAAATTCATAATCTTGCCACGGGGTTATAAAAGCAGTAAATTTCTTTGATGGCTCCGAGAACGCGCACTGGAGGAAGCTAGCGTTAAGATCGATGAGGCTGTAATATCTGGCTTTACCAAGATGTTGGAACGCTGACTCGATGCTTGGCATCGGATACGGATCAAAAACAAACTTTTTATTAAGTTTCCGATAGTCAATAAGTAGTAATCCTGAATCTACCTATGTTTATACACCGGGGATTTCTCCTCACTAGGCACAGCTACTAAGCTGCCCAGATGACCGCATGCCTTGATTCCTCCTGGCAGGCACTGCCATGCTTCCAGCACTCATCATAGGTTCCTGTAAACCTTGAGAATCTTTGGGAATGATATTCGTTTCCCAGCATTAGTGCTGAAGCGAGTTTCTCCTCATACGCTGGTACGTCGGTGTTCATATAATACAGCGTTTCTGTTTCCAATGGATCGTATTCTTCTGGAAACCTTACGGCCTGTACCACTGAGCCAAGTCCTGGTTTAATATCACCATGGATGTTAAAGCCTGGCTTAGAATCCATTGACGCCACTATCTTATTGAAGATCAGCCTTTCTTCAGCAGAGGGGAACCACTCTTCCCAGGCAAGAATGGTTGCTGGCGTCAATCCATAATGTAGTGGTACAGGGGGAGGGAGAACTCCTTCTGGCAGTTCAAGGGGTGGCGGTGCCACTGGTTGCCAATCCACTCCTGGGATCATATCAAGCACTCTAGCCATAGTATAGTTTTGGGCTGTCTCTTCCAGCACTCTATCACGTAACGTCCGTACGATGTGGGATACATGTGAGGGCGCAAAGTTTGCGACACCATCCATGCCTTGTATAGCTGTCGTAGCTAACACTGGAACGACTGTCTGCCTGTCAGCCACGAAAAGACCTATTGCCTCCAGAAAGATGACCAATGGGTATGGTAATCTTCTAGACAATGGTTCCAATAATCTCCGTTGCATCTCAGTGAAGGTAGCAATGGAGCTTATGAGGCGATGCCCCTTGCCCTTGCGGGGGATGATGAAGGCAGGGCTGGCGTAAGGAGATTTAGATGGGTGGATGACCCCTTTCTTCTCTAAATCAAAAATCAAATCCCTAAAAATCTCCATTTTAGGAGGCGCGCAGGAGTACGGCCCTGACCGCACGGGGATATTGTCCAGAGCGACAATATTATAAAGGAGAATATCGCATTTCCCCGACCTATCTGTGATCACGTCGGAAAACCGGCTAACCACCTTTTGAATGGCCTCATTATCTCTATCCAAAGAAAACAGGCACGGCGGCGTTTTCCCGGCCGCAAACGAGACAAATTCCCCGGGCGCAAAACTAAAGGAGACTACCCGTTTGCCCATATCTAACTTAGCGTTGGTCTCAAACAAAAAATCGTTCCCCAAAATCATGTCAAACGGGAGGACTGGGACTACATAAAAAGAACGTTTCCATGAAAACCTGCCAATTTTAATGGGAAGACATACCTTACGGTTCACAATTAAACATCGCCCATCCGCAATAGTGTAGGTCTTGGGATCTATATCTTCGCAAATAATGTTAACTTTACCTTCAATAACACTAAGATGATTCTCACTAACGAAGGAGTGGCTATCTTCAGTATCAAACAACCTTAAGTATTCCACGGGACCAATACATACAGGAATAATGGGATTCATAACCCGTGGCATAAAACTTAAAGACGCGGCCGAACCACGGTCACGAGCGCGCCTTAATAGTTTACCTGCCTGCATTCCCTTTGAACGTGCCCCAGTCTATTACAGCGGAAACATCTTATCTTAGACAAGTCACGAGGCGCGTGGCCCCCCGATTAGCACCCACAGGGTTAATACCCCTAACGTAACTAGAATGGCTACGGGGCGGAGTAGCTCCGACAGACGGCACAGGAGTGGTCGCTTTGGGATTTGAACCCGGTTGCGCGCGGCTTGCAACTGCGGGTGAGTGCGCGTTAAGCTATTCATCTTCTGAAAGAAGAGTTCCCTCTACGAGCGAAGCCAGGGCATAGAGATCAAGTATGGAGGATGGTTTACTCTAGAAAACAAAATGGCGCCTGGAAAGGGAAGACACGTTTTCCAAAATAATATTTACCAGTTCAGGCTCTTGAAGATTGGTGTTAAGCACGCGAGCCGCCTCCGTGATAGACCAAACAAAGTTCCTAAAGGATTCATGAGGGGTCTGTAACCTGTGTACAACCTCTCTACACAACTTATGCCTAATTGCGGACAGAAGGCTCACGAAACACCACGTGACTCTCCTAAGTACTGCGTCAACTGCAAGGGTCCGCATTCTGCCTGGTCTCGGGCCTGTCCGAAATGGAAGGTAGAGAAAAAAGTCCTGGAGATACAAACTGAAAAGAAGATCTCATATGCCCAGGCACGTAAGGAATACGCATCTAGTCAGGCTCCGGTATTTCAAACCTCCTACAGCCAAATTGTAAGCCAGAACATGAACTGCCCCAACTGTTACTGCGCAGTTCATCTCGCAAAGACGCCCACGCGACCTGTGACATCGGTCTCTACTCGAGACATTCTTAATGTTAACGCGCCAACTAAGGTTGCGACTAAATTACTTGGAGAGGCGAAACCTAGACAAAGGTCGTCTCCCCCACCTGTACCCCGAGGAGCCCTCGGGCCCGCCTCGGGGACCTCCCCTGAGCCCACCTCGGGGACCGACCCCCGAGCCCACCTCGAGAAACAAAAAACTTGTGGCCGTTTTTGGTTCGTCCGCTCTGGTCTCTAGGTTACCGGAGGTTAAAGTGGGTGGCAGAACGGGTGAGGCCACAAAGGCGAGTCCTGCTGGTGCCTGGAGAAAGGTCCAGCGAGGTGTCGCCGACATTAATAACCATAAAAAAGCGTCGAAGGCTGTAACAAAGCCTTCGCGCTCAGAATCAACCGACAAATTTCTTCTGGAGAAACAAAAGCCTCTTCTGAAACGAGAGGTCCAGGAGAGACTTGGCAAGGCCAGAGGACCTAAAAAGGTTCTTAACCAATTTTTAGTTTTAAGAGATAGTGATATGGATTGCGTGGATGAATAAATTTATATTTGTACTTAATGTCGCTACTACAATGGAATTGTAGCGGTTTTTATGCTCGTGTAGATGAAATTAAACAAATAATTTCTTCCCCGCATCCCCCCATCTTGTGTCAGCAGGAGACACACTTCCGCCCATCTGACGACCCGAGGCTTCGTGGGTACGATATATATCGTACCGACAAGCCATTCTTTGATCGGGCTAGCGGAGGTGTGGCTATATTCGCACGAAGCAACATATATAATAATATATTAATATTGTCTCTGAACTCCAAGTGATCGCTGTGCGAATCTCCCTTGCTATGGAAGTGACAGTATGCAGCATCTACCTCCCTCCAGGCGAACGCGTTTACAAGAGGATTCTAGAAGCTCTCTTTATACAACTTCCCGCCCCTATATCATCTTGGGGGATTTTAATGCGCATAACCTGGTGTGGGGGTCTAATTTTACAGACGCCCGTGGGAGGATGGTAGAGGATATTCTTGTTTCGGGAAACCTAGTGTTAATGAACACCGGGACCCAGACACACTTCTCCACCTTTAATGGTGTATCCTCTGCCATCGACCTAACTTTATGTAGCCCCGGAATCGCTGCCAACTTCCTTTGGGAGGTTCATTCGGACCTATGTGGCAGCGATCATTTTCCCATTCTGCTTTCCTCATTATAAGATCCTCCTTGCTCAGCACGGGTACCACAATGGGTGCTTAAACATGCTGACTGGGATAAATTTCGCGAGCTCGCCGTATTTGATCAACCCCTTTCTCTTGACGTCGATGTTAATATAGGCCATTTTACTTCGACGGTCATCATAGCGACGAGAGAATCCATCCTTAAATCCTCGCCAAATCCGCGGCACCGTCCAGTTCCCTGGTAGAACGAGGATTGTCGGTTGGCTATTTCTGACCGTCGAAGGGCCCTACGTCTCTTTATTCGACGTCCTACCTCAGAGAATCTGGAGTCATTCCGGATTCAACGTGCTAGAGCTCGCCGTATAGTTCGAGAAAGCAGAAGAGAGTCTTGGAGACAGTTTATTTCTACCCTTACTATTTCCACTCCCACAACTAAGGTTTGGGACCATATTCGTAAAGTACGTAGTATCAAAAATACCATTAATAATATACCTGCACTCATGTCTAACGGTTCGATTGTCTCCTCCTCTATGGAGGTCGCCAATGTATTGGGCTCGATGTTTGCCTCTATTTCTAGCATTGCGAGCTACTCTAACGAGTTCGCGGTGCATAAGAGGGACATCGTGCGCTGTACTATTGATTTTGGTCAAAGTCAAGGGGAGGACTATAACTTCCCTTTTACGCAAGATGAACTGACCTATGCCCTCTCCCAGGCGGGCAACACAGCTTCCGGTCCAAATGATATCCATTATGAAATGGTGCGGCAGCTGCCCCGTGCCGGACACGCATATCTGCTGGACCTCTACAATAGTGTCTGGGAATCTCATCAGTTCCCATCACTATGGAGGCAAGCAATCGTTATCCCTATATATAAAAATGGCAAAGATAAACTTGAACCAACTAGTTACCGACCGATAGCTCTAACTAGTTGTGTATGTAAAATAATAGAAAAAATAATTAATAAAAGATTAATATGGTATTTAGATTCCTGCAATATGCTATCTAATATTCAATGTGGTTTTCGCCGGAACCGATCTACGGTGGATCATCTTGTCCTTCTAGAGACGGCTGTTCGTGATGCCTTTCTCCATAAGCAGCACCTTCTGGCTGTTTTTTTCGATTTGGAGAAAGCTTACGACACAACCTGGCGGTATGGCATTTTGAAAACTCTTTTTAATTGGGGGTTTCGAGGGAACCTCCCTTCTTTTACATCTAATTTTATGTCGGATAGACCCCCTGCGGGACGCGGTTTAGAATAGTCCCGCAGTAACCCCTGCTTGTCGTAAGAGGCGACTAAAAGGGGAGGCTTCTGTGCAGGACGTATCTCGTGCAAGAAAACCTATCCTAAATCTTTCCTTTCACCCCCTTTTCTCTTCCTTCCCTTTCACCCCTTTTTCATTCTTCCCTTTCACCCCTTTTTCATTCTTCTCCCTTCTCTTTCTCTCTCCTTACCTCTTTCTTCCCTTACCCTGCCGTTCAGCCCTGCACAGAGACTTTTGGCCGTCCGTTGACGACCTTGGCATCTAACACGGCTTTCCTTGGATGATTATTGGATACCACTGCTTTGAGCTCCTGAGTGAAAGTGCGCCGGTTGTAATATCTTAGTAGAAGGGCCTTAGGGATGACAATAACCGGGTACCCTACTTTGAGAAAAGACCGGTTGCGTTCACGAGGGTCCGGAATTAAAATTGGCACTTTCCTAAACCCACTTGCTGCGACGATCTCTCTCTCGGCGATGCCCTATGCGAAGGTTGTCATGTCTAGCGTCGTATGGGGCCTCTCGTCGGGACAGTTAACAGGGCCATATGTGGTAGCACCAACTTTGATCACCCTGGGTCTACGATCCGAGTACTCTGTAGGTTGTCCCCTAATACGGCATGGCCGATCTCCTATTCACCGCTGGCACCGAACTGCTGAATTCTGCTGGCATCTCACTGCCCGGCCCCTCACAGGGCCGTAATATTGATAAAAGGCGGAAACGGTTAAGGCCGTCCAGCCCAAATATGGAAAAGGTCCAGGAAGTGGTGAGGCCCCAGCGCCCCGCTTCCTGGTGATGTCTCGAGTCGATGCCAATGAAAACCTTAAGCGCGTCAGCCCATTTATCCTCGAAAGAGCGATAAATGGTGCAGCAAAATCGGACGTTTTAATAAGGAAATTGCATGATGGCACTATATTGATACAGTCTGCGACTGATGTCCAATCCTCCAACATAATGGCTATTACTGAAATACCGTCGAGTAATACGGCTTCTATACCGGTGAAGGTGGAACCTCACAGGTTTCTCAATGTTTGCAAGGGATTGATCACTTGTTTTGACCTCGACCGCGTGAGTATTGAGGATATCTGTGAGGAGCTCTCCCCTCAGCATGTCACCGAAGTATACCGTATTGTCACCAAAAAGAACAGTCAAGAAAAAAAGACGGATACGTATATCCTCACATTTGTGACTCCTACCCTTCCGAAGGAGGCCCGAGCAAGTTTCCACGTGCTCAGGGTCCGGCCGTATGTCCCTAACCCTCGGCGCTGTTTTTAGTGCCAGGAATTTGGGCATACGAAGCTGCGATGCCGTGGTAAGCCAACCTGTGCAGATTGTGGACAAGAGGCTCACGATACACCCTGTGAGTCTCCAAAGTTCTGCGTAAACTGCAAGGGTCCACACTCTGCCTGGTCTCGGGCCTGTCCGAAATGGAAGGTAGAGAAAAAACTTATGTCCAGGCACACAAGGAATACGTATCTAGTCAGGCTCTGGTATTCCAAACCTCATATAGCCAGATTGTCAGCCAAAACATCAACTGTCCCAGCTGCCATTGCGCAGTTAATCTTGCCAAAACGTCTACGCGACCGGTCCCAAAAGTATCAGACCGAGACATCCCGAGTTTTACTGTGCCTAATACAGTGGCGCCTAAATTTGTACAAGAGGCGAAACTTCCAATAAGGTCGTCTTCTCAACATGTACCACCGAGGACCCCCCCCCCCCCCGAGTCCACCTCGGTGAACCCCCCCGAGCCCTCCTCTGGAAACCCCCGAGCCCTCATCGGGGACCAAAACTACGTGCGGCCGTTGTCGAGCCGCTCAATCCCACCTCTGTGACTCCGGAGGTTGGGATGAGTGGCAGAACAGGTGAGGCCGCAAAGGCGACTCCCACTGGTGCCTTGAGGAAGGACCAGCGAGGGACCGCCGAAAAAACTACCTTAAATAAAGCGCCGAAGGCTTTAAAAAAGCCTTCCCGCAAGAATTCACCGACCATGTCTCTCCAGGACAAATTAAAACCTCTCCTGAAGCGGGAGGTCCAGGAGAGACTGGGAAAAGCAAGAGGGCCTAAAAAGGGCCTCAATCAATTTTTATTTTTAAAAGATAATGTAATGGATTGCGAGGATACTTTAAACTCTTTATTAATAAATAATGTCGCTACTACAATGGAATGGTAGGGGTTTCTTTGCTCGTGTAGAGGAAATTAAACAAATAATTTCTTCCCCGCATCCCCCCATCTTGTGTCAGCAGGAGACACACTTCCGCCCATCTGACGACCCGAGGCTTCGTGGGTACGATATATATCGTACCGACAAGCCATTCTTTGATCGGACTAGCGGAGGTGTGGCTATATTCGCACGAAGCAACATATATAATAATATATTAATATTGTCTCTGAACTCCAAGTGATCGCTGTGCGAATCTCCCTTGCTATGGAAGTGACAGTATGCAGCATCTACCTCCCTTCAGGCGAACGCGTTTACAAGAGGATTCTAGAAGCTCTCTTTATACAACTTCCCGCCCCCTATATCATCTTGGGGGATTTTAATGCGCATAACCTGGTGTGGGGGTCTAATTTTACAGACGCCCGTGGGAGGATGGTAGAGGATATTCTTGTTTCGGGAAACCTAGTGTTAATGAACACCGGGACCCAGACACACTTCTCCACCTTTAATGGTGTATCCTCTGCCATCGACCTAACTTTATGTAGCCCCGGGATCGCCGCTCATTTCCTTTGGAAGGTACACTCAGACCTATGTGGAAGCGATCACTTCCCAATTATGGTTTCACCACTTCAAGATCCTCCCAGTACAGCACGGCTACCTCAGTGGGTTATCAAACGTGCTGACTGGGATAAATTCCGTGAGCTCGCCGTATTTGAGGAATCCATTCTCCAGACGTCGAAGATAATGCTCGGCATTTTACTTCGACGGTCACCGCGGCGGCGAGGGCTTCCATCCCTAAATCCTCGCCAAATCTGCGCCACCGTCCTGTTCCTTGGTGGAACGAGGAGTGTCGGTTGGCTATTTCGGAACGTCGAAGGCCCCTACGTCTCTTTAATCGACGTCCTACTTCGGAGAATCTAGAGTCTTTTCGGATTCTACGTGCACGAGCTCGCCGTACTATTCGAGAAAGCAGAAGAGAATCTTGAAAACAGTTTATTTCTACCCTTACAATTTCCACTCCCACAACTAAGGTTTGGGACAATGTTCGTAAATTACAATAGTAGCAAAAAGTCTATTAATAATATACCCGCCCTCATGTCTAACGTTTCGCTTGTCCCTTCCTCTTTGGAGGTCGTCAATGCAATGGGCTCGATGTTCGCCGCTATTTCTAGCACTGCGAGGTACTTCTAACTAGTTCGCAGCGCATAAGCGAACCATCGAGCGCCATACTATCGATTTTGGTCATAGTCGGGGGGGAGGATTATAACTCCCCCTTTACTTTAAATGAATTGACATATGCTCTGTCTCAGGCGGGCAGCATCTCTTACGGTCCAGACGACATTCACTATGAGATGCTGCGCCAACTGTCGTCGGCCGGGCAGGTATTTCTTCATAACCTATACAATAGTGTTTGGGAATCTCATCAATTCCCATCACTTTGGAGACAAGCGATCGTTATTCCTATTCATAAAAGTGGTAAAGATAAATTAGAACCAACTAGTTATATACCCATAGCCCTAACTAGTTGTGTATACAAAATATTAGAGAAAATGATTAATAAAAGATTTATATGGTATTTAGAATCCCGCAATCTACTATCTGATATGCAATGTGGTTTCCGCCGTAACCGATCCACGGTGGATCATCTTGTCCGCCTAGAGACAGCAGTTCGCGACGCCTTCTTCCATAAACAGCACCTCTTAGCTGTTTTCTTTGATTTGGAGAAGGCGTACGATACCACATGGCGGTACGGCATTTTAAAAACCCTTTTTAATTGGGGGTTCCGGGGGAACCTCCCTGTTTTTATAGATAATTTTATTTCAGACACTTCCGGGTAAGGTTAAATAACAACTTATCCGATGATTTTGTTCAAGAAAATGGGGTGCCTCAGGGCAGTACTTTGAGCTGTACGTTGTTCGCCATCGCAATAAATGGCATTGTGGATAACGTGCGGCTACCTGTCCGTTCATGCCTTTTTGTGGATGACTACGCAATTTATTGCAGTTCGTCGAGTCTTCACAGGGCTGAACGGCAGATACAACTCTCTGTCAACAATCTGTGTTCGTGGGCATCGCGAAATGGCTTTCGCTTCTCTTCAGCCAAGACGACGGTCGTCCACTTCCACAGATTGCGTGGATTACATCCAGCCCCAAACATTTTAATGAATAACGTTGTTTTACCCGTATCAGAAACTGTAAGGTTTTTGGGACTTTTATTTGATTTTAAACTAACTTGGATCCCCCACATCAAAGACCTGAAAGCGAGATGTATCAAAGCACTAAATCTGCTTAAAGTTGTTATTGGTCGCTCATGGGGTGCGGGTAGGGACACCTTAATGCGCCTCTATAGGGCCTTGGTGAGATCAAAACTTGATTACGGCAGTTTTGTTTATGGTTCAGCTAGACCTTCGGCATTAAAGATGCTAGATAGTGTACACCATGCTGGTATTCGACTGGCAACTGGTGCATTTCGTACCAGTCCAGTCGTCAGCATCTGTGCCGACGCTGGTGACCCCCTCTTTCTTACCGGCGGTCATATCTTCTGGCTTCATACGTGTCGAAACTGCATTGCATGCCAAAGCATGTTGCTTACCGTCCTGTGTTCCATCCCCCAATCGTGTCTTGTATGAAACTAAATGGCGTAGTACAAAGCCGGTTGGGATCCGGATGCTATCGGTTTTCGACACGTGTGGAATAGTCCTGCCAAAGGCTATCCCCAGGTCGTGTTTCTCCCTGGAAGATACGCCTTCCGAAATGCCATTTTGATCTTGCCAAATTTCCTAAACGACCACCCCACATTTTATTTATGAGAGGACCTTTAACGAGCTCCTCTCCACTCGCTTTCATGGTTTTAAGCGCATCTACACGAATGGTTCCAAGTGTGGGGCCTCTGTGGGGTGCGCCTTTGTTGTGGAGGGAAATAATTTTAAATTTGGTTTACCTGGTGAATCCAGTGTTTTTACGGCAGAACTGTATGCTATTTTTAAATTGTTATGTTTTGTTTATCGAAATTGTCACCGTTCTATTCTCATCTGCACGGATTCCATGAGTGCTCTTTTGGCATTGACCACTCTGTACTCTTGGAATCCACTCGTGCACATGATACACGAACAAATTTTAAAAATTGATTCTTTAAGCACCCAGCTCACCTTCCGCTGGATTCCCGGTCATGCCGGTCTTTCAGGAAATGAACTGACGGACCAGGCGGCCAAGGAGGCGGTCCATCTGCCTCCTGAGGCGGGTTTGGGTGTCATGTTTTTAGACCTGAAAGGTTATGTTCGTCGTGGGGTCTTACGCACCTGGCACGAGCAGTGGGTTTCGACCCCTGTTCAGAACAAGCTGAGGTCGATTAGGGACGGTGTGTCGCGAAGGCCCTCTTCTGTACGGAAGTCCAGAAGAGAAGAGATCATCGTGACGAGACTCCGCGTCGGACATACATTTCTGACCCATGGGATTTTATTAAGAGGGGATCCACCTCCAGTATGTGAGTTTTGCGATGCTCCCCTTAGTGTGTACCACATTTTGGTGGAGTGTCGTAAATATGCCCCTATCTGCCTGGCTCTTGATTTTAAAGGTGACCTACGTTTTTTACTATGCGATAGCGCGGATGGAGTTATTTATTTACTCCGTTTTATACGCCAGGTGGATCTTTTTAATGCCATTTGAGTCACTTTTATAAGGTGACTCATCTGGATTTCATCTCATATTGAGAACTTTTTAACATTTTAGTACATTTTAATATGTTTGTTTTGTCTTTTTAACGTATTATTTTAACACGTTTTATAATTTTAATGTGTTATATTTTAATATGTTTGTATTGTAATTTTAACGTATTGTATACACCTGTGGTTTTATTTTGGCAGGTGTATCACTTCTTTTAATCTAATCGCCCATTTGAGCGCTCCTATGGAGTGTCTCGAATGGGCACTTTCTCATATTGAGAATAACTGTTTATAATTGATTTACAAATTTTAATATTGTATATTGTTTTATATTTTATGTTGCCACCTGTTTATTCAAACAGGTGGACTATGAGATGTGTCTCTCCCTAATGGAGATTATACTGTGTTTTTAAATGTCAAGGCCCTAATGACCTCATTGTGTCGATGGGCCTCTAAGCAATAATAATAATAATAATACTGTAGATGAACTGACGTATGCTTTGTCCCAGGCGAATAGCACAGCTGCTGGCCCCGACGACATTCACTACGATATGTTGTGCCAGTTACCCCCTGCTGGATGGGCATATCTGTTGGACCTTTACAATAGTGTTTGGGGATCTCATCAATTCCCATCACTATGGAGGCAAGCAACCGTTATACCAATACATAAAAGTGGCAAGGCTGAATTAGAACCAACTATTTATAGACCGATAGCCTTAACTTGGTTTGTATGCAAAATATTGGAAAAAATTATAAATAAACGATTAATATGGTATCTAGAATCCCGCAATCTGGCATCAAATATTCAATGTGGTTCTCGCCGTAACTAATCTACGGTGGATCATCTCGTCCGTCTCGAGACGGCGGTTCGTGACGCCTTTATCCATAAACATCATCTTTTGGCAGTTTTCTTTGACTTGGAGAAGGCGTACGATACCACATGGTGGTACGGCATTTTAAAAGCCATTTTTAATTGGGGGTTCCGGGCAAACCTCCCGGTTTTTATTTCTAATTTTATGTCTGATAGACACTTCCGGGTAAGGTTAAGCAACACCTTATCCGATGATTTTATTCAAGAAAATGGGCGCCTCAGGGTAGTATTTTATGCTGTGCGTTGTTCGCCGTCGCAATAAATGACATTGTGGACAACGTACGCCCTCCTGTCCGTTCATGCCTTTTTGTGGATGACTACGCAATTTATTGCAGTTCGTCAACTCTCCACAGGGCTGAATGGCAGATCCAACTTTCTGTCAATAATCTATGGTCGTGGGCATCACGTAATGGCTTTCGCTTCTCTGCAGCTAAGACGACGGTCGCCCACTTCCATAGATTGCGCGGAATACAATCAGCCCTCAGTATTTTAATGAATCACGTGGTTTTACCTGTCTCAGAGACCGTAAAGTTTCTGGAACTTTTATTTGACTTTAAATTAACTTGGATCCCCCACATCAAAGACCTGAAAGTGAGGTTTGTAAAAGCACTCAAACTGCTCAAAGTGGTTAGCGGTCGGTCCTGGGGTGCTGATAGGGAAACCTTGATCCGCCTGTATAGTGCCTTGGTAAGATCAAAATTAGACTACGGCAGTTTAGTGTATGGATCAGCGAGACCTTCGGCGTTAAAGATGCTGGATAGTGTCCACCATGCTGGCATACGACTGGCTACTGGTTCATTTCGTACCAGTCCAGTCGTCAATATCTGTGCAGACGCCGGTGAGCCCCCTTTCTCTTACCGGCGGTCCTATCTTCTGGCATCTTACGTGTCGAAACTACACTGCATGCCGGAGCATGTTGCCTACCGTCCTGTGTTTCATCCCCTTAACCGTGTCTTGTATGAAACCAAATGGCGTAGTACAAGGCCGGTTGGGATCAGGATGTTCCTGGCAGTTTTCGACACGTGTGGGATAGTTCTGCCAAAGGTTATCTTCACATCTCCAGTTCGAGTTTCTCCCTGGAAGATACGCCTTCCGAAATGCCATCTTGATCTTGCCAAGTTCCCTAAAGCGACCACCCCGCCGATTATATATGAAAGGACCTTTAATGAGCTCCTCTCCACTCGTTTTCAGGACTTTCAGCGCATATATACAGATGGTTCCAAGTGTGGGACCTCCGTGGGATGCGCATTTGTTGTGGAGGGAAACAATTTTAAATTTGGTCTACCTGGGGAATCCAGTGTTTTTACGGCTGAATTATACGCCATTTTTAAATCTCTGTGTTTTGTTTATCGTAAGTGTCACCGTTCTGTTCTCATCTGCACGGATTCCATGAGTCCTCTGTTGGCATTGTCGACTCTCTACTCCTGGAATCCCCTCGTGCAGATGATACACGAGCAAGTTTAAAAAATTGATTCATTAAGCACCCGGCTTGCCTTCTGCTGGATTCCTGGTCACGCCGGTCTCTCAGGAAATGAATTGGCGGACCAGGCGGCCAAGGAGGCAGCCAGCCTGCCTCCGGAGGCGAGTTTGGGTGTCATGTTTTTAGATCTAAAGGGTTATGTTCGGCGTGGGGTCTCACGCACCTGGCACGAGCAGTGGGTTTCGACTCCTGCCCAGAACAAGCTGAGGTCCATAAGGGACGGTGTATCGCGGTGTCCCTCTTCTATACGAAAGTCTAGAAGAGAGGAGATCATCGTGACAAGGCTCCGCGTCGGACACACATCGTTGACCCATGGATTTTTATTGAGAGGGGTGTCCAGTGTGTGAATTTTGCGATGCTCCCCTTAGTGTGTACCACATTTTGGTGGAGTGTCGTAAATATGCCCCTATCCGCCTGGCTCTAGATTTTAAAGGTGTCCTACGTTTTTTACTATTCGATAGCGCGGATGGAGTTATTTCTTTACTCCGTTTTATACGCCAGGCGGGTCTTTTTAATGCCATCTGAGTCACTTTTATAAAGTGGCTCATTTCGATTTTTTCTCACATTGAGAGTATTTTTAACATTTTTAGTGTACTTTAATATGTTTGTTTTTTCTTCTTAACACGTCTTTTAGTAAACTTTAACATGTCTGTTTTATTTATTTTTATCATTTTATATTTTAAAATGTGTGTTTTGTACTTTTAATCTAGTGCATACACGTGTGGTTTTTTATTAGCTGCTGTATCACTAAAATTTGGGTGTATTATCCATATTTTTCCCCCCATGGGGATTTTATTGTATTTTTAAAATGTCACGGCCCTAATGACCTCATTGTGTCGATGGGCCTATAAACAATAATAATAATAATTTTAGTATGCTTTAACGTGTATGTTTTAGCTTTTTATCATTTTATATTTTAATATGTTGGTTTTGTCTTTTTACAAACTTATTATATTTTAAAATGTTTGTTCTGTATTTTTAATTTAGTGCATACACCTGTGGTTTTTTATTAGCAGGTGTATCACTTAAAAACATGGGTGTATCACCTATATTTCTTCCCCCATGGGGATTTTACTTTATTTTTAAATGTCAAGGCCCTAATGACCTCATTGTGTCGATGGGCCTATAAACAATAATAATAATAATAATAATAATAATAATGGATCAAATTCGACCTAAGAATTTGTGGAATTTTGCCAACTTACCTGTGAAGAATTATCATGTTATGTAGCACAACACATGTTTGTACTATGAGGCACGCTTCTGCTGGAGCATAATGTAGGACCTTGTCCCTCCTTAAACAGCGCCAATGTACTTTTAAAACACCAAAGCACCTCTCTATACAATTGCGAGAGCTTCAATGTTCTGTAGTCCCTTCTGCTTTCAAAATTGGGGTCAACAGCCATGGCTCTGCTGCATATCCAGAATATCCTACAGTGTAATAATATTGTTTTTGTTTTGTTTGTTTCGGGACCAATAAAGATCATTTAAGTAAATAATATTTAATTAATTATATAAATATAAACGAATGGTAGAAACTTTAATCAATAATAAAAGTTTCACACTAACATAATATATTTTCACTTTACTTGCTGCAATATAGCATCTTCCTATGAAAGTATACACTGGACTACGTGACAGCTTCTGTCCTCCGATCTATACTTCCTGAGGAATATGCTACAAAGCAGAAAATTATTAAAGTTAAGTGAAAAAATATTATGTTAGTGTTTCACTTTTATGTCTGCTTAAAATTTCTATTACTCTATTAGTATGTTTATTTTGCTATTTTTGTACATATTATTATTACTTACTTAGTGCCCTTAATTTCATGCATACAAATAAACAATCGTATTATTTGCAGCTAATAATATGTACCTACAAAAGTGGAAGAATAAAGATGATTACATCATAGGTTCACAAAGTTTATTTTTTTATCAAGTAATTCCTTTGACAAGTGTTCATCCCAATTTTGGTTCTTTATCGTACAGCACATTCTTTGGATATATGGTTTTATAATGCCACACACATAGTGATTGAGGGGTGTGTGACTTAAACGTTATTGCATATGCCTATATGATAAATTTAACAATATAAAAACATATTTGTTTAGTTATACCTCTAATTACCTATCTAATGTTTGAATGTGTGTACGTTTCACAAACACACTACCAATTTAATATAAAGAGTTACCAGCATCAGTGGTCGATCGGTCTAAACTCTAAAGAGTCAATCTGGTGTTTGACTAGCCTGCTGATGACGGGGAGACCACAGTTTGACCTCAATCAGGTGCACTGAGGTTTTTAATTCCTAAATGGTGGTTGATTCCTATATGATTTTACACTCTCATTCCACTCAAATTCGGGTACACTTCCTCTGAATCCAACATTCCTGATCCATACCACATTAGCGTAGTGAGTATATAAATGTATAACACTAATTGAGTATTAAGACGCGGTGCAAAATAAATATAGTTGGTGCTTAACCTCTGCATTTCCGTTCTTGCCTGGCTATGACGCCAGATGAACTGATCATTTGTTCTGACTGGATAGCTAGCACTGAGGTTAAGTACCCGCAAATCTCTGTCACATATCTGAAAATATGACAAGTTTTTGGTAACTAAATAAAAGTAATTAGGCCTATACTATTTTGCCAGATAACCTTGTTCAATTAAAATAGCCTTACCATTTGTACATTCAAGGAATGATGACCATGATGCAGATTATTGTACGCCTCCTCATGTACTTTTGTAGGAACAATTGAAATGTGCGTACAATCTATTGCTCCGATAATCCCTGGCACTCGTATAGTTTCTTGGAACCTGTAATGAGTTTTTAATTGTTAAATTTCCTTGAACATGTGAAATTCCATATTTAAAATCGTTTCTTTAATCCTTTTGTCATAGCAGTGGTGCTGTGGTTTTCAATAAATATTTCTTTGTTTGCATAAAAATAAATTTATTTTTTTTATATCCACTAATGTCAACAAATTATTTTTTTTTAATTGACATTACATATGTAAACTTTGGATAAAATCAATAATACTCTCCAAGGTAATTTAATGTTACACATGACCATTACGTTTAAACTAACTAGCCTAGGGCAATATGTGGAAAGTGAATAGATAATCATTCTTGATATTCTGGCAGTAATACTACTACCTACTTTTGTTGAATTTGGTCTCTGTACGAGGGAAACTTATCCATTGACCAGCTATGTCGGATAAACCCTCATATACTGCACGAATACACTTCGACACAGCTGGCTGACTCAGAGCAATAAAAAGGTCCTGTCCCACTCCACATTGGTATCCTCCTCCTGTGAAAAAACGTATAGCCGCAAGTACCTGTGAAGTTTAAGAAATAAGAAATAGTAAAACACGGCTTTCTTCATTTTCGGAATTTTTAAATTGCTTGGAAAGGGAAACATCTGACGTATGGACAGTTTTACATAAAAATGATCAAGCTATATTTGTGGTTGGGGGTCGTCCATAAACCACGTAATGCTCTTTTTTTTTTTTACGTTTTTAACCACCCTTCCTCATGTAACACCATGTAGACATTTAGCCTGACCCCCCACCCTCCATATGTTACGTAACTTTTCTCACATAGTGAATTTCATTACTTAACAGGGAAGTTTTGTGATGCGGTACTAAAAGAGGGACTCAGATTTAATACTTCTTAAAATCAATTTTAAACCCTGAATCTTATTGATTTCAGAGAATAATATTATTATTATTATTATTATTATTATTATTATTATTATTATTATTATTATTATTATTATTATTATTCATAGATAGCTGCACACAGAGACAAGTATTTGAAAGTTAATAGCCTTTTTAAAATAATAATAATTATTATTATTATATTAGTATTATTAATTAGTATTAGTAATTAATTAGTATTATTAATTAGTATTAGTAATAATATTAGTATTATAATAATAATAATTATTATTATTATAATTATTATAATAATTATTATAATAATAATAATAATAATAATAATAATAATAATAATAATAATAATAATTAGTCTTGCAAAGTACAATTTTTAAAATATTACTTTTCAAGTACAGTAGAAATATTATCCTACAAAATGTGCATGAAAGTCTACAAAAAGTATATAATTGTAATACTAATGTGCTCCTCTCATGAACTAGTCAATTAATTTAATGTCACAATCAAATAGTTTAATACAGCTCTGTAGCCAATAAGATGTCATAGACAAGAACTTAATATTTAAACATCCACTCATCGATTCTATGATGGATCGATTCAGTGGGTGAAACTTCACCTGGAACTGACAAGCCCATTACATCTATGTCCATTTCTTCAAGCCAATCAACGTGTTCAGTTAAATCAGGGCCTTGAAAAACACACAACACTTCCCCCCCCCTCCCCCCATCATCGGGCGACAATACGAACTGGCTTCACCCTAGTTACGTCCGGTTTCAGAGTACTTGCAGGATGGAGGTGTTTCATATGAACCTTAATGCTCTTCTTTGAGGTAAAGTATTTGCCGCAATGCACACATGATCTGCCTTTGGAGGTCAGCCTGAACAGTCGGGCAGTAATAATCGTAGAGCATACGGAGGAATCCATCTCCAATGTGCCCTATGGATACAGATTTTCTTAAAAGGAAGGACGCAAATTCACTCTTATCCGCAGGCTCAGGGACTTGCAGAGAAGCGGTGCCTTGCTTCAGTGGGTTGTAACGTAATTGATTTGGACCGCTCTCATATATTTAAAGTCATGGATGAAGGTATTTTTCTTTAAAGAATCGTATTTAGATTATCCTTTTAACACTTCATCCATGGAGAATCACGCGTTTTCGCAGAATAGTCTAAAGCGATTGCACCATTATTATTGTCAAAATTTAACTTCGCAGTATTTACCAAACAAGCAAGAGAAACTAGCTCCCTATATCCAATAGGAAGCTAGCCTTCAATACACCTGTCGCAGAGACGTACCTGATTGGTTAGTCTTGACACTGTCACGAGAGGTCCAAGGTGCAAGGGGCACGTCCGCATATAAGCTATATGTGCGTATGAAAATACACAGAAAGTGCCGGTGAAATAGCGAGAGTAGACGTAAATATAGAAAATGTGTGTCAACGATAAAGTGAGAAGTAACACAACAGACAATACATAGTTTAATTTCAAACAAAGGGTAAAGTAAGAAATAATTATTTAAATAAAGTGTGTACAACATCAACAGTTGTATTTATTACACAAATAAATTCCATATCACAATAATTGGCGCTCGATCACGGAGCTATAAATACCAATTATATCAAATATTATTCCATATCATCATAATTGGCTCCCAATCGCGGGACAATTATATGTGAATAATACCGTAATATAATAATTGGCGCTGGTTCACGGAGCTATAAATACCAATTATATCTCAAACAAACCGTATTATCATAATTGTCGCCCAATCGCGGGACAATTATATCAGCAAACATTCAATAACACCATAGGGTATGATGGAATAATGAAGCTATCAGGAAGCACTTGCCGCAGGCCGCTTCTAAATGGTTTGCAGCATGCTGTGTTTTCATATTTGACAATCTGTAAAAAGAAAACAATGGGACAAAGTTTGTATTTCCGATAAAAGCAACGCGAAAAAAATTTACACATTTCAATTTATAGGGTGAAGAAATTAAAATAGTAATTTGATTTACCTGAAGAAGATATTGATTGACTTTCCTGAACATGTTCCGCATACCAGTCAGGCGAAGGCAGGTTTGGTTTTCGATGCAAGGATTACTATACTCTGCGTACACTTGGAATCCATCAATAACGAGCTGGTTCCACAATTTTGCTAGAATATTACCAGCATACTAGAAATTTTTAATTTCAAACTCCTGATCAACTATCTCTCCTCTTTCATTGAGATGTGATCCAAACTTGTCATATGGAATGACTAGACCGGAGAGTGCCCGACTAAGTGGTGCCATACATCGCTCCACTCTGTTAAATGCACTCCGACCAGGCGCATTGGTAAAAATTTACAATGCGTCAAAATCAAATTCTCTAAAATTTTGAATAGCATGAACTATGACTTTTATGTACCTCGGGTTTTCGTCTGGTCCCCCATCTACAGATAGCATGAGGATAGGTTTAAAATAACAGGAGAATTATTCATGATGCTTGCAAACGTATCTAAGTGGATCAATCTTTCTAAATCCTTAGCGAGGGTGCTTGCCGTAGATGAAGAATGTTTCCCAATTCTTGTCGTGAGATGGGTGGGACCAGAATACGAGACAGCAGCAGGATGACCCATAAAGTCACTTTTTATGTCTATTCCTGCATAAACTGAGGGAATTAGTTTGTGACCTTGAGCTATCACCCAGTTATGATCTGGAAGTGACACACGGTATTCCAAATGCATCAGAAAAGGCGACTGCTTTTTGACTGCAGTAATACCTATTGGAATCCTAGCTTTGTCGTCTTGAGATATAAATCTACCTGTTCTGTACCCAGAATGGAAGAGAGAGAGATTCAAGGCTTCTAAGTGAAGCAGTGCAGAATGATTGATCCTTGTGCCCCTTATGCAGATCAGACTCTGCCCGACAGAGTTTCACGGGGACTGTAACCATGTGTCTTCAGGCCTACAAAGAGTTTGAACTTTGAGGTAATATGCGCAAGTATGTCGCGATTCTTGATATTTCAAACCCCATTGCATTAAGTTGCTCCTGAAGCTGACTTAAAGTTTTGCAAGAACGAACAGATTCCTCCAGGCGTTTATCGTGGGCTGTTGCCCCAAACATAGCAATATCAGGAATAGCTTTTAGAAGTTCGCTCTGTTTTTCCTCCAAACGTGGTCTGCCGCCTTCTTCAGAGTGCCGTTGCAGTTTTCTGTGGACGTCGGGATATTTTTCACACACGTGCGATAGTTACTTTCATCTTGTCATGGTATATATATATATATATATATATTTTTTTTCGTTCTGCTCTTCTCCAAATAGTCTTCAATTTCTTTCTTTCAATATCTAAATCATTATGCATCTGACGAATCTGTTTGTCAATGGATTCAGTAGTAAGACCTTTATCTCTTGCCTCCGTTAACGCATTCAGCTGCTTCTCATAGGCACTGATCTTGAGAGCAACGGATTTCTGCACGGGCTTTTCGTATTGACGCTTTGGTTCCTTGGTAACTTTGCTGCTCTCCATGGTATTCTCAACCAACACTTTATTACTTGTTTCATCGTGCATAGATGGACCTAAGTGAACAAATACAACTCTTAAAGTTGCGTTCACAGAAACAAACATTCATGAAAGCTGGTAATAGAATAATTAAATTACATTAAACAAGAACTCTATTTGTCCGTTTCTTACCTGCAGCTCTATTAAACTTGACGTCAAGCTCAGATTCCTCAGTTTCATCAGGCAAAACCTCTACCATATTTTTGTCATGGGTATCGGGTTTTTGATCTGCGTAAGAGCAAGACTGCATTACTATGTGCTGACATGAATGGCCCTTTTCTGTAGTGGCGCTACATGATATTAAAGTGCGCACAACCGATGCTTGACGCTGGGGGGATACATCTTTCTTAATATATACACTTATTTATAGTGATATATTATCATCATATAAAAAGCAATTGAATCACTTTTAGGTATACATCTTTATTAAATTATATTTTGGATTAGTATACAATTCTTCTTTTATTAATTTTATTTATCAATACCCAGACTCATGTTTCGTTTCACCATCGATCCTGGTCCTGGTTATTCTAGAAAAGGACTAGATGGCTGATGAAGCGGAGATCGGGTTTCGAGTACCAGTTGCGTGTACCCAGAGTGGCTTGTCCTAAGTAGTTTTATACTCTCCCTCTATGCAAATGAACCTAGGTTACCTCTAAGATTCTACCTTTCTCCTTCTTGCTTCATTAGATAAAATCAATAAACAATAAATAAAATTGTACTATACCACCTTACAAAATGTATAGAAATAGCAACCAAAACCATGTTGTATAGTAGTTATGATTATTTTAATTACCCCCCTCCGGGACGGGGTTTAGAATAGTCCCGCAGTAACCCCTGCTTGTCGTAAGAGGCGACTAAAAGGGGAGGCTTCTGTGCAGGACGTATCTCGTGCAGGAAAACCTATCCTAAATCTTTCCTTTCACCTCCATTTTTTTCTTCCTTCCCTTTCACTCCTTTTTTCGTTCTTCTCCCTTCTCTTTCTCTCTCCTTACCTCTTTCTTCCCTTCCCCTGCCGTTCAGTCGCTGCACAGAAACTTTTGGCCCCTCCGTTGACGACCTTGGCATCTAACACGGCTTTCCTTGGACGATTATTAGATACCACTGCCTTTGAGCTCCTGAGTGAAAGTGCGCCGGTTGTAATATCATAGTAGAAGGGCCTAGGGATGACAATAACCGGGTACCCTACTTTGAGAAAAGACTGGTTGCGTTCATGAGGGCCTGGACGTAAAATTGGCACTTTCCTACACCCACTTTCTGCGATGACCTCTCTCTCGGCGATGCCCTATGCGAAGGTTGTCATGTCTAGCGTCGTATAGGGCCTCTCGTCGGGACAGTTAACAGGGCCATATGTGGTAGTACCAACATGGATCACCCTGGGTCTACGATCCGAGTACTGTGTAGGCTGTCCCCAAAAATGCCATGGCCACTTCTTTTGTCGCTGCTGACAACTTACTGTCCGCTGGCACCGTACTGCCCGCTGGCAACTCACTGCCCGGCCCCTCACAGGGCCGTAATACTTATAAGAGGCGGAAACGGGTAAGGCCGTCCAGCCCTGTATTGGAAAAAATACAGGAAGTGTTGAGGCCCCAGCCCCGCTTCCCGGTAATGTCTCGAGTGGATGAAAGTGAGAACCTCAGATGTGTCAGCCCATTTGTCCTCGAAAGAGTGATAAGTGGAGCTGCCGGGTTTGGAGTTTCAATTAGAAAACTGCGCGATGGCACGATAATGATCCAGACTGACAATGACATCCAGACTACTAAAATAATGGCAATAGCTGAGATACCGTTGAGCCCCTCGAACCTTTTAAAGGTGAAGGTGGAACCGCACAGGTTCTTTAATATTTGCAAAAGAGTGATCACTTGCTATGACCTCGACTGCGTAAGCATTGAGGATATCTGTGAGTAGCTTGCCCCTCAACATGTCACCGAAGTATATAGGATCACCACCAAGAGGAATGATGTAATAAAGAAAACTGACACATATATTAACATTTGCGACTCCTACTCTACCAAAGGAGGTCCGAGCTGGCTTCCACGTGCTTAGAGTTCGGCCGTATATCCCCAACCCTCGGCGCTGTTTTCAGTGCCAGGAATTTGGGCATACGAAGCTGCGATGCCGTGGTAAGCCAACCTGTGCAAATTGTGGACAGGAGGCTCATGACACACCATGCAAATTTCCTAAATTCTGTTTCAATTGCAAGGGTCCGCATTCTGCTTGGTCTCGGTCCTGTCCGAACTGGAAGGTAGAGAAAGGAATCCTGGAGATCCAAACAGAAAAGAAGATCCCTTATGCCCAGCCATGCAAAGTCTACAATACACTGTAAGCTCAGGTATTTCAGACTTCCTACAGTAAAATTGTTAGCCAAAATATAAATTGTCCTAACTGCCATTGTGCAGTTAATATTTCAAATTCTTCTTCACGACCCGTGCCATTGGTCTCTGCTCGAGACAATTATAACTATACATCGCACCCTACTATATCGCAGAAATTATTACAGTAGGTGAGGCCTCCAGAGAGGCCACCTCCACCACCTGTACCCCTAGGAGTCCTCCTCGGGACACTCCCCCGAGCCCTCCTCGGGGAACCCCCCCGAGCCCTACTCGGGGAACACATCCGAGCCCACCTCGGGGAACCATCCCCAGCCCATCTCGGGGAACCCCCGCCAAGCCCTCCTTGGGGCCAAAATCTACGTGCGGCCGGTGTCGAGCCACTCAATCCCGCCTCTGGGACTCCGGAGGTTGGGATGAGTGATAAAACAGGTGAGATCGCAAAGGCGATCCCCACTGGTGCCTTGAGAAAGGTACCATCGAGGGACCGCCGAAAAAACTAATAAAAATAAAGCGCCGAAGGCATTAACAAAGCCTTCGCGCGAAGACCCAACGACCCTGTCTCTCCAGGATAAATCAAAACCTCTCCTGAAGCGGGAGGTCCAGGAGAGACTGGGAAAAGCAAGAGGGCCTAAAAAGGGCCTTAATCAATTTTTATTTTTAAAAGATAACGTAATGGATTGCGAGGATAATTAAATTTTTATTAATAAATAATGTCGCTACTACAATGGAATTGTAGGGGTTTTTTGTTTTTTGGGGGACTTCAACGCACATAACCTTGTGTGTGGGTTTAATCTTACAGACGCCCGTGGGAGGATGGTAGAGGATATTCTTGTCTCGGGAAACCTAGTGTTATTGAACATCGGAGCCCAGACACACTTCTCCACCTTTAATGGTGTATCCTCTGCCATCGACCTAACTCTATATAGCCCCGGGATCGCTGCTAACTTCCTTTGGGAGGTTCATTCGGATCTATGTGGCAGCGATCACTTTCCCATTCTGCTTTCGCCAATTCAAGATCCTCCCGGTATTTCACGGGCACCACACTGGGTTCTTAAACGTGCTGACTGGGGTAAATTTCGTGAGCTCGCCGTATTTGATCAACCCCTTTCTCTTGACGTCGATTTTAATATTGGCAATTTTACTTCGACGGTCATCATGGCGACGAGGGAATCTATCCCTAAATCCTCGCCACATCCGCGCCACCGACCTGTTCCCTGGTTGAACGAGGAGTGTAGGTTGGCTATTTATAACCGTCGAAGGGCCCTACGTCTCTTCCATCGACGTCCTACTTTGGAAAATCTGGAGTCTTTCCGGATTCTACGTGCTCGAGCTCGCCGTATCATTCGTGAAAGCAGAAGAGAGTCTTGGAGACAGTTTATTTCTACCCTTACTATTTCCACTCCCACAACTAAGGTTTGGGACAATATTCGTAAATTACATAGTAGCAAAAATACCAGTAATAATATACCTGCCCTCATGTCAAATGGTTCGCTTGTCTCCTCCCGTGTGGAGGTCGTCAATGTATTGGCTCTATGTTAACCGCTATTTCTAGCTCTTCAAGCTACCCTAATGATTTTGCAGCGCATAAGCGGAGCATGTAGCGCCATACTATTGACTTTGGTCAGAGCCGGGGGGAGGATTATAACTCCCCCTTTACTGTAGATGAACTCACATATGCTTTGTCCCAGGCGGGTAGCACAGCTTCCGGCCCCGATGACATTCATTATGATATGTTGCGCCAGTTGCCCCCTGCTTGACGGGCATATCTGTTGGACCTTTATAATAGTGTTTGGGGATCTCATCAATTCCCATCACTATGGAGGCAAGCAACCGTTATACCAATATATAAAAGTGGCAAGGATAAATTAGAGCCAACTAGTTATAGACCGATAGCCTTAACTAGTTGTTTGTGTAAAATATTGGAAAAAATTATTAATAAACGCTTAATATGGTATTTAGAATCCCGCAATCTGCTATCAAATATTCAATGTGGATTTCGCCGTAACCGATCCACGGTGGATCATCTCGTCCGTCTCAAGACGGCGGTTCGTGACGCATTTCTCCACAAACAGCATCTTTTGGCAGTTTTCTTTGATTTGGAGAAGGCGTACGACACCACATGGCGGTACGGCATTTTAAAAACACTTTTTAATTGGGGGTTCCGAGGGAACCTCCCTGTTTTTATATCTAATTTTATGTCAGATAGACATTTCCGGGTAATGTTAAACAACACCTTATCCGATGATTTTATTCAAGAAAATGGGATGCCTCAGGGCAGTACTCTGAGCTGTACGTTGTTCGCCATCGCAATAAATGGCATTGTGGACAACGTGCGGCTTCCTGTCCGTTCATGCCTTTTTGTGGATGACTACGCAATTTATTGTAGCTCGTCGAGTCTCCACAGGGCTGAGCGGCAGATACTACTCTCTGTAAACAATCTGTGGTCGTGGGCATCGCGAAACGGCTTTCACTTCTCTGCAGCCAAAACGACGGTTATCCACTTCCACAGATAACGTGGAATACAACCAACCAGCCCCCAGTATTTTAATGAACCACATTGTTTTACCAGTCTCAGAGACCGTAAGGTTTCTGGGACTTATATTTGACTTTAAATTAACTTGGATCCCTCACATCAAAGACCTGAAAGCGAGGTGTATAAAAGCACTCAACCTGCTCAAAGTGGTTAACGGTCGGTCCTGGGGTGCTGATAGGGAAACCTTGATGCGCTTGTATAGGGCCTTGGTAAGATCTAAACTAGACTACGGCAGTTTCGTTTATGGATGGCCAAACCCTCGGCGTTAATGATGCTAGATAGTGTCCACCATGCTGGTACACGACTGGCTACTGGTGCTTTTCGTACCAGTCCAGTCGTCAGCATCTGTGCCGACGCCGGTGAGCCCCCTCTCTCTTACCGGCGGTCCTATCTTCTGGCATCTTACGTGTCGAAACTACACTGCATGCCGTAGCACGTTACCTACCGTCCTGTGTTTCATCCCCCTAACCGTGTCTTGTATGAAACCAAATGGCGTAGTACAAGGCCTGTTGGGATCCGGATGCTATCGGTTTTTGACACGTGTGGGATAGTCCTGCCACAGGCTATTCCCACATCCCCAGGTCGAGTTTCTCCCTGGAAGATACGCCTACCTCAATGCCATTTTGATCTTGCCAAGTTCTCTAAAGCGACCACCCACATGTTATTTATGAGAGGACCTTTTATGAGCTCCTCTCCACTCGCTTTCAGGGCTTTAAGCGCATCTATACAGATGTCTCCAAGTGTGGGGCCTCCGTGGGATGCGCATTTGTTGTGGAGGGAAACCATTTTAAGTTTGGTTTACCTAGTGAATCCAGTGTTTTTACGGCTGAATTATACGCCATTTTTAAATCTTTATGTTTTATTTATCGTGTCACCGTTCTGTTCTCATCTGCACGGATTCCATGAGTGCTCTGTTGGCATTGTCCACTCTTTACTCCTGGAATCCCCTCGTGCAGATGATACATGAGCAAATTTTAAAAATTGATTCACTAGGCACCCGGCTCGCCTTTTGCTGGATTCCTGGTCATGCTGGTCTTTCAGGAAATGAACTAGCGGACCAGGCAGCCAAGGAGGCGGTTCATTTCCCTCCTGAGGCGAGTTAGGGTGTCATGTTTTTAGACCTGAAGGGTTATGTTCGGCGTGGGGTCTTACGCACCTGGCACGAGCAGTGGGTTTCGACCCCTGCTCAGAACAAGCTGCGGTCCATCAAGGACGGTGTGTCGCGATGGCCCTCTTCTATACGAAAGTCTAGAAGAGAGGAGGTCATCGTGACGAGACTCCGCGTCGGGCATACATTTTTAACCCACGGATTTTTATTAAGAGGGGATCCACCTCCAGTGTGTGAATTTTTCGATGCTCCTCTTAGTGTGTACCACATTTTGGTGGAGTGTCGTAAATATGCCCCTATCCGCCTGGCTCTTGATTTTAAAGGTGACCTACGTTTTTTACTACGCGATAGCGCGGATGGAGTTATATGTTTACTCCGTTTTATACGCCAGGCGGATCTTTTTAATGCCATTTGAGTCACTTTTACAAAGTGACTCATCTGGATTTATCTCATATTGAGAACTTTTTAACATTTTAGTACATTTTAATATGTTTGTTCTGTCTTTTTAAACGTATTATTTTAACACGTTTTATAATTTTAATGTGTTATATTTTAATATGTTTGTTTTGTAATTTTAACGTAGTGTATACACCTGTGGTTTTATTTTAGCAGGTGTATCACTTCTTTTAATCTAATTGCCCATTTGGGCGATCCTATGGAGTTTCCCAGATGGGTATTTTTCTATATTGTTAAATATATATTATATTAATATATTTTATTGTTTGATTGTTTGTATATTGTGTATTCACCTGTATATTCTGCAGGTGAATTAATGTCTCCCCTATGGGGATTTTACTATATTTTTAATTTCGTTCAAGGCCCTAATGACTTCAATGTGTCGATGGGCCTTTAAACCCCAATAATAATAATAATAATTTAAATGTCAAGGCCCTAATGACCTCATTGTGTCGATGGGCCTATAAACAACAATAATAATAATATTAATAATCTATACGCCAGGCGAATCTTTTTAATCCCATCTAAGTCACTTTTATAAAGTGACTCATCTGGATTTATCTCATATTGAGATCTTTTAAACATTTTAGTATATTTTAATATATGTGTTATTTCTATTAACAGTTTCAGTACATTTTAACATGTTTGTTTTATTCCCTAACATATTATTTTAACGTGTTTGCTTTGTCTTTTAACGTGTTATATTTTAATATGTTTATTTTATTTTTTTATTGGAGTGATACACCTGTGTTTTTTTTAGCAGGTGTACCACTTAATTTGTACCGAGAGCTCATTTGAGCACTCCTATGGAGTATTTTATTGTTTTGTTTACTATTATTTTATATTTATAACATTTATTGTTTAGTATATTGTCTTCACCTGAATACTCCGCAGGTGAATTTTTGTGTGTCTCCCCTAAGGGGATTTTAATATCATTCAAGGCCCTAATGACGTCATTGTGTCGATGGGCTTTTAAACCCTAGTAATAATAATAATAATATTTCAACTAGAAAATTAAATAATTCAGAGTGGTTTAGACCATCGCACACAGGAACTCGACCCAATATCTCCATCAGGACCTTACTTTGGCATTTAAATTATCCTCCGGGCACATGGGGAACGGAGAGAATGGGAGGGCATCGCTGGTTGTTCACCACTCGCTTCCGTGTCCATGCCCAAGTCAGCCGGAGACTCCCCCACCTCACTCACTAGCTCACATAAAAGAGACCTCAACTCACCCACCGTTGCGTTGGGTGGAACAGGGGTGGACCAAACCTGGAGCTCGGCGAGGAGTTGTTCGCGGCTAAGTCTGTACACGTCAGATCTTGTCATCCTGGACGATGCCTGGTTTCAGTGGAGGAGCCATGGCCAATGACAGTATGAAACAAGATAAAGACAGGTATTAGTACAGTGTATCAAACACAGAATATAACCTCCCGAAAGGTTTTAAACCCCATAAGTTTTCTCAACATCACTCCAGGCGCATACAACCTAGAGCTAAAGCCCTATAAACTACTTTATGCTACCATTTGCTACCCTCCCCCCCCCTTAATATCTAAAGGGCGAAGAAGGCTGAAAATCAGGCAAGAATATCACCTGATTGAACATAATATATTTTATTATGAAATTAACAATAATAGTACAAAAATCATAGAATAAACAAACAGTGCGTGAAGCGCACCTCTTCAACAATCATCAAAACTTGTTAGGCATCATAAATAAATAACCCGTGGAATGGTTACACTAGAAAACACAAAGTGTGTTGAGAACAACAATAAATACTATTTTAGAGTCCGGGATCTCTAGCATTGAGCTTTATGGTACTCGGCCCCTTGGTCCCTTAATCTCAGAGTATATGTTCTAGAATAATACCTAACTGCAACTCCCCCGTGACAGACTAACAACCAGCGCGTAAAGATAAACATCTGAAGTACGCTTAACTAACATTACGTTACTCAAATATAACGACCTAAAAAATGTAAGAGCGGACCAAGTCTCACTATAAGATACCAAAACCTAGTCTCCTAACCTGATGTACTAGGCTGCCCCTAAATGAAACTAAATTTATCAATGTTTACAAGACGGGCAGTTATCCCTAGACACACAGGCCGACTCTGCGAGCTCGAACATAAAAATGTGTTTACAACGTTATTAGACAATTTAGTTGGGCTAGTATCCCAAAACCTAAGCGGAGATTGAAGGGCGACGACATCTATAACCGCCGCGGTAAGCGCATGACATAGCAAAGCATTAATAAACAATCATCGAGAGTTTAAGTGTCAAAACAGTAATTTTGATAAGTGTCCCCCCTGTGACGCCAAAACAGAAATTTTGGTATAATTAGTAATAATCCCCAAGTCCTACGTCGCCGTTCTCACCTCCTTTCAACGAAGCCAATGGTGTAATAAGTGATTTTAGATCACCGACATTCCCATATATATCAATTCTCAGAGAAGGGGAAGGGTGGAAGGAAAGGAAGGTGGGAGAAACAACAATGGAAAGAGCCAGAAGATCCGAGTAGATAGTAGAACAATCCAGACGTGACGCGAGGCCGTAGACGGAACTCTTTTCTTAGTGGCTGGCTGGACACGGGTTTGACTCTCGTATCCAGTTCACTCGGGCGCGCCGCTCATTCAGTCGGGTCTTATGTTGGAGAGCGGAGGTTGAAGTATGTGTTCGTGCCGTGCGCCGGTCATCCGTGAGCTGGCCCCAAGTTTGGTAGTGTTGTCTCAATCATTATAATTGTAACTTGTTATACGTGGATACGGTGTATATCGTACCGACAAGCCATTCTTTGATCAGGCTAGCGGATGTGTGGCTATACTCGCACGAAGCAATATACACCACAAAAATATATAATTTCTGAATTCCAAGTTATCGCTGTCCGAATATCCCTTTCTATGGAAGTGACAGTATGCTGCATCTACCTCCCACTAGGTGAACGCGTTTCAAAGAGGAGTCTTGAGGAACTCTTTATACAACTTCCCGTCCTCTATATCATCTTGGGTGATTTTAACGCACATAACATTGTGTGGGGGTCTAATTTTACAGACGCCCGTGGGAGGATGGTAGAGGATATTCTTGTTTCGGGAAACCTGGTGTTAATGAACTCCGGGACACAAACACACTTTTCCACCTTTAATGGTGTATCCTCTGCCATCGACCTAACTTTGTGTAGCCCCGGGATCGCTGCTCACTTCTTTTGGGAGGTTCACCTAGACCTATGTGGCAGCGATCACTTTCCCATTCTGCTTTCGCCAATTCAAGATCCTCCCGGTATAGCACGGGCACCACACTGGGTTCTTAAACGTCCTGACTGGGATAAATTTCGCGAGCTCGCCGTATTTGATCTACCCCTTTTACTTGACGTCGATGTTAATATTGGTCATTTTACTTCGACGATCATCATGGCGGCGAGGGAATCCATCCCTAAATCCTCGCCACATCCGCGCCACCGTCCTGTTCCCTGGTGGAACGAGGAGTGTAGGTTGGCTATTTCTGACCGTCCAAGAGCCTTTCGTCTCTTCCATCGGTGTCCTACTTTGGATAATCTAGAATCCTTCCGGATTCTACGTGCTCGAGCTTGCCATATCATTCGAGAAAGCAGAAGAGTGTCTTGAAGACAGTTTATTTCTACCCTTACAATTTCCACTCCCACATCTAAGGTTTGGGACAATATTCGTAAATTACGTAGTAGCAAAAATACCATTAATAATATACCTGCCCTCATGTCAAATGGTTCGCTTGTCTCCTCTCCTGTGGAGGTCGTCAATGTATAGGGATCTACGTTCACCGCTATTTCTAGCACTGCGAGCTACTCCAATGAGTTAGCAGCCCATAAGTGGAACATAGAGAGTGCCATTCTATTGACTTTGGTCAGAGCCGGTGAGAGGAATATAACTCCCCCTTTACTTTAGATGAACTGACGTACGCTTTGTCCCAGACGGGTAGCACTGCTTCTGGCCCCGACGACATTCATTACGATATGTTGTGCTAGTTACCCTGTGCTGGACGGGCACATCTGTCTAGGAAAACACAATTGCGTGGCGTGATGCGTACTACGCTCCCCTCAACGCATTGCGTACTGCGACGCGCATGTATTGCGTCGCTAGGAAAACGTAGCTTAACCTGACCCAACCACTCAAATTTTTTTTAACACATGCATTTTTATAACACAGTATTTTGGTTATCGTTTACATTATTTATATCTACATTGAGGAAACATTAAACTGTGTTAAAATTTGACAGGTATTTTGGTTCCAATTACAAATTGTTATACTTCTAATAATAATAGTAGTGGAGTATTATTAACGTATTTACTGTGTTCCTTGTAAATGCTTTTTTTTAATAAAAAAGACATAAATCTAACTTAAAAACTCTCTTTATATCACATGAAAAGGTTTTAAGAAAATTTAAACTGTGTTAAATTTGATGCGTTTGAAATTAAATTGTGTAAGATTGACAATAGAAACAGCTGTATTATTCTTATAGCGTTGATGTTTTATTTAATATTATTATAGATACGCTTTTTACTCTAGATTGATGATCATTCAAATATGTTTCTAGTTTAACTACATATTTAATTTATAAGGCGCAACGAGAAAATGCAATGTTTATATGAAAAATATGTAATATAGCCTAGTTCTATTTAAATATATGGGCGATAAAATAAATATTTTGATCATTGAAATTATTATTACTACTTGATGAAAATGAAAATACCTAATGTTATCCTATAAATAATCTCCAAGTTCCCTACTAGCGTGTAGGGCCCACAGCTCAACTCTTGCCGGCTTGGATTGACGTCACAACTCAGCGCCGAGGCCTTGTGTAAGTCTAGGTGGTGGTGGCGGCCTGGTTCACTGAGGTGGAAAAGGATATGCGAGATGTGGGGAACACAGGTGAAGACATCCAAGAACGTGACCCTCTTGCGAAGAAACTTGGAGCATACCAAGGTTTTCAGGAAAAGTCCAAGCTTAAAACAGGCTAGATGTGGACTGAAGAAAGAAAGAAAGCGCACCGAAAACAAATGCGTGAATACTGGGTAAAAGTTAAAGCCCAAGGAAGAAAATAGTTGAAATAACGTGGTCCATAGCTGGCCGAAACGAGACGGAGAAGAAGTATGATAATAACATATTACATACAGCGTTAAGAGGTTAATGAATAATTTTGTGTGGGTGTGCGTGTAGAGAGAGAGAGAATAGTTATTTCCATGCAAAGTTGTCGTGTGTATTTTCATAGACATTTTAATTAATTATTTAACCAACCAATCAAAATATTTTAAAGGGGTGAACCCTTTATTTTGTGCTTTGGAACACATTAACACTGCAAGGTAAGATTTTTTTTCCTTTTAAACGAATATTTTCTCAAAAGGAACCATAAACATTCTTTTCCCGATGAATATATTATTCCATCCAAATTTATAAATTAACTTAATTTAATGTTCATAGACATAGAAGGTTAGGTTATATTGATAAAATATTTGAAACTATTAACAAATTATTTATTTTTAAGTTTTTATCATCTTTTCATATGCTCTCTCTATAATCGAAATTGGAACTAAATAATCGTGTAGTAATATTTAACTTTCATATGTTGGCTAAAAATAGTTAGGTTATTGTTGATGTGAAGCTCTTCTTGTTATTGTTTTAGGTGTTTCAAATTTATTCCGAATGGCGACTAATAATTGTATGAGTACTGAAGGAAAGTTGTTATCACTTATTGATGATGTAGAACTTATCTCGAAGTAAGTTTAATTAAAATATATTATTTGTGTAATTAAGGTCCCTGTGGTAGTAGTGGACACTATTAAGGACTTTCTTTTCTTAAAAATTACTACAAAATTATTTTGGAAAAAAAAAAGTCTCAGTAATGTTATTATGATAAATTTTGATGCCTCATTTTTTAGAATCGATGCCCAAATTTACTTTTTATAACAAAAGTATATTTAAAAAATCACACAAATTTATTATTGGTACCGTGATGGACATGTAAATATTAGGTGTGAACATCCCATAATTATTTAATAGTATTTAGTATTTTTAGTTTAGTAGTAGTAATAACAATATCAAAATTAATAAATACATTATTTACAGTAGAAAATAAGGTTTGCATAGAAAACACATTGAAGAAAAAGAAGTTAGTTTAGTAGTACCTAATTTATAGTAGGCCTAAATAAATTAGTTAACCAAACACATGACCCAATAGGCTATATTTTTTGTGTCAATATAACCTTTACCTTTACCTAAACTTGGAAGATACGGCCCTACTCAACTAAAATAGGTAGCTTAATTAATTGTCATCAAAATTTTCATCTTCATCTGCCATTTAGCTTGCCACATTTATGGCAATAAAAGGTCACTTCTTCGTCATCGTCATCAATGTTTGAACCAAAAGCTTCAATGTGAGCTTTTGACACACATCTGTAATGGTAGGGGAGGGTGGGGCACTTTGCACTTTGGTACACTTAAAAGATATTTTACTATATAAAAAAAGAAAAAGCTTGCACTGAACTTTAATAAATTTTATTAAACACTTTGACACTTCTGTTAAACATATAATTTTTAAAATTAACATATTTAATCCATATTATTACTACATTCAATTAAATTAAACTCATTGTTTTTTGTACCTATGTACCCCATGATGGGGCACATTGGTACGACTATGAAAAAAGTAAGTATCTTGGGCAATTGTTATTAATTAACTATATTTTAGTTTTAAAATAGTTTATTAATAGTTTATATAGGCTGAGTAATGGTTAAGCCTACTTATTACATGTAATTCCATACTTATATGCTTGATAATAATTAATAACTAATAAAGGTTGGTATAACCAGCAAAATTAACATTAAATGACATAAAAGAAACAGCTCTTGATGTTCCTCCTACTAGTGAAGGTTGGGGTAGGACAATTTCCACATCTGAAATATCAATAGTGGAAATGTCAGCTAAATCAGGGAAAGAAAATTTGAAATCATCCTTTTTTCTTAAAAATTTCACAACAAATTCAGACTCATTTATCTTTTCTTTAATTTGTCCAATGTAGTATTTAACACTTTTTTTTGAAGAAAATCTCACTAGGATGAAATCATTTAATCCTAGATTTGATTTTCCTATTTCTTCATTGATATTTGGCACAAATCTGAAACCTCTTTCATTGTTATTTGAAAACCAGGAGCGTTAATAATTTTTTCACTTAATTTAGGCGTGCCAACAATTTCTTGACTACTACCTATCTTCAAAAAGTTGCCGACACGAGTTTACAGATTGACACTCTCATGTTGATCAGTAGGCCTATAATATTAATGCCGAGCAAAAATAACAGCTGAACCTCTTCTACAAATTATCTTGACAATTTCCTGAAGCAGCTGGGAACTGGTTTTCTTTGAAATTCTGAAATATGCTGTTTATCTGGACCTGAAATAAATGATCTGAGAGCAAAGTTTTGCTGCTGCCTTGCAGGAAGCCAAAGGAAAGGAACATCAGAGTGGATCAGCTTGCTCTTATTATTGTTCATGAATTAGTCTTCTGTGAAGTGATCTATGCAAATATGATACTCTTCAAGTTGATCTGAGGGCATGTTGGAGAGTGTTTTATTAATACGCTGAATCGATTATTTGTATCTGAAATGAAAGAAAATATAATTTGTAGTACTACACATCTTAATGTTCGAGAACATTTAACAACAGGTTTAATTTATGTTTTATAGCTAAGGTAGCATATCTTAAAATTGAAATACATGTGTACTGCTTCAAATGTGTTTTGTATAACATACCAAAAAATTATCGAAATATTTTATTTTATTTTATTTTATTTATTTATTTATTTATTTAAAGTGCACTTTATGAATATGTTGGTTTTTGGTTTTGATTAAATCTTCACACTTTTTACAAGCTGATCTGCCATACACTAAACCAGCTGCCCTCAAGGCGTACCACTCCAACAACTTCCATAATTTGGCGTACTGCCAAGATAATGCTGAATATTTATTATCTAGGTACATATTTAATGGTGCCCAGGATTATTATAACACAGACTGCGTGAATGTCTGAGCTAGAATCAGTATTGCGACCTATTCAAACACTCTTTAAATCCATTTCACTTCTACTTTGATCCAAATGTATGTATAATATTTGATGAGGCTCATCTATTTACGACTTTAATTTGCTCGTTTTGTTTGGCTTTTCACTGTGTATCACTGGGAAGAACCGTATGTACCACTGGTGGGACATGTACCACAGCTTGGAAACCGCTTTCAGCCGTGATGGAACTTAAACTTGGGTTGCCTCACGCAGTAGACAGATGTACTACCGGAATAGCTATCTTACAGCCTATACTATAAAACATATGTTGGTTCCTCATTGCTAAAACACAATTTTCAATGTCTAAAAATGTCTGTTCTGGTTTCTACACTAAAGAAAAGGGATAGACATGATAAAGCTATACAGAAGAACTTGCTTAGTGGATTTAGGGCTACTGATTTGGTCCCCTTTGATCCAGATAAAGTAATTTCCAAAGTTCCTGGCAACGCTTGTGACACTGCAATAGTAAATGAGAGTTTAATAGAATATTTAAAGAGTACAGGGTATGGAGATGAGAAAGTAAACCAAAAGAAAAGGAGGAAGATGGTGGTTGTTCCTGGAAAGAGTCTAACTGCTCACAAAAATGAAGAAAGTGACAGTGATACAGATGTATATTCTACAATTTCATCCGACGGCTCTGAACCAGAAAATTATGTAATGAATGCGGTTGAAGTGGTACAAGTTAAATTTATGCAGCCTACTCTTGAACACATCAATATTGGAAATTGTGTACTTGTTAAAGTTTTACCTGAACCGGTTATGGAAAAATTTGGGAACCAGTTTCGCTATCATTTTGAAGGAGAAGTTAATGTAAAAGAATGTTAGTTACTGCTGCATGGTAAATATTACATCTAAAGTATGGTAACAGTATTGTTTTTAAAACCTGTTAAAGTTACATTAACTTACCTAAATTTATTTAATAAATGTATCTTGCACTAGACAGTGATGATACAAATTATAAATTAAAAATGTACTACCACTTTATTGTAAGAAATAATATTAAATATGAACAGTAAATGTTAAATAGTATTGTATCAAAACAAAATAAAACTTTGATATGTGAAACTCTATAGTGATCAAAGTCACCTCAAAGGTTAGTTGAATTAAAATTGCTGTGTATTTAAAACCAACAAATGGATTTCAAAATGGGGTGAGATTGACTCTTGGTTTTAGTTCCTTTAGTTTTTAAGCAATACCAAGTGATGTATCAAAGTGACCCCATCCTTTGATATACCATTTATTACTTTTTTCTGGCCTGCTTGTCAAACTTTTGATAAAATTGATACTGAATGCTTACGTGACACAATTAATAATCCATTTTTATTTATTTTTATTTTAACTTTGTCTCCAAACCTAATAGTTACAACCTAATAGTTAAATAATATTTTGTCTCATTTATTCACAGAGAGCTTATAGAAAACACTATAGCTCAAAAACATCTGAAACTGCCAAATGCAGAGCATTCCTTGCTGACAGAACTGTTGGTAATGAAAAATAATGAGTTAAAAGAAACATTGAAGTTGGCAGAGGAACAAGCCAAGATCAACTTGAAGATGGATGCAGTGAAGACAGAGGTTGAACGTCAAGATCAATATATTCAACAGTTGCAACGGCAGCTCAAAGAAGCAGAGCAGATTTTGGTAAAGTACCTCTATTTTTGTTATGGTAGCTCTTAAATTGATGTTGCTGCTCCCTCTCCCGCCGGCGACTGAGTCTCGAGACCTGCTCCACCTCAGCTTTTATACTTCGCTTGCGGGCGGAATAGCTAGGGCGGATGGTCCCGAGGTGGACAACCACGGGCGAGAGAGGGAGTCAGCGGCTATTGCCTTTATTTCAAATATACAAGAAATACATTAATTCAATAGGTACATTTTGAGGTTTAAATACTCTGCTGTCTGGGCTTCTAAATATAGGTCTTGTAGAATCTGTCTCGATTGGATGTCTGCCAGGTTGAGAGATGATTCCAGATGATTCCACCCAGAAGACATCCCATTCTGTAGCTCGAAGTCTGTAGGTGATGTACAGGCGGAGGTTCTGGATGGCGGTGTTATTAAAGGCCAAGCCTCTACCTGCCTTTATGCTGTAGAAGGTTGATGAACTATCGGTACCGAGTCGGATCTTGGTTGTGCCTCTCCCCTTTCCCAATTGAGGGCCAGTAGGCCTGCTGTGATCTCAGCTTGGTTGATTTCTGAGGGTATTCTGAGTCTTTGGACTTTGGCTGCAGGTACTGTTGGATTATAGGCGGCAATGGTCCACAGAGTGGCGTTTGCAAAGAATGTTTTTGGTGGTGCGTCTGTGTTGTCCATCTGGGTAAGGAGAGTAAGTTCTGGGTGAATTTTGGGCATCGACGGTAGATTCTGGAAGTGACGTAGGCCAGCCATCTCAGGTTGAAGCTGAGCCAACTGATGTATCTGGCTATGCGCAGGACGTCCTTATTGGAGGCGTTGGTCAAGTGTTGGAGTAGGGTCCATGCTCTTGCTTGGGTGTTGTCTGTCAGGGCTAGCGTGAGGTTGATCGTTTCGATATCGAAGCCGAGGTATATTATTTCTCTTGTTGCTTGTGTTGAAGACTTGTGCCTGTTGATGAAGAAACCCATTGTCGTCAGCAGCTCTGGGACCCCTCGGGGTTTGGTTGGCTAGAATAAGAAGTCGTCCAAATAGGCGACTCCCCGGATGGATGGTAGGACTTTTTATATAGCTGATGCCACCTCGATGGTGGTCCCTTTGTAGTACACGCCCAAATCTTGTCCCGTGGCCTTGCTGATTGGTATCTGGTAGAAACCGGAGAATAGGTCTATTTTCCACAGGTATGCTCCTTGTATCTGTGTAAGTGCACATCCCACAGAAAGGAGCAAGAAGGAGGGAGTTTTGATGAATGCCGTCATAACTCGAGATATCCTGGATTATACAGAGTTTATTATTCGTCTTGGGAATGGTGAAGAGTGGAAATGTGTTGCGTACTGAGTTATCCTGTATCAGCAGGCCTTTTTTGACCCAGTCCGCTATGACGGTGTCCATGGTTGCACTGGGCCTGGTCTGGATGAATGTATCTGGAGCTTTTTAAGATTTTGGAAGTTCGATGCCGTTGGCCAGACTCTGGAATCTTCTCTTATTGTTCCACCATATAGGTTTAAGCGGAGTCACTGCCAGGCTGAAGTATGAGCAATCTTCTTTCCGGGTGTATTCGATGCTGTCCTCTTTCAGGAGATCTCTTAGTTCGTTTCCCAAGTCAGGAAACGGTGATATTGCCTCAGGTTCGCCGATGGAGATTTCGTCTTCTCTGATTTCGTCGGGCGGTGCTGTGTCCCGGTTAACTCTGGGCTTGTATGTGGTGTGGAGTAGTTGGTGGGGGTGTTGGCTGCTAATCTTCTTCAATTTCGATGCCTATTGATGCAACTAGTTCTTTGAGCGTTTCATATTGGGTGGTAGCCATTGGTGTGTCTTCAGCTGATTGACACCGTTCCACAAGAGTGTCAATCTCAGGCAAGTCGTTACCCCAAATATCGATCGTTGGGGTTTCCTCGGGGTTGTCCTTGTTGATGATGCCAGCAGCGCGTATGTCAATGCGTGGCAGAGCGCCATCCCAAATTTCCCATTGTCTGGGAGGCAGGTTCTCAACTTCAGCGTTGTCCAAGAATTGGAGGTCCTCTTCGGTGATGTCGGCTTCCAGCGCGACATTCAGCCATTCAAAGTCCTGGTCCCATTCTGGTGGCGGGAGCCCAGCTTCTAGATAGGCTTGCCAAAGGTTGGGAGGTGAGGGAGGTGAGCGTTTAGATCAAGCCATGTTGTTGCTGCTTCCTCCCCCGCCGGCGACTGGGTCTCGAGACCTGCTCCACCCCAGCTTTTATGCTTCGCTCACGGGCAGAATATCAAGGGCAGATGGTCCCGAAGAGGACAGCGCGGGCGAGAGAGGTTCACGTTGGCCAAAATGAAACCGAAAAATGGTGCATAGCTATGGCTTGCGGTGACCACACTCTGGCAGCATGTGACAGTGGAAAGGTGTCACAGATTGGTCGACTACATGCCAGAACATATCAAGATGGATATAAAGACCAAAGGAGGTGCAATTCACTACTAAAGTATCAATGTACGTTAATAAAGTATTCTGTAATTATAAATTAATAAATGACTTGATAAAGTAAAAGATAAAAGTAAAGAATACTAGTATTCTTGGGTGTCCTTGAACTTTTTGCCTGAACAGTATAAATAGAACAAGGGACCAATAAAGTTAAGGCTGTACCTGAACAAGTGAATTATTTATTTGTAGCTTTATAATATAAAATACTGAAAAATGAACTT
The DNA here is from genome assembly GCA_033556935.1 of Timema podura. Lineage (NCBI taxonomy): Eukaryota > Metazoa > Arthropoda > Insecta > Phasmatodea > Timematidae > Timema > Timema podura. The sequence goes on along the minus strand of JAVRXN010000013.1, from coordinate 49,164,325 downwards.
TTTTAAAAAAAAAATTGGAAAAGTCAGAAAATTTCTAAATTCACATAGCTTATAAATCAGAGTAGATGGACAAATTTTCAATAATGGATCTCTTCTGGTTGTACCTCAAAATGCTTTTTTAGGTTGACTATATTAACTAAGTGCTAACTGGACCAAAATAGCACATGTAACTTCAAGCGAAGTCCCCATTTGAAATTATTTTCCAAATAGTATTTTCATGAGAAGACTTAAAAATATTAAATTTTGGTGAAATTTCCAAGACATAACTTGAGGAACAAAATAGTTTAAAAACAAACAAAGAATTTGATTCTTACTCACAAGTATATTATATCTCTAAAATAAGTGTTTAAATAATTACTAAATTTGATAGGATTCTACTTGACTACCCCCCTGCGGGACGGGGTTTAGAATAGTCCCGCAGTAACCCCTGCTTGTCGTAAGAGGCGACTAAAAGGGGAGGCTTCTGTGCAGGACGTATCTTGTGCAGGAAAAACCTATCCTAAATCTTTCCTCTCACCTCCTTTTTTCTTCCTTCTCTTTCACTCCTTTTTTTCATTCTTCTCCCTTCTCTTTCACTCCTTTTTTTCATTCTTCTCCCTTCTCTTTCTCTCTCCTTACCTCTTTCTTCCCTTCCCCTGCCGTTCAGTCCTGCACAGAGACTTTTGGGCCCCTCCGTTGACGACCCTGGCATCTAACACGGCTTTCCTTGGACGATTATTGGACACCACTGCTTTGAGCTCCCGAGTGAAAGTGCGCCGGTTGTAATATCTTAGTAGAAGGGCCTTAGGGATGACAATAACCGGGTACCCTACTTTGAGAAAAGACCGGTTGCGTTCACGAGGGCCCGGACGTAAAATTGGCACTTTCCTACACCCACTTGCTGCGATGACCTCTCTCTCGGCGATGCCCTATGCGAAGGTTGTCATGTCTAGCGTCGTATGGGGCCTCTCGTCGGGAGAGTTAACAGGGCCATATGTGGTAGTACCAACATGGATCACCCTGGGTCTACGATCCGAGTACTGTGTAGGTTGTCCCCAAAAATGGCATGGCCGCTTCTTTTGTCGCTGCTGACAACTTACTGTCCGCTGGCAACGTACTGCCCGCTGGCAACACACTGCCCGGCCCCTCACAGGGCCGTAATACTGATAAGCAGCGGTAACGGGTAAGGCCGTCCAGCCCTGAATTGGAAAAAATCCAGGAAGTGGTGAGGCCCCAGCTCCGCTTCTGGTAATGTCTCGAGCACAGGAAAATGAAAGTCTGAAGCGAGTAAGCCCATTTATCCTCGAAAGAGTGATAAATGGCGCAGCACAATCACAAGTATCAATCAGAAAACTGCGTGATGGCACGATCTTGATACAAACAATGACTGACACTCAATCATCAAAGGTAATGGCAATCTCGGAAATACCGTTGAGCAATACGTCTCATATACCGGTGAAGGTGGAGCCTCACAGGTTCCTCAATGTTTGCAAGGGAGTGGTAACTTGCTATGACCTCGACTGCGTGAGCATTGAGGATATCTGTGAGGAACTTTCCCCTCAGCACGTCACCGAAGTGTACCGCATTGTCACAAAAAAGAACGGACAAGAGAAAAAAACTGACACGTATATCCTTACTTTTGCGACTCCTACCCTTCCAAAGGAGGTCCGAGCAGGTTTCCACGTGCTCAGGGTCCGGCCGTATGTCCCTAACCCCCGGCGCTGTTTTCAGTGTCAGGAATTTGGGCATACGAAGCTGCGATGCCGTGGCAAGCCAACCTGTGCGGATTGCGGACAGGAGGCTCACGAAACACCATGTGAGTCTCCTAAGTACTGCGTAAACTGCAAGGGTCCGCATTCCGCCTGGTCTCGGGCCTGTCCGAAATGGAAGGTAGAGAAAAAAGTCCTGGAGATACAAACTGAAAAGAAGATCTCATATGCCCAGGCACGTAAGGAATACGCATCTAGTCAGGCTCCGGTATTTCAAACCTCCTACAGCCAAATTGTAAGCCAGAACATTAACTGCCCCAACTGTCACTGCGCAGTTAATCTCGCAAAGACGCCCACGCGACCTGTGCCATCGGTCTCTGCTCGAGACATTCTTAATGTTAACGCGCCAACTAAGGTTGCGCCTAAATTACTTGGAGAGGCGAAACCTAGACAAAGGTCGTCTCCCCCACCTGTACCCCGGAGGAGCCCTCCTCGGGTACCTCCCCCGAGCCCGCCTCGGGGACCTCCCCCGGGCCCGCCTTGGGGACCGCCCCCGGGCCCGCCTCGGGGACCTCCCCTGAGCCCACCTCGGGAAACAAAAGAACTTGCGGCCGTTGTTGGTTCGTCCGCTCTGGTCTCTGGAACACCGGAGGTTAGAGTGGGTGGCAAAACGGGTGAGGCCGCAAAGGCGAGTCCTGCTGGTGCCTGGAGAAAGGTCCAGCGAGGTGTCGCCGACAATAATAATTACAAAAAAGCGTCGAAGGCTGTAACAAAGCCTTCGCGCTCAGAATCAACCCCCAAATCTCTTCTGGAGAAACAAAAGCCTCTCTTGAAACGAGAGGTCCAGGAGAGACTTGGCAAGGCCAGAGGACCTAAAAAGGTCCTTAACCAATTTTTAGTTTTAAGAGATAGTGATATGGATTGCGTGGATGAATAAATTTATATTTGTACTTAATGTCGCTACTACAATGGAATTGTAGGGGTTTTTATGCTCGTGTAGAGGAAATTAAACTACTAATTTCTTCCCTGCATCCTTCCATCTTGTGTTTGCAGGAGACCCACTTCCGCCCAACTGACAACCCGATGCTTCGTGGGTACGATGTATATCGTACCGACAAGCCCATTTTTGATCGGGCTAGCGGAGGTGTGGCTATATTTGCACGTAGCAATATATATCATAAATCTGTAAATATTATATCCGATCTCCAAGTGATTGCTGTCAGAGTCTCCCTTCCTATTGAAGTAACCGTATGCTGCATCTACCTCCCACCAGGTGAGCGTGTTTCAAAGAGGAGCCTAGAGGCCCTCTTTATACAACTTCCCGCCCCCTATATCATCATGGGGGATTTTAACGCACACAACCTGGTGTGCGGGTCCAATTTTACAGACGCCCGTGGGAGGATGGTAGAGGATATTCTTGTCTTGGGAAGCCTGGTGTTAATGAACACTGGGACCCAGACACACTTCTCCACCTTCAATGGTGTATCCTCTGCCATCGACCTAACTTTGTGTAGCCCCGGGATCGCTGCTCACTTCTTTTGGGAGGTTCACTCGGATCTATGTGGCAGCGATCACTTTCCCATTCTGCTTTCGCCACTTCACGATCCTCCCGGTATAGCACGGGCACCACAATGGGTTCTTAAACGTGCTGACTGGGATAAATTTCGCGAGCTCGCCGTATTTGATCAACCCCTTTCTCTTGACGTCGATGTGAATATAGACCATTTTACTTCGACGGTCATCATGGCGGCTAGGGAATCCATCCCTAAATCCTCGCCACATCCGCGCCACCGACCTGCTCCCTGGTGGAACGAGGAGTGTCGGTTGGCTATTTATGACCGTCGAAGGGCCCTACATCTCTTCCATCGACGTCCTACTTTAGAGAATCTGGAGTCTTTCCGGACTCTACGTGCTCGAGCTTGCCGTATCATTCGTGAAAGCAGAAGAGAGTCTTGGAGACAGTTTATTTCTACCCTTACTATTTCCACTCCCACAACTAAGTTTGGGACAATATTCGTAAATTACGTAGTAGCAAAAATACCAGTAATAATATACCTGCCCTCATGTCAAACGGTTCGCTTGTCTCCTCCCCTGTGGAGGTCGTCAATGTATTGGGGTCTATGTTCACCGCTATTTCTAGCACTGCAAGCTACTCTAATGAGTTTGCAGCGCTTAAGCGGAACATAGAGCGCCATTCTATTGACTTTGGTCAGAGCCGGGGGGAGGATTACAACTCCCCCTTTACAATGGATGAATTGACCTATGCCCTGTCTCAGGCGGGCAACACAGCTTCCGGTCCCGACGACATCCACTACGATATGTTGCGCCAGCTACCTCCTGCTGGACAGACATATCTCTTGGACCTTTATAATAGTGTTTGGGGATCTCATCAATTCCCATCACTATGGAGGCAAGCAACCGTTATACCAATACATAAAAGTGGCAAAGATAAATTAGAACCAACTAGTTATAGACCGATAGCCTTAACTAGTTGTGTATGCAAAATATTGGAAAAAATGATAAATAAACGATTAATATGGTATTTAGAATCCCGCAATCTATTATCAAATATTCAATGTGGTTTTCGTCGTAACCGATCCACGGTGGATCATCTCGTCCGTCTCGAGACGGCGGTTCGTGACGCCTTTCTCCACAAACATCATCTTTTGGCAGTTTTCTTTGATTTGGAGAAGGCTTACGATAACACGTGGCGGTACGGCATTTTAAAAACACTTTTTAATTGGGGGTTCCGAGGGAACCTCCCTGTTTTTATATCTAATTTTATGTCAGATAGACACTTCCGGGTAAGGCTAAACAACACCTTATCCGATGATTTTATTCAAGAAAATGGGGTGCCTCAGGGTAGTACTCTAAGCTGTACGTTGTTCGCAATCGCAATAAATGGCATTGTGGACAACGTGCGGCTACCTGTCCGTTCATGCCTTTTTGTGGATGACTACGCAATTTATTGCAGTTCGTCAAGTCTCCACAGGGCTGAACGGCAGATACAACTCTCTGTAAACAATCTGTGGTCGTGGGCATCGCGAAATGGCTTTCGCTTCTCTGAAGTTAAGACGACGGTCATCCACTTCCACAGATTACGCGGAATACAACAAGCCCCCAGTATTTTAATGAACCACATTGTTTTACCAGTCTCAGAGACCGTAAGGTTTCTGGGACTTTTATTTGATTTTAAATTAACTTGGATCCCCCACATCAAAGACCTGAAAGCGAGGTGTATAAAAGCACTAAACCTGCTCAAAGTTGTTAGCGGTCGGTCCTGAGGTGCTGATAGGGAAACCTTGATGCGCCTGTATAGGGCCTTGGTAAGATCTAAACTAGACTACGGCAGTTTCGTTTATGGATCGGCGAGACCCTCGGCTTTAAAGATGCTGGATAGTGTCCACCATGCTGGCATTCGACTGGCTACCGGTGCTTTTCGCACTAGTCCAGTCGTCAGCATCTGTTCCGACGCCAGTGAGCCCCCTCTTCATTACCGGCGGTCCTATCTCCTGGCATCTTACGTGTCGAAACTGCATTGTATGCCAGAGCATGTTGCCTACCGCCCTGTGTTTCATCCCCCTAACCGTGTCTTGTATGAAACCAAATGGCGTAGTACAAGGCCGGTTGGGATCAGGATGCTATCGGTTTTCGACACGTGTGGGATAGTCCTACCAAAGGCTATCCCCACATCCCCAGGTCGAGTTTCTCCCTGGAAGATACGCCTACCTCAATGCCATTTTGATCTTGCCAAGTACCCTAAAGCGACCACCCCGCCGATTATATATGAGAGGACATTTATTGAACTCCTCTCCACTCGATTTCAGGGCTTTGAGCGCATCTATACGGATGGTTCCAAGTGTGGGACCTCCGTGGGATGCGCATTTGTTGTGGAGGGAAACAATTTTAAATTTGGTCTACCTGGGGAATCCAGTGTTTTTACGGCTGAATTATACGCCATTTTTAAATCTCTGTGTTTTGTTTATCGTGTCACCGTTCTGTTCTCATCTGCACGGATTCCATGAGTGCTCTGTTGGCATTGTCCACTCTCTACTCCTGGAATCCCATTGTGCAGATGATACATGAGCAAATTTTAAAAATCTATTCATTACACACCCAGCTCGCCTTCTGCTGGACTCCTGGTCATGCCGGCCTCTCAGGGAATGAACTGGCGGACCAGGCGGCCAAGGAGGCACCACGCCTGCCTCCGGAGGCGAGTTTGGGTGTCATGTTTTTAGATCTAAAGGGTTATGTTCGGCGTGGGGTCTTAAGCACCTGGCATGAGCAGTGGGTTTCAACTCCTGCTCAGAACAAGCTGAGGTCCATAAGGGACGGTGTGTCGCGATGGCCCTCTTCTATACGAAAGTCTAGAAGAGAGGAGGTCATCGTGACAAGGCTCCGCGTCGGACACACATCGTTGACTCATGGTTTTTTAATGAGAGGGGATCCACCTCCAGTGTGTGAGTTTTGCGATGCTCCCCTTAGTGTGTACCACATTTTGGTGGAGTGTCGTAAATATGCCCCTATCCGCCTGGCTCTTGATTTTAAAGGTGACCTACGGTTTTTTACTACGTGATAGTGCGGAAGGAGTTATTTGTTTACTCCGTTTTATACGCCAGGCGGATCTTTTTAATGCCATTTGAGTCACTTTTATAAAGTGACTCATCTGGAATTCATCTCATATTGAGAACTTTTTAACATTTTAGTACATTTTAATATGTTTGTTCTGTCTTTTTAATGTATTATTTTAACACGTTTTATAATTTTAATGTGTTATATTTTAACATGTTTGTTTTGTAATTATAACGGAGTGCATACACCTGTGGTTTTATTTTAGCAGGTGTATCATTCCTTTTATTCTATTAGCCCATTTGAGCGCTCCTATGGAGTGTCTCGAATGGGCTTTTTCTCATATTGAGAATTTATGTTTTTAATTGATATACAAATTTTTTATATTGTATATTGTTTTATATTTTATGTTTCCACCTGTTTATTCTAACAGGTCGACTATATGTGATGTGTCTCGTCCCTAATGGGGATTTTACTGTGTTTATTTTATTTTAAAGGCCCTAATGACCTCACTGTGCCGACGGGCCTCAAAACAATAATAATAATAATAATAATAATAATCTACTTGACTAGTAAAAAAAAATCAATCAACACATGTTGGCTGGTATAAGATAAGACCTAGGAATTAGAAGTTTATCGGTTATTAATGTATAAACAATAGAAATAGAGATTTAACATCAACAACAAAGGTTGAAAAAATAATTAATTTACAAAAAAAAATATATTTTAAAAGTACATAAAGAATATTGATTACGATGATAAACAAATAAAGGAAATTGTAATATTGGTAGATTAAAATAACAATGAAACAACAAAAAGTACAAAATGTAAAACGAACATTTAACCCTTAGAGTGCCAAGAGAAATTACAAAAAAATGTGCTAAAAGTGCCAAGCTATTTTCCTGAAAAATGCAGGAGTTTGTTTAAATTTTAATAACTCATTAGTCTTTGAACTTATTATACTCAAATGTTTACATAAACTAGCTAACATGCTTGCCAATTCGATGATATAATTATACATATACTTTTTTAATTTTTAAATATAATTAAAAAAATCACTAGCCAAGATATTTAAAAAAAAAATATTGTTTTATTTAACATTAATTTTTAAGCATTGACTCGTGTTATCAATGTCAGCTGCCACTCCTACTTGTTCCGCTCTTTCATTTTAACTAGAATAAAATTCCTGTTCAGGTTCATTATTTACAAATTAAGAATCACTGCTTTCAGAATCACAAACAAATTGATCATTCTGGGTTGAGCTGTCAATAAATATTGCAAGTATTTCTGTGTCTTGAATCACAGCTTTCCTCTTAGTAGCCATGTTTACAAACAAGGCCAAAGATATAACTCATAAAGTAAAAAGTTATAAAATAATTTTCAGGTTCGATATATCATAAAGACAAATAAAAGTAGCTTGAACATATGAGAATGAAGTGGAAATAAAATCTACCCTATCTGTTGACTTAATACTGAACTAGCGTATAACCCGAACGGTAGTAAGACGCGGTGCTAAATATTATTATTATTATTAATACTGAACTAAGAGCACGAAAACATGGGATCGCTGTGAGCGACGCTGGCAAGTTTAGCAGATATTTCGTGCATCGCTTTGAGCGACGTTGGCACTCAAAGGGTTAAGAATCACAAAAAATAGATTATGAGTTGTAAATTTATTAAATAAGTAATTTATATTGGACTCTCTTTTCCCCATGACTTCACTCACATTTATGTCTTGATTATTAATGGGGTTTTTCGAGTGAATCATCTTAACTACCAAAAAAACATCATTTCAGACAAGTACGAGGCCAAGGAAATGTTGTATATGTCATTGGTGCCAAATATTAACGACTACCTGTAGTAAGGTACAAGAAGACAAAATAGGAGGTATCCAGATGTGGCGGCCAAGTTTCAATAGTATAAACCTATAAACCTCTCCCTCTCACCATCTGTCTGACTTGGTTTATTTGGAGTGGTAGCTATATCCAATTGCATAATTTCAGTTCTCTACCAGTGACAGAAATAGTTTTTTATATTAGTTATTACAATTTCAACATATCTTATAAAGTTTTGTTTTTCTTTTCAAACTAAACCCCCCTTTCCCTCCATTCTCAGGCTACAATTTAAAATGTTAGGAGACTTATGGTTATTTAAAGTGGTCCCTTTATCTTAATTCCAAATTTCAGTTCTCAACCAAAGAATGAAATAAAATTGGCCCCATTTTGAAATAGCTGATTTTTAGATTTGTAGTTTTCTAAGTACCCTCTGATTTACAACTATGCCAAATTTCAATCTTCTAGCTATTTGGGAAGTGGGATAATTAGTGTTGAGTGAGGGCTTTCGCTTTTATATATACAAAAATATAATATATATATATATATGAATTGCTAACTGCAGAAAGGAAACATTTCCAAAAATACGTAAATTGAGTTTTTCACATATTCATAATCTCTATAGATAGACGCATTGCTTACTGCACAAACGAAACATTTGCTTTTAAAAATGACGTTTACTGCAAATAGGGAACAAGTCCTGGAGTTGTTTCTTTTCTGTAGTTAATTTTGCCGGCCACCATAAAGATAGCTCTAATATTCATACCATCATACGGTGTAATATCAAAACTGCTGATTGTTACTGTTTTCTTTATCTATGCTCTTTTTTTAACTATATGTGATTATTAACTGTTTCACAGAAGTAGTTTATTTTTCTTTCCTAGCTTTATTAAAATGAGTAGTTCAGATTAAGTGGACATGCTGCGTGGAAAACGAAAAAAAAGGTATTATCATTTCTGATAAATACAAAAGGAATGTGATAAAAAAAAAAGGCCAAAGTCATTGGCAAAAAGCATATTAACTGGACTGGGAAAATGGTTCCCGCTAAAACTTCTGGTTCATCAGTTTGTGGGTGAGCAGAATTTACTTTTCTATTTAAAAAAAATCTTTCACTATAAATTTTATTTAAATTAATGTGCAATGCCAATGGTTGGCATTTTTGCTAAGTTCCATAATATGCAGCTTAAAATTGTACAGGATGTTTACATACAGTCATTAATGCAGACAGACCCTGTGGAGAGACTAAGGCTAAAGCAGTCTGCAACAAATTCAAAACCTAAGGCATTCACTGTAAGGTGCCATATATTACACAATGGAATTCAGACAGAGGTATGTAAAAATGCCTCTATTCAAACATATGGCTGTACACCAAAACAGTACTATATGCTTAGCTCTCTTCTGCAGCTTAATGAAAACCTAACTGACAGACAAGGTAAAAACACATCTGGAAATTATATTTCAGGATCAGTAATTGCAAAAATGTGGGCCCACATTGAAAGTTACCCAACAAATGTTTCACACTATACAGAAACTGAAAAACATTTTCTGGCAAATAACTTAAAAAATAAATCCATGTACGAGATGTTTATTGAAAAGGAAAAAGACTTTCTGTTACTAGTTCTTGCCAAGGGAAATAAGCTTTCTTATAAGTTTTTCTGGCAGTATTTCAGATAAAACTACAATCAAGGATTTGGTCGACCTATTAAAGATGCATGCATAACTTGTGAGGAGCTTAGTAACAAAATAAAGAATCTCGTTCTTAACCAAAGGGCCAAGCAAGTTGCAGTTGCAGAGCTTATGGTCTATAAACGCCGGGCGAAAATGTTTTACATTACCTTGCAGGAAACCACAAAAATCTGTGAGACAGATAGCAGCTCAGCTGGGTTATGTATGGACTACACAGCAAATGTTTCACTCCCATGCATTCCCTTTCAAGATCTGTATTATCTACGGAAACTCACTGGGAATGTTTTTGGAATTCATGATCTGGGATCTCGTAAAATGACATGTTTTGTTTACCATGAAGGAGGTAAAGGATCGAATGAAGTATGTTCTTTGTTGAACTGGTACATTGAAAATAAAATCAAGCCCGATGTTAAAAAGATTTAAATCTTTGCTGACAACTGCACAGGCCAAAATAAAAACAATTCACTTGTGTGACTTTTGATGGCTCTATGTGAAACAATAAGATTTATGAAAATAATATTAATTTTTCCGCTTGTAGGACATTACTTCATGCCTACCGATAGGGATTTCAGCACCATTAGAAGGAAACTGAGAAGGGAGGAGAGACACTACACCATTCCGGAAGTTGTTGTCTTAATCAAAACATCATCAAAGATTAAAGATAAATTTACTGTAATTGAAATAAAAACGGAAGCAATCATGGACTACAAGGCTTGGTGGCCCAAGTTTGATAAGAAAACCTGCCTCAGTGATTGACTCTGGAAAAGAAGTAAGTAGAGAACAAAAAAATATATTTTGCACTTTCAAAATACCATGAACTGTGTTTCTCCTCTGATGCTTCCTTTGAAGTACAATGCAGCATTTCTATAAGAGGAATTGTGGTTGACACACACAGATTAAGAAACACGGAACCCAAACTTTAACTCCAGACAAACAGGCTTACACAGGAAAGATACCTATAAATATCGCAAAAATGGAGGACATAAAGAAATTTTTGGTGTACGTGACCAAAGTGAAAGTTGGATTTTGGAACAACATTAAAAAATGGCCTGTTACAAATAGCGGCAATCTAAATAAAGATAATTGACTCAACCATGTTCACTTATAATTACAAGCAAATCAAACTGTAAAATTAAAAAAGTCTACAATTTTTGTTACTATATTTATTTACCACACATCATTTACTGCAAAAAGGGAACCAGTCCATCACTTAAAGTTTGTTCCAAAACTACCTCAATTTAAGTTAAGGCGGATATTATGATTGAAATTAAAATAAGATGCCACTTAAAATAGTTTAAACCTTTTTACATATTTTTTTATCAACAAATTAACTGCAAAATAGTTTTTTTGTTTCTCCTGAACAATTTGGGTTTTTGGACATATTTCCATTCTGCGGTTAGCAATTCATAATATATATATATATATACATATATGTATATATATATTGATTTCAATTCCTTTATTTCTTGTTTATCATCTTGAATCAATATTTGTTATGTAATATCTAAAAATCTCACTTTTTTGTAGGTTAATAAGTAAAGCAAATATATGACGTGGCTAAATGTTGTAGACGAATGTGTGGAAAAGAGAAACATTAATAGTTTTAAGAATAAAGAGAGCATTGATGATTCGGTGAATGGATTTTGTTGAAGCAAAGGGAGGTATGTAGAAAGTTAGTGAGGATTGATTAAGTACAGAGTTGTTTTTTGAGCTATATGCAGTTACTTGCCTACTCTGTTAGGCGTGATTAGATTTAACAACATATATATGCATACCTAAATTTCTATTGCTAATACAATCATGATCAATAAACATCTAACAATGTTTTCTAAAATGTTGTATGTTGTCTATATTTAAAAAAAATCATTTAAGCTATTTTTTTAGAAGATTATCCGACATACGTCCTAAAATAAAAACCAAAGAATTGAGAGCATTCGTCTGTGCCTCTATTGCTTGAGTTTGGTGTTCCATGAGCTGGCTATTTGCTTCTACAGCTAGCACATGGCGTTTCATCCATTTAGTTTGTTCCTCTGCAGCTGCCATTTGCCGCTCCAGAAGCTCACTCATTGTTTGTTTTCGCCAACACTAGTTGTTCTGGAAATCTATTGTAAATTTAAAAACCATGTTTATAAATTTATATCCAATGAACAAACAAAATAATAATCATTTAAATAATGTTAACAACACAAGTTCTTGAATTATTACTTCAATACCGTACACCATTAACCTTAAATTAACTCTAAAATATCAAATTTAAGTATTTGATTGTCCTAACTACTTGTTCGGGTTATAAGCATTTATAATAATTACTCTAATGGGGTAGGGAAGAAAAAGGAAACATTTTAGAGGTAATCTACCCATATTTGCGTGGAAATAAAGTGGGATACCATTTAGGGTAAATCACCCTTGGTTGACCCGACTGGGAATTGAACCCTGATCTCCCCCTCATCAGCAGGCCAGTTTAACACTTCTCAGTGATCTCCCATAAAGTAGCCTTAATGAGTCTACAAAGTTAATAAATATATATATTTAGAACATGGTATAATATAGTAGAAAATTTGCACAGTGATTTGAAAAATTAGAAGCTAGTTAATTATACATCTTATCCTAGTATTGTACCCTTGGTCTACCCTGTAAGGACGCAGGCCTACATTACATTACTACACTATGGTATAGCTTGGTGTTTCACAAATGGTGTACTACGGCACACTGTTGTACCACGGTGGTGAATTAGGTGTTGCTGTGCAACCTCAGCCTGGAACACCATGCACCACTGTTCATTAATAATAAAGAAGTTGGTGCGTGCGGCAGCCAAGCATCGACTGCATTTCTTACGTACTTCCTAATATTTTAAATACTTCTATAAATAGCTCAAATCTTTAGCGCAAAGTTATAGGCTTAGTTATGAATTAACCAAATTACTTTTGAACTAAATATTTCCAAATTATAAAGAACCGGGCACAGAAAAATAATTGCAACCTTTAATCTTGGAACTTATGAAGTTACTTCAGGAAAAAATTAGTCTATACTTTCCTAATTCTTATTTACCATACAGCCGTTGGACTGGGTGTGTAATCCATTTTCTGCTGCTGTAGTATACCCTTAACATAAGTGTGCCACAAAAAATAACTTGTTAAGTGTACCATGAACTTAAAAAGTTTGCGGAACACAGGTTTATAGCCGATTGATAAGATAGGGTCATAGTTTAAATCAGTCAAGATAAGACTGCTGCTACCTTTCAGGGTGAATTGAGTGTACAACTAGCCCTTTTTGGGGAAGTTATTGAGGTATTGTGATAGGGTTAAGGTCTTCATTAACATTTTATTATTTACTCAATTCATGGTTGCAAGTGTCCCTAGTATTCTCATCACCATCCACCAAGTTTTCTCCCTGGACTCTTAGAGAATTATCAGAATAATGACTTATAAAATACATACAGGCAAAATGTTTTTTATACACACAAGCTATCTCACAATAATTTGGAGGGTGGGGGGGAAACAAAAACTTTCTGGCAAAATAAATAAGTGGCCTGATTATAGTATAATCTGAATTAAAATATTATCCAATACAAAATAAATACCTGGATTTTGGGAGGGAGATCTAGCATGGAGGTTTTCTTCCGGGATTTGTTGGAGCTCCGGGAGAACACTGTCAGTTAATGGTGTGTCGGGGTCTGGAATCGGCAGTTGAATAGTTGGTGTCAGGAAAGGCTATTTGAAAAGGTAATTCTACTACATCTATTAAAAAAAATTTAAAAAAAGGGAGAGAAATCACTAATGATAATACATATAAAAATTTTAAGTACATAATTGATAGTTAAATAAGTCTACATCAAATATGGATAGTAGCCAATAAAACATACCATTGCCAATATCCACAACACCAGGTATGCCAGACAAGCTAGCTTAAGCTAGAGTTGCAGCTGCCCTTTTTTCTGTAGGGGTCAACTCCGCAACAGTTGATCCCCCCCCCACCTGTCCTGGCCGCTTCTCTTCTTATATCGACGACTAAAACAAGTGATCATAAACAATTAATAATATGTCATCTAATAAAACATTACCAATATTTCAATGTTTCTAAACCTGGGTCAAAACAAAGATTTAAAAATTATGTTTAGTTGTGTTCAAACATCTATTGGCTAGTGTTAGCTTAGAAGTAAGAATAAACTACTTTTATAACATAATTTGATTTGAATAGGCATGTGTTTCTCAAAATTTTTAAAAATGTGTGCATAATTTACATTTAAACATCATTGGATATCAACTTATAAAATGAGGGATCATGTCATTTGTATTGTTTTAATTAAATGTAGATTACAATCTATTAATAGCTACAAAAATAAAATATAAATGAGCATCTTTGACCATGAATAATCTATGTACGAATTGAAGAAATGTCCATATCCAGGAGACGAGACCTTTCATGACTAATGAGTTTTTCATTGAATTTTCCGAAGCTTTTTAATCGACTTAGTGGGCCTCTTAGGCACTCAATAGATAAACCTTCTAAAGTAATATGAGAAAATACAAAAAAGTAATTTTCAGAAAAGGAAAAAAAAAGGTGGATATGGGCCCTTTTTCTACTAATCGATTCAATTTCTAAATCAAATGAAGGTATAATTTTAGCTATAATAATATTTTAATTAAAACAGGTCTAATACAAAACATAGGAGGGACTTTTTTTGTGAAAGGTAACCAACCATTGAAGTTCGTTCAATAGCAAACCAGAGTATAGACTTCCATGTGGCTTTGTGTGCACCAGGTCTCAACTTAATATGTACCATAAATAGACAAAATATATTTTTCTTAATTTGTTTATTTGACATTAATTTTTAGGCTTTGAAAATAACATAAATTATTGAAAAGAACAAAAAAACTTAGTAAATAGCAATATTTTACTTAAAAAAACTACCTATAGATTTGATTCTAAATTTGAGTTATGTATAACAGCAACAATTTCACTGAAAAATATACCTAGCACTTAAATAATATAACACACATTTTACAAAACAAAATAACAATAAAAAAATAGCTTATTTTATGCCATTTGCGTTTAGTTGTTCCACACAATATCTGGGAATCATTTAGCAAAATGTAGGCCTAAAACATAGGAAAAAATATTGTTCTAAATTACAATTGATGTTTATGAGTAGCAACATATTTTGGGTGCAGTCCTTTCTCACACCTTACACACGCGGTTCTTGAACATATTTTCCTTAGTATAATGGAAGACTCTTGACACCATATACATGATAAGGGACTGGTGCAATGTCTTATTGACTTTCCTGGTACATCCCTCGCCTCATACCACTCTATCGAAAGGTCTTCTATGATGTAGCTATTGAAGTCCAAATGTGACATTGTTTTTACCCCAGCAGGAATAATTTCCTTCTAGAGAATGTAGGCATTTAACAACAAACAAGATATAACATTGAATACTACTTTTTTCCAGTACCTCAATGTTCTTCTTTCATCTAGATTAATGATGGGCAAACTTTTCGAGGAGTGGACCACAAAGAAAAAAGAAAAATTTTTAGACAGGCCAAAACAGTTTATTAAAAGGTTACATTTTACAAAAATATTCTACAATTAAATCTTATTAATTATTAAATAGATTTGTATTCTAATGATATGTAATTCTAATACATTGTGAGTTGTCTACATTATTTAACAAATATTAGAATAAAACCGATACTTTACACTACTTGTATTACTCTCAGCCAAACATGAACACTTCTATTTCATGGATGGTTTGCATATTATTTCATCTCTGGACACTGGTCAATAAAAGTAAATAGCAATTTAATTCAATCAAAACAGCAGACAATAAATAAGGTGGCCTTGACCATACTAGTAGCAAAATGGAAAACATTGATCACTGGAAAACATAATAATTATCTTTACAATTTTAAGTTTGTTTCAACTCTTTCAGAATAAACAAAATAAATAATAATAATATCAGTAGTAAAAGGCTTTATGAGCCACTCTAAATGGATACGAAAATGTCCCAACAATACGGACAGAATAAACATAATGACTTTCTCTAGTTAACTTAAAGAGTAAGCCCCACAGTTTTACTGTTTATGTCTTGAATCAATCTATCACTATGCTAATAGAAAGTACATCCGAGTACTATAAACAAACATACAATAAACTTTACAAATGACGTTACATAACACGTGAGCTACCCATATCAAACCTAATGATATCTCACGAGGGACTGTTTGAACCGTCATCAATCGAACTCGAACTAAGATAAACTATTGATTTGAGATTGATGAACATTTGAGAATAAACAACGAACAGTCCAATTTACTTTAAACAATTATTTGAATACAATGGAAAACCAAATAAGCAATATATAGTAAATTCGTCAATTCCTTTAAGAATCTAACATGACTACACAATAGCAATACTATCATCACATAACCCCGTTAATATCCAAAATAATACTATTAAGTTCAACTGTTAAAGTTCCAAAATCCTACCGACGAATATTTACAAAGTGTGATAACTTCCCTTTCACTGAGTCCATTGTTCCAGGATATCGTCTTCAGATGATATAGAACAATTAGTACCGGCCATCCAACATGGTGACGAGTTTTGAAGTTTGACAATACAATAGCGGAGATCCATCCCGGGTGATGGCAAATCAAAGGTCGTACTATATATTGTTGAAGTCCATACTCGATGGTGGCAGATTCAAAAGTCGTTGGTTTATGTATTATACAGAGGTCCGTCCCTCATGGTGACGGGTTCAAAAGTCCTTGGTTTATGTATTATACAGAGGTCCGTCCCTCATGGTGATGGGTTCAAAAGTCATCCTTATTTTGCAAAGTTACATGTTTTATAGTGATCTAACTGCGTAGGCACAAAAGGGGGGAATTAGTTCACTACTCGGTCGGTGACGTAAAGGGGGTGGTGATCACGCCATCTTCTTGGGTCATCCAGCTTGAAGGTCTCTGGTTGGTCGTGCCGCTCCAGCAGACGGTTTCTTGCATTGTATTTTGAATCTTCTCTGATTGTTTGGTCAGTGACGTCAGAGGTCAGTAGATGGTTGTAGAGATTATCCGGAAGAGGTCAGCTACGGCAATCTCCACCTCGCTCTTGATTAGTAGAAATGTGCTCGTCAGTTACTTTCGTGTCGGTCCGGTATTCACATCTAGTGTGGATGCACTCAGCAAAGTTGCCCCACTCGCCGACTTAGGACGTTTTGCAGCCAGCTAGGTTTCTTGGTCGTCCAAGCCAGCATATCCAGAGGATATGTACACTAACAGAATTCCTTGTAGAAGTTGAAAGGGGATTGTATGGAAAGATATTGTTTTTATATGGCTTGGTTATATTAGGAACTACAATAGAGAAGCTTACTATTGTAGGTGAATTGACTATTTACTGACGTTTCAAGGAGCGGGTAGTATTCATCGGGTGAAATTTTCTTGGAGCGGGTAGTATGACTACGTATGACAGTTCAGCAGCATCGGGTAGGGGTGGGGCTTAGATGTAACATTACACCCTTGTAACGTTACACATTGAACCTTTTCACAGGCCGTACATTGCCCATCACAGATACTGGTAAAGCATTATATCTAAAGTATCAATTCCCACCATAAATTAATTATAATCTAATATCATGTCTGGCTTAGATACTGATGGATGACTAAACTCTCACCAATACCCAACTGCTGGTAGGGGGTGTAGTAAAAAGCTCTGTTTGTTGGCATGATTAAAAAGGCTGAAATTTAGCACATGGATTGTATAATGATGGATCGGGAGAAGGGGGGGCATATTTTGAATTGCCTACGAGATTTAAAAAAATAGAGTAAAATCTGGAATCTGTTTCAGGGGAACATTTGTGTGAACCAAGGAGTTGACAATGAGGTTTTTTTTTTTTTTACTGGTAACTGTGAATGGTTGGTTTATGTTATGATCTATACTCATGTTCAGGATGCAAGCTATAAAAGCTTTGATTTCTTCTAAAGTTGTAGGTAACCACTTATTAGCTCTGGAATTTGGAGATAAGATTTATGTGTGACTGAATTTGGAGATAAGATTTATGTGTGACTGGGCATATGTTTGCTTTGGTGACCATCAACTTTAGTAGAGTTATAGTAAAAGAAAGTATATAATAAATAATTGGCTTGGAATCAGACTGGGGTGGGGGGGAGGGGGTGACATGCTTCGGACCTGTTACTTCTGCATAATTATGTTGAGATTGTGGTAAATTATCATGATCTTCAAGATTCCTTTCATCCCAATCAGAATCAATCATATTCACACTCATGTTATCACTCATCGGTCACTTCTACTTGTTCCGATCTTTCATTTGAAGATAATTCCTGTTCATTTTCGGTATTTACAAATTTTGAATTACTGTTTTCAGAATCACTCTTGCTTGAACTATCACTAAGTATTGCAAGTATTTCTATGTCTTGGATCACAGCTTTCCTCTTAGCAGCTCAAGATAAAACTCATAAAGTTAGAAAATAATTTTTATGTTCACTTTGTCAAAAGTATATGAGCAAAGACAAATAAAAGTAGCTTGAACATACTAGAATGCACTGGAGATAAAATCTACCCTATCTGTTGGCTCAGTACTGAACTTAGAGCTCGAAAACATGATCGCTGTGAGCAATGCTGGCATTTTTAACAAATATTTTGCGCATTGCTCTGAACGACATTGGCAGTGAATGGGTTGGACTCAAAATGACTCTCACAACTAGTTTAAAAATATATTTACATGAGGCATTATTTTATAGGGAAAAAATGTTAGCCAAAATATATAAACATCATCCTTTAATGTTCTCTTCAGTCCAGACACCTCTTCAATTGTAGCTGCATGTTATCCATTTTGGTGGCCAAATGGTTTAAGGTAAGGTCAAACTGAGGCGCAAGGGTGTTTCAGGTTAGGCACAATGTATTTAAACTGTCTTCAAATAAGATTATTCCTTTTGTTGCATAGTTAATTTTTACTTTTTACCCTCCCAAACACTAATTATAAGTAAAAAATTCAAATTTGAAAATTGGCATGATGGTCATGATGGTGATAAAAGAATGTGATTTTCAAGCAGTACTGTATTTTAAACATTAATGTATCACCACAGTGTGTATGAATTGCATAATAATCTATATTTTATTTTGATAAAATTTGATACATCACATTATATAATATGTTGCATCTTACCCAATTGCAACAGTATTCTGCTATCAAAACCATTCTTTATTTTACTTGCAACCAACAATAGTATCAAATTAATTTCTAAGTGAGGATTTTACAGGCCTAATTTAGGCCTAATGGAAGAAAAAGAAGACTTTAAAAAGTTAGGCTAAATCAACACGACTTGCACAATTTTGTACTACACTGGTTCCTTCTGCAGTGTGGTCTGTAAGAGCATATATTTTCCAATTGCCACACCAACCAACCAGTAGCCAGAGCCACACAGATCTTGCTCAGAGTTCATTCACACTCATTATTTTATACTAAACATGATATTTTAGGTTGAAGCTTTTGTTTGAGACTAAAAAAGTTTCTTTATTAGGCCTAAATACTGTAACTATACAAGTTTATATTACACTCATTTTTCACAACTGTCACCATACACTGGTTTTCATGTTTCACCATACACACTTTCTTTGTATGGTATGTTCGGAAGCAACCAATCACACATAAAACTGTTTTTTCTGGACAATCAGGACAGTAGAAAGTTGTTTGTGTATGCTTACACTGCCCTTTTCCATTCTGGAACACTTGCTCGGTAGAATGCTGTACACAGTACTGTTCGGTTGGTGTTTCTCATCTTGAAACTGGGCAGGAAAATATCTTCCTGTCACTCTTACATTCAATGGCATTGAAAAACGCCTAACAACCAAATTTCGTTACTGGTATGCCTTTCATATTCTTCCACCAAACCATCAATGACTTTCTTTCTATACTTTCTGTGCAACAATTTTACAGTTGGATTTGCCATATTGTAGGCAGTACACCAATACAGTGACTTAGCCTTAATTGCAAAGTACCATATTAGTTGGTACTATTTTAACCTTATGATCAAATGGGTAAATTGAGCAAAGTTGCTCAAATTTCCCAACACCCCCATGTGCTTATTATATGTGATGTGCATATTTGATTTCATTACTTTTTTCTTCCTTGACTTTGAATCTCCTACTTCAGATACCCCACCACTACCACATTTGACAGCATGTTTAATTTAACTGTATCCTGTCATGTGAAAGATTACATTTGTTTTTCTATATGCAACCACACTTTATTTTGTATTTAGACGATCAAATTATTTTACTTTTAGTGTACGAAAAGTTAAAAAACACAAATTTATATATAGCTTGAAAATTATGTTTTATAAAAATATGTTCCGAATAAAAGATTTTATCATAAATAGACTTACATATTTGCAATGATAAGTAATTTCGTATCTCAAAGAGTTATGGATATATGATTTAAAAAAATAGAATTTACGCATCAAACTGGAATCCTTAAAGTCATTTTGACGAAAAATTAAGAGTAGCCATTTTGTTTGTAATATTGATCAATGTTTAGAAATGAAATTTAATCAAAATCGTTGGAGCTAATTTTTATAAAACAAAACTTTTACTTCACTTTTACTCCTTCCCTCCTGTATTTTCTTTTTCTTAATTTAAAGGATATTCTTTCACTGCTGCCCCTAGAGCTCCTTACAGGTCAGTTTTTAGTGTTAAATACTGAATTTCCTTTTAAGTTTCAGCTTACACTAGCTAACCTGAATTGGTTTGATACATTTTGAACACAAAAGAAAAAAATAGCAAACTAAAAGTAAAGTATAGAGCTAGAAAATAACACATCTAAAGTTAAAAACAAGATGGTGAGACAGCTAAAGAATGGCAGTAAATAAAAGACGGTGGGGAAATTGTTACACCCCACTCTATTACCTTTTATTTACGACCACAAATAATATAAAAGGGAGTGGGAGTAAGCTACAAAACATATAAAAAGGGAAATCATATGCAAGATTTAATAACAACAATATGAATGGTTTATTCAAAGCAATAACAGCAGAGCAGAAATCTTTACATGGTCTCAAAAATCAAACTGAGGTATGTTGAAAATCAAAAATTAAACAATTATTTCACGCAGTTAAACTGAGTGAATGTTCCATCACATGTAATATATCTTACAATCAAATGGATCAGTCTTGAAGAGACAGAGCAACCCATGAAGTTGATTTAAGTACAAACAATTATAGCAAATAATATCCACATAAGAGCCTTATGTGCTTTATTAAAATATTACTAAAGTGTCTGATTCACACCCATGAATGCAGACTTCAAAATGTTAATAATAAATATTAAATATTTATTAGATATTTTAAAAGACACAAGAGTTTGGCTAACAGACTTTAGTCAAACTCCCGCGGAACTATCTGATCTCGACACAAAACTAGGAAACGTCCACTTAGTTGTGAATATAAAGAAAATACAATGATAGAAACAAAGCATAGCAAAAGATTTGAAAATATTCTAATGTGAATTAATCTCATAATTAATTTTCTCAGTCAGAAAGGTTACGTTACAATAATTAATTAAAAAAAATATAAACCACAAAAAGACTACCTTAATATTATCAAAAACCATTACTAGTAACCACAATTTCAAAATGAATTATATTTAACGTGTCCAACACAAAATCAACTAATAATTGTGGCTATCTAAAAAAAGTTTAAGAAATACAGCAGACTCTAGCGCCCAAGTGGCGATAGACAAAATATAGAGTTTCATTTCAAAATAAATATTCAGGTAAAAAAATATTATTAAATAGATAGCCCCTAAGATCCCTTCTTGGGGACCACCCCCGACCACTCCTCGGGAAACTCTCTCGAGCGCTCTTTGAGGCACACCTCAAAGACCTCCTCGAGGAAATAAATGTATTGAGGATGTTGTGCTGCCCATACTCACCTCTGGGACTCCAAAGATTAAGTCGGTTGGTGAGGCAGGTAAGTTCTCAAAGATTCATCCACTGGTGCTCTGAGGAAAGCTCAGAGAGGAATGGCCAAAATAAATAAAAAGGTGTCGACTATAAATAAGCCTTCACACAAGCAGCCAACATCCCAGTCTCTTCTGGATGAACGACAAACCTCTCCTAAAGCAAGAGATCCAGGAGAGACTTGGAAAGGCAAGAGGACTTAAAGGTCTTAAAACCAATTTATGTTTTTAATGGATAGTGTTATGGATTGCGCGGATTAATATAGTTTATTTTATTAAATCTCACTACTACAATGGAACTGTAGGGATTTCTTTGCTCGTGTAGAGGAAATTAAATAACTTATTTCTTACCTCCATCCTGCAAACTTGTGTTTGCAGGAGACCCACTTCCGCTCAACTGATTTTAACGCTCATTACTTGATGTGGGGATCTAATTTTATAGATGCTCATGGAAGGAAGGTAGTGGACATTCTTTTCTCGAGTGACCTGGTGTTATTAACACCGGGACCCAGACACACTCTTCCACCTATAATGGTGTATCCTATGCCATTGACCTAACTTTCTAATGTCCCGGGATTGCTGCTCACTTCCCTTTGGGAGGTTCACTCAGACCTATGTGGCAGCTATCATTTTCCCATTCTGCTTTCACCACTTCAAGATCCTCCCGGTATATCACGGGTACCACAGGGAGTTCTTAAACGTGCTGACTGGGATAAATTTCGTGAGTTCACCTTATTTGATAGACCCCTTTCTCCTGTTGTCGATGTTAAGACTGGGGGCATTTTACTTTGGTGGTCATCGTGGCGGTGAGGTAATCCATCCATAAATCCGCGCCATTATCCTGTTCCCAGGTGGAACGAGGAGTGTCACTTGGCTATTTCTGACCGTCGAAGAGCTTTACGTCTCTTTCATCGACGTCCTACTTTGGATAATCTGGAGTCATTTCAGATTCTGCGTGCTCGAGCTCGCCTCATCATTCGAGAAAGCAGAAGAGTCTTGGAAACAGTTTATTTCTACCCTTACAATTTCCACTCCCACAACTAAGGTTTGGGACAACATTCGTAAATTATATAGTAGCAAAAGTCCCATTAATAATATACCTGTCCTCATGTATAACGGTTCGCTTGTCTCCTCCCCTGTGGAGGTCGTCAATGTATTGGGCTCTATGTTCACTGCTATTTTTAGTACTGCGAGCTAGTCTAATGAGTTCGCATTGCATAAGCGGAGCATCGAGCGCCATACTATTGATTTTGGTCAAAGTAGGGGGGAGGATTATAACTCCCCCTTTACTCTAGATGAACTGAATTATGCAATGTCCCAGGCGGGCAGCACAGCTTTCGGCTATGATGATATTCATTACAAAAGGTTCCGTCAACTGCCCCCTGTCGGACAGGCGTTCCACTTAGACCTTTACAATAGTGTTTGGGAATCTCATTAGTTCCCAACAATGTGGAGGCAAACAACCTCTATCCCTATATATATAAATGGCAAGGATGTGACGCTTTCCTCCATAAACAGCACCTTTTGGCTGTCTTCTTGGATTTGGAGAAGGCGTACGACACCACCTGGCGATATGGAATTTTAAATACCCTTTTTAATTGGGAGTTCCGATGGAACATCCCTGTTTTTGTTAATAATTTTATGTCGGATAGACACTTGAGGGTAAAGTTAAACAACACCTTATCTGATGATTTTATTCAAGAAAATGAGGTGCCCCAGGGCAGTATTCTGAGCTGTACGTTGTTCGTCACTGCATTAAATGGCATTGTTGACAGTATGCTTACCTGTCTATTGATTCCTTTTTGTGGATGATTACGCAATTTATTGCAGTTCGTCAAGTCTCCACAGGGCTGAACGGCAGATTCAATTCTCCGTCAACAATCTATGGTCATGGGCGTCTCGTAATGGCTTTAGCTTAATTGCAGCCAAGAAGACTGTCGCCCACTTCCATAGATTACGCGGAATACAGCCAGCCCCCATTATTTTAATGAACTACGTTGTTTTACCATTCTCAGAGACCGTAAGGTTCCTGGGACTTTTATTTGATTTTAAACTAACTTGGATCCCTCACATCAAAGACCTGAAAGCGAGGTGTATAAAAGCACTCAACCTGCTCAAAGTGGTTAGCGGTCGGTCCTGGGGTGCTGATAGGGAAACCTTGATGCGCCTGTATAGGGCCTTGGTAAGATCTAAACTAGACTACGGCAGTTTCGTTAATTGATCGGCGAGACCCTCGGCGTTAAAGATGCTGGATAGTGTCCACCATGCTGGTATACGACTGGCTACTGGTGCTTTTCGTACCAGTCCAGTCGTCAGCATTTGTGCGACGCCGGTGATTCCCCGTCTCTTCTTTACCTACAGTCCTATCTTCTGGCATCTTATGTTTCGAAACTACACTGCATGCCAGAGCATGTTGCCTACCGTCCTGTGTTTCATCCCCCTAACCGTGTCTTGTATGAAACCAAATGGCGTAGTACAAGGCCGGTTGGGATCAGGATGTTATCGGTTTTCGACACGTGTGGGATAGTCCTGCCAAAGGCTATCCCCAGGTCGAGTTTCTCCCTGGAAGATACGCTTACATCAATGGTATTTTGATCATGCCAAGTTCCTTAAAGCAACCACCCCAAACTTTGTATATGAGAAGAGGACCTTTAATGAGATCCCTCCACTCACTTTCAGGGATTTAAGCGCATCTACACTGATGGCTCTAAATCTGGAGCTTCCGTGGGATGTGCTTTTTTTGTTTTGGAACGTTCCAATTTTAAATTCGGTTTACCTGAAGAAACCAGTGTTTTTACAGCTGAATTCTACGTATTTTTAAATCTTTGTGTTTTGTTTACTGTAATCGTCACTATTCTGTTTTCATATGCACGGATTCCTTGAGCCCATGGTTGGCACTGTCCACTTTGTACTCCTGGGATTCCCTTCTGTAGATGATACAGGAGCAAATTTTACAAATTGTTTTGTTAAACACCCGGCTCATCTTCTGCTGGATTCCTGGTCACACTAGTCTTTTCGGAAATGAACTGACGCCCAAGGAGGCCGTACACCTGCCTCCAGCTTGGGTGTCATGTTTTTAGATCTAAAGGGTTATGTTCGGCGTGGGGTCTTGGGCACCTGGCACGAGCAGAGGGTTTCAACCCCTGCTTAGAACAAGCTGCGCTCTATACGAATGTCTAGAAGAGAAGAGGTCATCGTGACGAGACCCCGCATCGGGCATACATTCCTAACCCACGGTTTTTTATTAAGAGGGGATCTACCTCCAGTGTGTGAGCTTTGCGATGCTCCCCTTAATATGTATCACTTTTTGGTGGAGTGTCTTAAGTATGCCCCTTTTCGCCTGGCTCTTAATTTTAAAGGTGACCTTCATTTTTTAATAGGTGACAGTATGGAGGAGTTATTTGTTTATTTTATATGCCAGGTTAATCTCTTAAATGCCATTTGATAAACTTTTATGTAGTAGCTCATTTGGATTTTCTCATATATATAATAATTTAAACGATTTTACTATCTTTTATATGGTTTGTTTTGTTTTTCTTTTAACATATTATTTTATTATGTTTATTTGTCCTTTTAACATGTTTATCTGTTCTTTTAGCATCTTATATTTTAATATGTTTGTTTTTTATTTTTAACGTAGTGCATACACCTGTGCTTTTATTTTAGCAGGTGTATCACTTCTTTATACTAATAGCCCATTTGAGTGATCCTAGGGAGAGTCTCAAATGGTCATTTTCTCATATTGAGAATTATTGTTTTTAATCCATATATAAATTTTAATATTATAAATAATTTTATATTTTATGTTTCCACCTGTTTATTCAAACGAGTGGACTATGTATTGTGTTTCTTCCCAATGGGAATTTTACAATGTTTTTATATTGCTAAAGGCTCTAACGACCTTTCTGTGTTGACTGACCTCAAATAATACTACTACTACTACTACTACTACTACTACTAATAATAATAATAATAATAATAATAATAACAATTTATATAGGTTTTAACGTCTTTCAATATAAAAATGTAATAAAAAAAGTTTTATTGAAATGTGGGTAATTGAGGTCACTATCTCGATTTTCCCCTTTTTGTGTTCCCCAATTGAGACCGAGGCTTTGTTTTCCTGGGTAATTGGGTACAGCCACAAAAAAATATTATTTTGAAAACGTTTATGAAAGGGAACACTTGTGTAATAAAATACCTTTGTGTTTATGACAATTTACAATCATTCGGTTCATCAATAATTATTAGAGAGTTTTAGAATATTTAAGCATGTTCAAACTGTCATTTGTTTCTATTGGCTGACATTTATATTGTAATTCATATCAACCATACAAATATCTTTCTGTCATTCAGTCAAAGTGAAAATGATAGAAAAAGAATCAAATTATGTGTGTTATTGAAATTATTTTAGTTACTATAGAACCTTCTATAATCCGAACTAATTGGGAACAGGGGTGGTTCAGATTATCAATTCATTCGGATTAGTAAGTATGTATTTTATTTTATAAACAAGACAAGGCAAGGTTACTGTTCTCACCATCCAAGTGACATGTAGAGTGTAGACGTCACAGTGGGCTCACGTGCTTTGCTCGCTTCATTTCATTTTAAATAGCGTTGCTTCCTGTTTTTTACATTTCATACATATGTATTTTGGCTTATTTTACTTAAGGTGCATTCAGATTACCAAACGTTCAGACTATCAAGGTTCTATTCTGTGTGTGTGTGTGTGTAAAAAAATATATATATATTATATTAATAGTGTCCCCAATAGCTCCAGTTTCAAATTGTTCTGATTTTAATTACTTTATATTGTAAAGTATTCTTAAACGTTGAACTTAAAATCAATCTACAAAACTAGTTCAATTAAAATTAAGAATAACTAAGCTCCTTTGGCATATTTGTGTTTTGTTCTAGATAATACCTCAAAAATGAAAATTGTTTACAAAGAATAAAGTTCTATGCATAACCAAAGGGTAATAAAATATTGTACCATGTTTAAAGAACTCTTTTCAGATCACAATACATGTTTTTTTGTTTTTTTTTGTTGCATGTCTACTGAAATGCAGGCCACAGCTATCTATCAGGCTAAGCAAAAGTTGCAGTCTATATCTCGTGCCAACAAGCGCCCTGTGCCATCTGAGGATCTTATCAAATTTGCTCACCGAATTAGTGCATCTAACGCAGTGTGCGCACCTCTTACTTGGCAACATGGAGACCAGCGACGGCCTTATCCTACAGGTAATCTGTTGTCATAAAAATAGCATTGTTATATTAGAGCAGGGATTCACAACCTTTTTCATTCCATGGTACACTTAGTCTAAGACAATATTTTCACAGCACACTTGTCTAAAGACTTTAATATAATACATTCTTATATTAAACTAGCTCGACCCTCTTAACATTCACTTGGGGACATTTGTTGAAAAGATCACAATAGTATATCAACGATTCCAGCATCATCCACTGCTCCTCATAGTGTTTCTCTAGTAGCATCTTAGGTGACCTGGTGGTCTAGGGGTAAGGTGTCAGACTTCTGTGCTGAGGGTCCGGGGTTCAATCCTCGGTCCCGGCGCAGATTTATCTGATTGCCAAATCCTTCCTTCACCTCTGACAAAATGTGTATTAATCACAACTTGTGAATGTGAGGAATGCCAGGCCTCCACCGTGGTTCGGATTCCACGTTAAAATGTAGGTCCTCCATTTCATTTCACAATCACCCTACCATTGCACATTAGCGTAAGTGCGTATAACCCGAATGGGTAGTAAGACGCGGTGCTAATAATAATAATAATAATAATCTAGTAGCATCTTAACATCTCTTACCTTTTTTTGGCTTAGAGCAATAGAATTGGGTTTATTTTCCACTCGATGACCTTTCTTTGGGATTGTACTTGGAACGCCCAGGCTCATCGAGTATGACACCTCCCCTTGCAATAAGCCATCATTGTTTCTTCCTCTTGTCACTATAAACCCTTTACATTGAAAAAACTTGAATTGCCATTCAGCGGGTTGCTTTACTGCTGTGTCTTCTGCTACCTTCCAGTTTTTTACCTCAAAATCCATTCCTACTCATGTGACAATGCAGGAATCCTTGAATATTTTTAAGTACTGATAAGGGTGAGTGATGGTTTCAAGTTTTCGCACCTTTTTTTTTGATCCCACCAAACACCCTCTCTGGGGCTGTGGTAGGAGGACCGGAAACTGGAAAGTGCAGCACAATCTTGTTGGTGTTTCCCACGTATACGTGAGCATATTTATGAAAACTGATTAAATATGGTTTAAAAACTGTTTTGGGCATTTGCCCTGAAAAAGAAAAAAAATTTGTAGGCAAATATCTGACTGCATTTGTATTTCATTGAGGATGGAAAACGCACATTCATTTGCTCACATTCACGCCAGTGAGGATGTCCTTAGCGGGCAAAAGTATGTTCATTGACAGGCACGCTGCCCTACTTATCTAATCAGTTTTTCTATAGGGGGCTGAGTGACCTAATCAATGTTGGCCATTTGGACCACTGCCACGCCCTCTCCATTCCCTGCTTGTATAGACCCAAAAGATCTAACTAACTTTTAAAGATGCTTCATTGTCAAATTATGTAAATAAAAAGAGGTTGACCTAAACAAAAGATAAAACTACTGAATCTTCTATCGATGAATAAATGTATTTTTATAATTTTCAAATGAAGGCTCATGGCTCTATAAACTTTAATAATAATAAATTATGAAGGCTCTTCATAGATAAATTTTATTTATTTTCGTCGAAACCACTTGTATAATTAATGCATTTTTCATTTAATACGTTCAAACTTTTGATAGGGCAATCTTTTGCTTCACTAATCCAGATTTTCACTTAATCTGGTTGACCTCTCCCTCAATTCATCTGGATTAGTTACACCTACACTGGCACAAACTGCTCGAGACTGACATTCTGTTCGGACCTGTTCAGACTTGATCGTATCGAGTGTGCAAACAGATAACTATGTTCTTTCTGATCTGGCGTTCTGAGCTGATCTGATCCAGTGTGCTTTACTCTCTCATATGGAGATTTTACTATGTTTTTAATATTGTTTAAGGCCCTAATGACGTCATTGTTTTATTGTGTCTATAAAACATAATAATAATGATTTCTCTTTCCTTTATTATAGTGCTGGCCAGCAGTCGTGAGACCTATAACAGGCCAGCACTGAAAAGTACACAGGTACTTTACAAATACGTATAATTACATGAAGAAAAAAAAAGATAAACAATCATAGCTAAATAATTAAATATACTGGTGAACAGTTACAAAAATAGAAAATAATAATGATAAGAATAAAAAATAACTAAAGAGTAGTAAATCATAAGCATTTGAAAAGCAGTATCAATAAGCAAAAAAATAAATAAGAGTAATGCAAATTTAAATATTTGAGGCATAGCCTCTACAGGATAAATTAGTGATGAGGGAGTTCCTTAAATAAAAGTCAAATTTGACAAATCTAGAATTGGTGCTTTGGATTCAACGGCCTATAGAGCTCACATTGTAAGAGCTACTGAGAGAAACTAATTTTAGATAACGAGAGGCCCAATAAGGGACATGTATACATACCTACATGATCAAGAGCAAATTCACAAGAAATTATGCTATTGAAAATATCAAAAATAAAAAGGGCATCACACTAAAGTCTACGTAAAAAGAGAGTTTGGAACCCTAAGAGGTGGTGGTAGTAGTTGTTGTAATTGTAGTAATAGTTGTAATTGTAGTAGTGGTGGTAGTGGTACTAGAAGTAGTGGTATAAATGTGTGAAAAAAGGTTTATTCAATGCAATATATTTTTACATTATTACATATTTTACTATATATTTAAAATGATTTTGCTGCATATTTTATAGCTAAATACTAGACAAAAATCTGGGCTCTACTTATCACTATTACTACTATCTACTTATCAGCATTAATTGAAGTAAATGTTTGTTTTTTGTTTCAGACATAGAGATGAGGCTGGGTTTCCTTGGTCGGCTGAGTGATATGCCCATTAATGGGCCCTTGTTGCAGCAACAGAATAGTCTCACAGACATTCACAGGCCAGGTGAGCAGTACTTTAGTGGCACAAACTCCAAATAAGGAAAAATTTAGCAGAAATGTACCCATGTATGTGGGAAGGAAGAGTGATGAACCATTTAGGGGAAAACAGCCTCAGTACATTTGGCCAGGATTCAAACCGTGACCTCTTCATCCCTGACAAACAAGATCAGATGAGCTCACAATGGCAAATAGCAATCTTAATTAATTCTCTAAGCATACAATTATAAAGTGATTGTATCTGCTTTGTTAATTTCAGAACCTCCTACATCTCAACAAAATCAGTTTGCTTGGCACCCTTCTGGTGAGATCCACATGAGCGTTGGAGGACAAGGGAGTGTCGCCATGGACACCAGGAATCATAACAAGGAGAATGAAGATGTGGAGGTTATGTCCACAGACTCAAGCAGCAGTTCATCTAGTGACTCTCAGTGATTGGCTTTATCGAAACATATTTATTCAGAGTATAGATAAAAAAGTTTGTACATTAAGTAAAATTAGCTTTATGAACTTGATACAAATGATAAAGCTCAGTACACATGACACCATTTATTTTACAAAAAATTGGACAAGATGTTGATCTAATTGATTTCAGACAATTCCTCTTTCCTGTATCTTCTCTCATATATAACAAAATGTACCACATAAAGTGAATAGAAGTTTTATTTAAACAGTATTTACAGTCAATATTTACCTAATAATCCTATAACCATTTATTTTCATATTGTGTTCTTACAAAAAACAATTGAAAATCTGTAGTTTTGAGGTAGTACCTTGTATAATTTTAATTTATGTTTGTTTTGATAAAGTATTTAGTGGTTATTGAATATTCATTTATTAATTTTTATAAAAGGTAGGCTTATAGCAGTCAAGATTATCTATTGTTGAAAGAAAATATAACTCAGTTTTTAAAATATAATAGATATACTTAATTTAAAATCAATTAAATATAAAATTACTAACAAAAGAATAGATACAGGTTTGAAAAAGGTAGGAATACTTAATATATGAATTAAAAAGAACATTTACAGCATATTAAAATGCAAAACATCTAAGAAAAATGTAGGTAATTTAACACATTTTAAAAATGTTAGATATTTGAGTTATATAAAATTACTAGACTTAAAATACACAATTTGTATAAGGTCAAAGTAGAATATGTACAAGTCATTTATAATTAACTAGCATGAAGTATCCATCTTTGCCCACGAGAAATATCTCTTTTTTTAAATACAGTCCTAGTTAGTTATAGAGTCATTTACTAGGACCTTACGTCAGAGTGATGTTATAAAAGAGGTACCAACAGAACACTTTTAATAGCTTGTAAGGAAGGACATTTCACAAATTTCAAATTGCTTTTAGTTTATAAATGAAGTATATTAAAAAAAAAACATGTACTGTATTTACCTAACTTACATTTAGGCCTGTTCCCTATAGTAATTTGTAATTTCCTTTTTAACTCTCCTTTCTGTCGTGTTATATAGCTGCTGCACTGAATTCAACACTTTGGCAGACATCTCTCTGAAGCGGTAAATCTTTAAAGAGTTTTAGCTGCTCTTATTGCTTCCTGTAATGTTGGACAAACGATGTTGTCATCTTCCACTGTTCAGTCTCTTCTTCAGCACTATCTTCTGCCTCTGCGTTTTTTACTTCTGCGATAATTTCTGAATCACTCAACACTTTGAAATGTTTCTATGTGGTCATCCACTGAAACATAGGAATCAAGCTAATTTCCAATTTCTTTCACATTGAATTGCTTAATCTAGAGATGGGCCACTTGAATCCACCAAATCCTGACAAGTATTTGAGATTTGAGGATTCAGTGCTTAACTGGATTCACTGGTCGAATCTTTCACTTCATAAACAAAGCATAATAAGTTTAATTCAAAAATTACTTAGTTAGGCCTACTTGAAAAGCATAACTTAATCCGTAATCTTTATTTTGTTGGACAAAAGAGATAAGCATGAGTAAAATCATTATTAAAAAAAAACTGTTAGGTGTGGAAAATCTAACATGCCTAATACCGTACCCTCCAATCTCTATGGGAAACTTGGACTCGACAGCACCTCACCTCACAAACAATCTTGTAAATATTTTAATGAACACATTAAAACTCTTGAAAAACTGAAAATCAAAACTAGAATTACAAATAAACTAGAAATAAATCAAACAAATCGGCCTTTTTTTCTTTAACAGAAATAAGAACACATTACACACAATATAAAGTCAGCCGCCATTACACACGATACAAAGTCGGCCGCCATGACATATATTATGTTTACTCACCAGAGTGATGATTAAATAAAGATACTGTTAATTCTTACCACCCAACTGGTTTTAATTATCTACAACTATGCAAAGAACCCCAATTTATTTCATACGATCCTTAAGTTAGATATTTTGTTGGGTTTCATGAAAAATAAATACTGTCAACAGTCACACTGATAAAACTGTTTATTTATTGCCTACCGACCTACATATTGTATAGCAATGGTTTGTTTAAAATCGATTCAGGTAATCTGATCACTTATTACGTGCTATCGAGCTTTAAGAATCAAATAACGACTTGCTAATTCATAATTTGTTTTTAAATTGATTTTAACTAAGAGTTTATTATTTTTTTAAATATGTTATTGAAGTAATTGTAAAAATATTCAAACATATTCCCGCCTAATAAAATGGGAATGAACATATTGCAAGAGTCGAAAATATGTTCATGTTTTAAATAAAATATATTCTCAGAAATCGATATATCGCAAGAATCGAATATATTTCTTGTTTTTTACATGAAGATAGATAATAGTTATACAAGAAATAATAATAAAACATACTTAGGCATTTTTGAGTTAACTATTTCCAATGTATGTTTAATTGCTAAGCATGTTGTTTTAGTCTTTATTAAAACAATTTTTTTTGTATTTTTACTTATATTTTCTTATTAAAATAAATTATGCTCCTTCAATTATGATTAAAGTTGATCAAAAGATAACTAGGCCCAATCTGTTTATTTCACATGTTTCTTTAGAAACTTAACTCATTCTAACAACACTTTTAAAAATAACTAAAAGACACTCAAATTTTGATTGATGTGATTTCTAAACAATAATATGAGTCTAGATTGTTTAATTTGGCTGGGTTTTAACCAGTATTATGCGAGGGAATACTGGGGTTGATTAAAATTAAAAGCATGATTGAAATAACTTTTAATATACATTTAAGCCTCTATTTGTAATGTAGGTCTATTTGTAAATCATTAAAATATCTGACAATTTACTAGGATTCGGATTTGAGATTCGAGATTCAAAAATAAAATGTTTCGGATTTGAGAAATAGTGGATTTGACCCATCTCTTTATTCCATTCCGAGATTTGTAGGTCAATTTACTTTCTTCTTATTCTTCTTCTTCTTCATCATCATCATCAGGTAAATTAGTGTGTGTGAGTTGTGCTTTGCTATTGTTTGTTGTGTTACTCTCTTCCAAGCATCATCCAAGAATTTTATCTCATCTAACACAGAAATTGTTACAGGTTTCGCTGTGTTCATACAAAAAATAATTGTTTTTAAAAGTTGCTTGTAGTAGTGACACTTAAGTCTTCTAATGACGTCTTGGTCCATAGGTTGCAGGACGCTTGTATTTTTTGCCGATAAAAAAACTAAATTAATGTTGGGCAAATTTAACCTCGGATGAGTTACGCAGTTGTCAACTATGAGTAAAACTTTTTTGTTTTTCAACAGAAGCTCTTTGTCCCACTTTCTTACTTCATCTTCAATAACACTAGATGTCATCCACGCTTTTTGGTTGGGAGTGTAGCTTACATGAAGTTTTTAATCATTTAAAAACATCTAGGATACAGATTTTTACTGATAACTAAAAGTTTCCTGTTTTTGGTTCCCATCATGTTCGTATATACAAAATCTGTAGTTCTTTGTTTGAAAAACTTCTCACCGACACATTTTTTGTTTTTAAATTTGAGTCTTAAATGGTAATTTATTTTAAAAAAAAACCTTTCGGCTCTATTTCAACCCTCTTGCAGAGTTGCGCAAAAAATTAAAGTATGTTTATCACCAAGGATCTTTATTTGTTCTACACTCAAAGATACCAAGCCCATGTGTCCTGACCATGCTAATTATATATTAGAAAAGTTGAGCATTCAATAAATAACGTCGAGGAAGTTAGGGTAGTGCTAAACGTTAATGCAAAACAAGGAGCATAGAATCAACATTGGCCTCACGGCACATTTGTTTTCAGTTGAAAAGATAAACTTCAGAAATGAAAACATAATAAACTTTAGAGTTAGCGACCAGAGCGCAAGATTAGACAGAATTCAATATACAAAACTTGAAGTAATATGTTCATTAAAATATATGTCTTCTAAATAATATTCAAAATTAACAATCGATTCGCATTTAACAACATTAAAATAAACTATTATCACATAACCAGAAGAGATAAGCTCGTATCTAGTGCTGCACATAATCTGAATCAAAATATCAAAGTATCCCCTGATAACATTAAATATAAAACTATGATCTAAAGTATTCCTCAATTACATTTAATATAAAAAAATAACAATAAATTATATTATTATTAAAGCACGGACTCATTTCAAAGTAACATGTATAGAATGAGAATTAATTTGAGCCATAGTGCTCAAAGATCAAATAGAACAACTTTGACTAGAAAAGTAATCATCCCAAATCGGATACAAAGGTTAAAGACCATAAAAATGTCATAATCCGCAACAAGTATTAATCGACATTAAGTTCAGTTCAATTAAACAAAATATATCAATCTGAATACGTATATCCAAAGATGACCCAATAGAATCCCTACATGATTAAAACTAAATTTAACCCCAGCTTAGCTTCTAGAGAAAAAATATAAAAACAAACATCTCCAGAATAACAATAACTTACATTTAGGTAAGTCCCTGACTGCTATTGGCATCAAAGAGTGATTGCTCCATACTGGGTACTTGCTTATATTCAATTTAGATAAGCGGGTAAAATATGGGAGGGAGGTATTTTATGTCCAATGATGTCATCTTCAGCAAGTTAGTGCGTGGTTCTCTCGTCAACGCCTGCGCACAACGTCGAGAGGCCGACTATACAGGGGTAGGGAAACATACATGATAGCACAGAGCGCCTCTTCCTCCAAATTTTAGCACCTGCACTGCACTCACCACTCGGGTAAAGCGATCCGGACTACATAGCGCTCTGCGGCTTCATTCTTGTTTTTCTCGTCTAACACGAATGGCGAACAGTGATGTGTGTTGAGGATCCCAACATGGCGCTGGTTTCCCGATATAACGGGGTAAATGTGTATGCAATTTGTAGGTGGCGGAGGTTAGGTGGCGAAAATGTTTGTAGCCACGGTACAAATCCTCTGCCCTAGGAGAGAGAGCCTCCGACAATCCCCAGCAGTTAGGTAGTCCAAGCTTTTGATACTGTGATCAAAGAGACGTCTTTCTTGATCACAGAGCCAA
Source organism: Timema podura (assembly GCA_033556935.1). NCBI lineage: Eukaryota > Metazoa > Arthropoda > Insecta > Phasmatodea > Timematidae > Timema > Timema podura. Next base: position 49,129,033 of record JAVRXN010000013.1, on the reverse strand, counting down.
CAGCTGGTCAACACCAAGTCCTCCAACTTCAAGTCCTCCAGAGTCCCCTACCACCCCAGCGGCTTAACAGCTGCCTCGGGAGATGTTTCCGGGCCTTCTTCTTCACGGTGTGACGAACAGAACGAAGGAGGGAAGAAGGAGTCCACTGAGCAAATAAACACAAAGCCAGTACCCAGCGAACATAAAATAGACTAAATCCACCCTTATAAGCATTAAGCTCAGTATTTACATGGCTAACCTAACTAACACTACATCCAACAATATTCAAATAAATTCCAATCTGAAAGAACAGTTTTCAAGTTTTCATTATCCAAATATTATTTACATTTTGCATAATTACTTCCAACATATTTCCTAGGATTCTATTACATAATGTACCAACATTGGTCATATCAAGTTATAGTTAACGTTGCATTCTCAAAGTAGTCACTCTTATTATTTTAGAGTAGCTCTATCTTGGAGTTGAATAGCAACTTCACCCAAAGATTCAAATCTAAATTTCTCTGCCTTTAGAATTAAATTCTCATGGCAAAGCTTGAATACAATATATATATATATAAATATTATTTTTTTGTGACAAGATAAATTGGGAGAGTTACAGCTCCATAAACCTATAATGGATTTCCTCCGGACTTTCAGGTAATGAACAAACTTACAAACTATAACTTAAGTTTGTACAGGACAGACTTACACATACTCATCCCTGGATCAAGGATGAGGACTCTTTGATGCCAATGGTTTTACATGTGATACGTGGGCTCATCTAGTTATCAACGGATCGCCAACATCACTTAATAGCAAAGTTACAAGGTTGAGAAAGCGTTCCACTTGCCATGGACCGCTCCACTTCGGACTCAGCTTCGCCGAGATTTTGTCGGCTGTGGAGCTCTGAGGGTAACATTTAAAGAGGACTGAGTCTCCTGTAGTCAGAGATACTGGGATACACCCACGATTATATCTATCGGCGACTTTCCTATGAGCCCTCTTTAAACTTTGGAAAACCTCCTGGCATCTATCTTTATGGGAGAACTTCTCATCCTCCCCTAGCAAAAGGTCGACATCCCACATAGCCAAAAGAGGGTGGTTGAGTTCTCAGCCCAGGAACACGGAAGCCGGAGAAGAATTAGTGGATTTGTGAAACACTGAATTAAAGGCAAAATTTAAAAACTCCAGGTCTTGATTCCATTTTGCCTGTTCACAGGAATGAAAAATGGTTAAGGCCACCTTAAGGTTCGTGTTGAATCGCTCCACATGGTTGGAACAAGGATAGTAGGGGCTCGTGGTCATATGTTTCATGCCCAATCCAAAGCACAGGTCTTTGAAGGTAGCCGATCTAAAACATGGCCCATTGTCGCTAACTATAACACCAAACACAGCCCACACGTGTCTAGCAAGAGCGTTATTGGTGGTCTTAGCCTTCATGTTCCTCAGAAGCAATATCACAACAAACTTTGAAAAAGCATTCTATACAATAAAAATACAAGTATTCCCTAAGGAGGATCGGGTCAGGGGCCCTTCATAGTAAACAAATACCTTCTTCCACGGAAGTCAGGCCACATCGGCTGAATGAAGCCCCGCCTTTGTGTTCTGCGCAGTTTTGGCCTTCTGGCAATCCTAACATTGCCTGACTTGTAACTTCACATCCCTATATATCCCTAGCCAAAAGAACTTCATAGAAATCTTGCGATATGTCTTAAGAATGCCCAAGTGACCACCTATTACCGAATGATGAAAATAATGCATCAACATAGGGCGCTGCATCGCCGGGACAAAAATCTTCCTCTCTTTATCTTTACCATTTGAAACCAATAGAAGACCTTTGTGAAGAGAATAAGACCCCACATCATCACTATTAAGTATTTTATCCGTCATTTCTGAGAACCACGGGTCATTTCTCTGATGTTCAAGGATGGAAACAAATGATTCAGGGATAGAATGAATTACACTAAGCGGATGCACTACATTGTCTGTCTCATAGGGCTCCAGGTCTTCCACCATCTGTGCCAGGCTGTCACATGATTTCGACTAGGAACATGATGCATGGTGAACTTGTATTTTGATAAGCTCATCACCCACCTGCCAACCTTTCCTAATTGCATCCATGACAACGCCATATTATCCGTGTATAACTCAAACTCACGCTGTTCTAAATAGTCAGAGAATTTCTCTACGGCAAATACACAGACGAGACATTCTTTCTCAAACGTACTGTATGTCTGCTCAGCTGGGAATAAGGTTTTACTGGCGAATGCCACATGATGAACACCGTCTCACGCTCTTTGAGACAAAACAGTGCGTTGGGCGACAGAGGAGGCGTCAACATGAAGAAGGAAGGTACGAGAAAAATCAGGCATGTGTAGAACTTTGGGGCAGACTAACTTGCTTTTTAGAGTTTTAAAAGCATGGGATTGTTCCTCACCCCAGACCATTGTGCCACCTTTTTTCTTCAACAAATTCAAAGGACCAGAAATTTATAAAAAATGCAGGATAAACCGCGCGTTGTAGGCACACATGCTTATGAAGCATATCACACCTTTCAAGTTTTTGGGTTGCGGGTACTCAACAATGGGTTTCACCCTTTTGGGGTCAACCAGCATTTTCCCATTAGAAATAATATACCCCAAATATTTAATGGATTTTTTGGCCCACGTGACTTTGTCTGGGTTGACCATAAGTCCCGCCTCTCGCAGGCGGCTCAGCACAATATCTGTGTGTTTGAGATGTTTGTCAAACAAATTACTGTACACACAGATGTCATCTAAGTAATTATGTTACAACTATACATTGTGTCTACAAATGTAACTTACAGGACATAGTTGTAGTAATTAAACAATGTGAAGGACAATAATAGATTTATTAGAACAGAAAAATGATAATAAGATCTATAATAATGTTACAAGTTTACAGGCTTTAAGTTTGTTTGGAAGTGTCGTAGGGTCATATTACAAGCGCTGGGCAGGAGCCAGGCTTCAGGCAGTTGTTTTCTAAAGGAGAGAACAATTCAATAGTTATTAACAAGGTATATAACAAGATAGACTTAAATCAGTTTGCTTGAAGATTTATTTAGACACTTAAGATAATAAAAAAAACATAGAAAGATCAATAGAAGACATAGGTTGATGGCTAACAAACAGGTGTCAACAAAAAGGGTACTATGGCTGGTCCCTTTCCCTATCGGTACTGCCCAAGCATTTAATAGTACAAATAATACTGAATAGAATTATGCTAAAATGCAACACAGACACTCGGAGCCAAAAACAGGCAAACTCAAATTGTATTATCTGCGCGTGCCCCATTATGAAAACAAGCTGAGTTCCGCGGGTTGCTCACCTAAGCTAATACTGCACGTGTAGCGTGACTACTCGAACAACCCAAATACATAGGATACTAATGACCCAACTGGGATTTAGAACAAGGACTGACAGCCTGGTTGTAGCCATACAAATTTAGATGAATGCACGTGACGTCCACGGCGTCATGATAAATATTGACCCAGAATGAATACATGGAACTTGTGTAGGTCAGTGAGTCTTATGATTAAGACCTTACAACATAGAAAGCCAAAGGCTTATACTTTAAAGACAGTATCATATGGATACAGAAAAACAGTCACTTGGAGCGTTATACCAAGTCTGAAGGACATCCTAAATACTAGTTATAATGACACTTATCCTTCAGTCAGAACACAAGGTTTAATTAATTAAATAAACATTTCACATTTGAAGTAAATAAGAATTAAAGATATTGCTGTCAATTTGAAACAATAAAAACTATCACATAAATGAAAGTCTCTTTCGACTATAAGAACACACCATGAAAAGTAACAAACCAGTCTAGATAGACATTTACAAAAATTAGACTCTTAAGTCAGACGGACTTAATGATAATGCCAGGATACTTAAGTTATTCGAAGTATATCCTCCTGGCCGTCGCGGTGGTGGATCCAACGCCCGACACTCCATGATCAGCGGTTCCTTGTTGAATAGAGTTGTAGAAGTTCTTCCTTCGACGCTGGGTTGTGATTTTATGTCGTTCTGTGAAGCTGAGACGCAGCACTTACTCTCAAACTGACATGAACGAAACAAAACAAAAGAAAAACATGTGATAAACTCATGAACGGTAAGAGAGAGAGAGACAAAGGCAGGGAGAAAGGAAAACTAAGCAGGGAGAAACCGCTTACATAAAAAGGGGAAGGAAAGAGAAAAATCTTAGTTTCAAACAACCCCGCTTGGCTCGTTCCGAGCACATTGGGTCAGTGGGTCAAGTCCGATTCACAATTCTTTCCTGGATCAGCTGAAGTAACGTGAACAAGTGCGGCCAGTGTCAGTCCGTCCTATATCATAATTTTCTTCAAACACGTGGTAATGGAATCCAAGAACATCTTGATAGGGTGAGTAGATATGGAAACATCTTCTATTTAAACCTATCTGTTTTAATTATATCCTTTTTTAAACTCAGTTATTTCTATATGAAAATTTGCGATATAGATGTTCTTTACAATATTTTTCATGTAGGCAGCATGGCAAATCTATGCGAATCTATCCGACATCATCCAGTGGCAACAGGTATGCGATTATGTATTTTATTCCTAAATATGATAATGTTAATCTTCTTCTTAGAAATCTGCTACAGTATTTATTAAAAATCTCTTTGTTTTTCATATCCACATGTTTCAGTTTTAGGGAACCACATGATAGCATCTGACTTCATCTAATCAGGGAAAATAAATTTCAAGGCAGATTACTTTTAAACACGTTAATATTACTTCATTATTTCTTTTCTACTGTTGTAAATCATCAGAATATTGAAATTTAATTGTAGCCGATCAATCTGCATGATTGATATGCTACAATTAAAGACAAATTTGTACTTTAAGTCAGAGACTATTTGGTCCAAAACGCATTTTTTCCCCCTACAGAACTTTACTACATGTTATTGGATACATATTTAAATAATATTAATTAAATTCATGGTGATTTAGTAAGGAGAATTATGATATTAATTAATTGAAAGGAACACCTAAGAATAAGTTATAAAGAGGTTTAAATGAATTAAGAAAATCAAGTAAATAATTATAAAGTAAAACTAGAAAACATATGAGATTACTTAGGTTATATGGTGAATTGAAGGCAAAAACCTTAAAAATAAAGATAATAAAGAGTTTGAATAAAAATTAACAGAGAATAAGTATAACACATCATTTTGTAAGACCACATATTGAATAAAGTATTATGAAAATTGATAATAGAATCAGTTATTTTTTGTGAGACTGAATGGAGTAAATATAAAGATAGGACAATTGAATTGGTTAAAATACATTAAACATATTAAAATTATAACAAAAGTAACAAATACGTTGATATTAAAGATTACAGGTTAAAGAATTAAAAACATATACAAATATTAGATTGATGATTAAACTGAATAAGACTTGGTAATAGTAAATTGAAGTTTTCGAGAAAGAAAACTTTGATATAAGTGACAGGGAATTATTATATAAATTTAGTTGTTAGAGGTTAACAAATCAATTAACAGTGTAACATATAAAGAAGGATGAGATTATATTAGATTAATTGTTAATTGAAGAGTTGTTTAGACGTTCCTTAACTGAATTTAGTTCCACTCCTTAAGTCTTGAACGCCCAAAGGTAGGTTGACTTGACTACATGTTTCAACGTACAAACGCCATCTTCAGGTCTCGAAAATTAGGGTTAGATATTCTCCCTGTCACGCCAAAAGTGTAATAGTGATTTTTTTTTTACTGTAGAGTGTCAACCATGTCCCACATACTGTCAGGTGGGTCTATACCCCCTTTCTCCACAAAGTTTGATTGCAGGTTAGCTATATTTGGCATTCCTTCTAATAACACATAACAGTAGATTTGTTCATCAAACTCCCCTGATCTTGTGGATGTACTTGAGTGTGAGCTTTCTAATGTTTGTGTGGACACTCCTGCAGCAGTTGATTGAACACTAAAGGCTGGGCTTTCTTGTTCCTTTGTTTTTAACTTTTTAGGTGGTAGTTCTTTCCCGGTAGTGCTGAGGCCCTCCGATTCTGTTCTCTTCCTCTTCTGAACTTGTTCGATCTCCTTTATCATCTCGGTTATAGTTTTTGCTCTAAATTGCATAAATAGATACACACCATGTCATGCTTCAAAGAGAGCTCTCTCTTTCTGTTATTTTCCAGATTCCAATGTTTCCATTCAATACCGGATTTTTGTATTATTTCATGAGGATAGAGGTTGCTTTCATATAACAAATCTTTGTATCTGTCAGACATAATTGTCTTTTAATGGAGGACCTATTATTACAAACATGCCTTCTTTCTCGAAAACTTCAATTTACTTTTACCAAGTCTTATTCGTTTATTCGGCAATCTAATATTTTTATATGTTTTTAATTCTTTAACCTGTAATCTTTAATATCAATGTATTTGTTACTTTTGTTATAATTTTAATATGTTTAATGTATTTTACCCCATTCAATTGTTCTATCTTTATATTTACTCCATTCACTCTCACAAAATATAACTGATTCTATTATCAATTTTCATAATACTTTATTCAATATGTGGTCTTACAAAATGATGTGTTATACTTAATCTCTGACAAATTTTTATTCAAACTCTTTATTATCTTTATTTTTAAGGTTTTTGCCTTCAATTCACCATATAACCTAAGAAATCTCATATGTTTTCTAGTTTTACTTTATAATTATTTACTTGATTTTCTTTATTCATTTAAACCTCTTTATAACTTATTCTTAGGCGTCCCTTTCAATTAAACAATATTTAATTGAGATTTTTTTAATACATGGTTATATAAACTTGACAATATATATGTATGGTTTTTCATCCTAAGAAAAATAGATCTGATTTCAGCTCATCAAAGATCTCGGCAAGTTTTACATTTAGAGTAGAAAGCTCAGTCCCTATGATTGTCTGACCTCTTTTGCTATTTAATTTCTCGAAGAAATCTAGAATAAAGTTTTGGACTCAACGGCCACTGAGCAAGGCTGACATTATAACTTTGTTCTAGTAGTTGAAAGCAATCTAGTTTGGTTCGCTGAGCAGAGTCGAGCATACAACCTTTGTTGGATGAGTGTGAAGTTTACCACTTGTGGGTTAGTGTTCTGTTTTTGGAAGCAGTCTCCTAGTTCACGTCTGAGATACCAAGTTGCATTATTGGTTAATGCAGCCAAGACGGATATATCTTTATAAGTGCCAAACATGTTATTTGTGCTGCTTGGGAATCTGACATATTCCCATTTATCTCCCAGTTCTTTCCTTGAAATATCTTATAAAAGAGAAAAAAACCCTTACCCGAAAAATTGAAATGCCTAATCATTTCCTGTTGTGTGAACGTCTTACCTTTAGAGGTGTATGGCTCACTCAGTAATTTTTCAAAAGCGTTTGGGGGAGGAAATATCCTTACTTTCTGCCTTGAGGTTGTTATAAGGAGAATGCTCCCTAATGCATATGTGGTGTCTCGAATATTGCTGAATTCTTGATTCTTTAAAGAAGCTAGTTTCTCTCCTATATTGGGTATATGTGCCATTGATTTGGCTGCTGCATATAGTCACTTTTTCTGGTAGTTACATTCTGCCTTTAGGTAACAAAACAGTGCACCGAGTGCTCCCAGACTTTGAGGCATTGAGCTTCGTTTTTCAGGTGGAAATGTAGTGCCTTCCATAAAAGGACATGGTGAGCTGGGATCACTCCAAACTGAGAGGTGTTTACTATTTATAGTTGGTCACCTTTTTGCCTACTATCATGGTGCTGTGCCCCAATATTAGTTCTTTCTTTCTTTCTTAGGGCGAATCCTGATATGAAATTTAGGATTGGACTTGCAATCCCGTACCAGTTATCTATCTCTCCTGGCCCAAATGTTTTAAAGGTTAACTCTCTCTCTCTAGCACTGGTATTCACTATCATTTTTATTTCAGGCCTAGTAGCTGTCATTTCTCTTGTGTTGTGAATCGCCTTGTACTCTCTGTTTCCGATCTTTGCTTCAAGCCTCTGGCATTTGTTTTTCTCTGCCTCAAAACATTGTATGCAGTGGCTAGGTTACTCGGGATTTGGTGTACTATACTTATGTTGATCATTTCTGGATCTACCTCCTTCATAATGTGTGTGTGTATCCTGGTGTGGGCTGTAATTATGAAGATTATTACTTATTACTTATTATGAAGAGTATTATTTATTACTATATGGGAGGGAGGTATTTCAAGTCCAATGATGTCATCTTCATAGAGTTAGTGCGTGGTTCTCTCATCGATACCTGCGCACAACGTCGAGAGGCAGACTATACGGGGTTAGGGAAACACACATGATAGCACAGAGCACCTCTTTCTCCCAGTTTTAGTGCCTGCGCAGCGCTCACCACTCTGGGGAAGCGAGTCAGATTACATAGCACTCTGCGGCTTCATTCTTGTTTTTCTCGTCTAACGCAAACGGCGAACATTGATGTGTTTTGAGGATCCAAACATGGTGCTGGTTTCCCGGTAAAACGGGGTAAGTGTGTATGCAAAATTGGTCCACTGACAGCAATATCTGAACTTTTACACTGTTTGAACCACTTCAAAAATGCTTTTGACATTGTGTCTTGTTACGCGAGCTACAACACTCTCACTATATATACATCAGGACTTTGGTTACACTATATATATATATATATATATATATATAAACTAATGAAAGGGGGGGAAAAACAGGTTCGGGGAAATTTCTGCTGGGTAGTATGTGAAGGAATGTTTGTCTACACCATAGTTAACATGTACTAACCAAATGATTGACCTTACCTGTGAAAAGAAAGCTGTTCCAGTTCACACACCTATACATACCTCGGCTAAGGCTGAGCGGTAAAGCAGGAGGGAAAACATACAACACCCTCCCAAAATTGAACATAACATTAACTATTATAGAAAAAAAATTAGGTCTACTTAGAGGGTACAGGCACTTTCAAAACAAACAAAAAAACACAAGAAACATGATGATGATGATTTGTAAATATGTTAATAAAGACAAAAAAATGTACTTGAAATAAAAAAAAAAATATTTACTGTGTTTACTTCTCCAGTATTTAAAAAAATAAACAAGTTCCTTACCTATCGGGTCAACCAGACAACTTACAATATTATGTACAATACTACTTTCCTTTAAAATACAATTTGCTAGAAATATGGTTATTGGATAATAAAGTGATAAAAAAGGTATTACAAATAAAAATAATAATTTGATTCCCATGATGAATCGATTTCCCACGACGATAAGATATGAGGTATCAGGTTCCGGTACTCCCCATATCCTTAAAGGGCCGAAAATAGTTAAGATAGTTTATTTCTTTATATAAGGGGTTCTTGAAATTGCCCAATTAAAGAGAAAGAAGTGAAAATTTGGAAACTCAGATTTTTTGTTTTAATCTTGCACACTTTGTTCTCCCCAGAGATGGAACAAGCTCACCATATACCGGCGTCCCACGTTGCAAAAAAGATAAAGCCACACAGGACTATGGTGGATAGTATTTTACCTTGGGCAAAACTGATGCATACTCATCCGTGTTAGTTTTATTTATTTAGGTAAATTCACTAGTACTAGAAAGTTCTTCTTTCCATAGTCATAAATTTCCGGGGCTCTGCCATGGAGCCTTTACTCGCTTCCAACGCTTTCACCCCACTATCACTATTTTTGCAGGAATCCTCCCGCCTGGGCCACTTACCATGCATCTTCCAAGAATTACCCCAAAGTGCTCGAAATTGGCGGCAAGATTCCCTCAAAAATATCTAACTTTCAATATAGCCCTTTTATAAACTAATACAAAATTGTGAAAACTCTTAAAATTAACAACAATAAAATTCTGATCCCTAAAACAATTACAAAATAAATGGTACGGCGCACCGCACAGACTTTCTCTCTCTTTCTATAAACTCGTAAGATTTCTGAACGGAATAATGTACATTGTATCATCACCACTCCACATAAGAACACGCATGAAATAATATACAATGATATAGAATCAATGAGAAAAGAGGCGCATCTTTGTCCACCTAAGAAAATTTCAAACAGTTTAATGTCTTCCACAAGGGTCAACACTTCGTATTAAAATTTGGATTTCTGGTTAAAGTTTTAACATTTTATAAGGTGTTGCAGATCTTCAAGTCATCGCATTGATATTTAATTATTCATTTATACATTTTGATCAATAAAAAATGTAAATATTGACTATTGAGTCTAAAATGGAGATAGATCATTGCTATGCAAACATTTCTCCTAAGAGCTTTAAGGAAAAATAACATACTTTTTTAGATACTTATATTTAATTACTCTATGGCATTGGAGAATTATTGCGTTAAGACTTAAGTAGTATATGTTTACAACTAAAGCTCACAAAATTGTATTAATATATTTGCAAATATCTCAGAAACTGCTGCTTTTATAAAAATATATGTCAAATAAAAGTTTTTTATTTCTAATAGTCCTACAATTTTGCAATGATAAGTTGTTTAGTTTCTCAAATAGTTGTGGAAATACAGAAATTAACGCTTCTGTAAAGTACCCTAAAAATCATTTTCATAGGAAAATGAAAATAGCCAGTTTATTTATAATCTTAATCAACGCCTAGATACGAATTTTAATCAAAATCGTTTGAGCAGATTTTGAGTAAACCAAATTTTTCTCTTTTCGCCCTTCAGTAAACTACCCTTAATTTTAAGTTTTTATAGACACACAGACAGACGGCATTGCAAAGACTATTTTTTAGGGTTCGGGGGGTCATGAGACGTCGACATCCATCAACATTTCAGGTTAGTTTTTTTTTTACGGTCGCAATACTTAAACTTTAATGTCCAAAAAGTTAAAAAATTCATATAATTGCGTATAGATTGAAAGTTATTGATTTTATAAAAATATGTTTCGGATAAAATATCTATCTGTATTATATATATATACATATTTGTAATGCTAAGTAATTTCATATCTCAAATAGTTTCGGAGCTATTATAAAAAATGTTAATTGACGCATCAGACCGGAGCCCTTAAAGCCATTTTGCCGAGATATTGAGGGTAGCCATTTTGTTTGGAATATTTATTAATGTTTATGAATGGAATTTAATCAAAATCGTTAGAGCCGATTTTGAGAAAATCGACTTTTTATCTTTTATCCCTTCAGTAAACTACCCTTAATTTTAAGTTTTAATAGACACACAGACAGACGGCATTGCAAAGACTATTTTTTAGGGTTCGGGGGGTCATGAGACGTCGAAATCCATCAACATTTCAGGTTAGTTTTTTTTACGATCGCAATAATTAAGCTTTAATGTCCAAAAAGTTAAAAATATATATATAATTGCGTATAGATTGAAAATTATTGATTTTATAAAAATATGTTTCGAATAAAATATTTGTATTATAAATATATATATATATTTGTAATGCTAAGTAATTTCATATCTCAAATACTTTCGGAGCTATTATAAAAAATGTTAATTTACGCATCAGACCGGAGCCCTTAAAGCGATTTTGCCGAAATATTGAGAGTAGCCATTTTGTTTGGAATATTTATTAATGTTCATAAATGAAATTTAATCAAAATCGTTAGAGCCGATTTTGAGAAAATCGACTTTTTCTCTTTTTTCCCTTCTGTAAACTACCCTTAATTTTAGGGGTAGATATCCAATTCCAAAAACCCCTCGGGACAACCCTATGAAAACCCTAGATATCAAGTTTCAGCTCAATCGGTAAAATAGTTTAGGCTCTAGTTGGAGGTACAGACAGACAGACAGACGGACGGACGGAAATTCAAAAACCACTTTTTCGGTTTCAGGAAGTCATGAAACGTCAAAATTCATCAAAATCTCAATTTCGATTTTTTTGACGATCACCATACTTTCTCTACCTGTAAGATAGAGAGAAAGTAAAAACATTTCTAGCCTTCCTCCTCATCAAAAACTACCCACCAGGAAAAAAAAGATTAATCTTCTTTCTCACTCTACCATCGCACGGCAGAAATGCCCTCCTGGCAACATGATCATGTGGCGGGACCGTGAACTACTTAACTAATTAAGATGGATTCCATAAAAGAAATTGATATGTGAAAATAAGTCGAAAAAAGAAACCAAGATAGAAAATGACTACAAAATAAGGTACGTAATAAAATAATGCAAAGATTAATATTATATTTCTGATATTTTTGGTTTTCCAAAGATTTAAGATACCAGGGAACTACCTTAAATAGTTAATATCCTCGGGTAACCTCAACTAAAATGAATGTGCTACCAAGGCGGCCATTACTAACACCCCACAAATAAATACAAAAAAAGAAAAATTCACAAAATCACAACTAATATAATAAAATTACAAGATGGTAAAAATTAAAAAAACTAGGGGATTATTGAAAATCCTCACATGCTGCATCCACATCAGTATGTTCACATTTCCTAAGTTTTTTATTTCTTAATCGTTTTCAAATGCTGTTAAAATTTGATCCTTATTTTTTTAAATTGTACCTATAATAGAATTCACTAATCCAAATTCATGGTGAACATCAGCCTCTATCCGTTTACTTTCACATACTCTAATGACACTTACTCTTAAACAGACAGTTCTTTTATTTTTGTAACACTTGCTATGATTATAAAAATTATAGGCCTACTTATAACGTTAAACTTATAAAACACGGAAAAAACACCTTGGCTTTGAGCTTAGACGCACACACGAGACAGTTCCAGCCAGCTCGATGACAAATGAAGGAGGTCGACAAATGAAGGAGGTTAAGTCCTCTCTTCATTTTGACCTTGAACCTGCTCAAAGTGGTTATCGGTCGGTCCTGGGGTGCTGATAGGGAAACCTTGATACGGCTGTATAGGGCCTTGGTAAGATCAAAACTAGACTACGGCAGTTTCGTTTACGGATCAGCGAGACCCTCTGCGTTAAAGATTCTGAATAGTGTCCACCATGCTGGCATACGACTGTCTAATGGTGCTTTTCGTACCAGTCAAGTCGTCAGCATTTGTGCCGACTCCGGTGAGCCCCCTCTCTCTTACCAGCGGTCCTATCTTCTGGCATCTTACGTGTCGAAACTACACTGCATGCCAGAGCATGTTGCCTACCGTCCTGTGTTTCATCCCCCTAACCGTGTCTTGTATGAAACCAAATGGTGTAGTACAAGGTCGGTTGAGATCAGGATGCTATCGGTTTTCGACACGTGTGGGATAGTCCTGCAAAAGGCTATCCCCACAACCCCAGGTCAAGTTTCTCCCTGGAAGATACACCTACCTCAATTCTACTTTGATCTTGCCAAGTTGCCTAAAGCGACCACCCCACACATGGTATATGAGAGAACCTTTAATGAGCTCCTCACAACCCGCTTTCAGGGTTTTAACGCATCCACACGGATGGCTCAAAATGCGGGTTCTCCGTGGAATCCGCCTTTGTTGTGGAAGGATCCAATTTTAAATTTTGTTTACCTGGTGAATCCAGTGATTTTACAGCTGAATTATACGCCATTTTTAAATCTTTATGTTTTGTTTATCCTAAGTGTCACCATTCTGTTCTCATCTGCACGGATTCCATGAGTGCTCTGTTGGCATTATCCACTCTCTACTCCTGGAATCCACTTGTGCAGATGATACTTGAGCAAATTTTTAAAATTGATTCATTAAGCACCCGGTTCACCTTTTGCTGGATTCCTGGTCTTTCAGGAAATGAGCTGTCGAATCGGGCGGCCAAGGAGGCGAGTCTGGGTGTCATGTTTTTAGATCTAAAGGGTTATGTTCGGCGTGGAGTTTTACACACCTGGTACTAGAATGGGGTTTCGACCCCTGCTCAGAACAAGCTGCGGTCCATCATGGACGGTGTGTCACGGTGGCCCTCTTCTATACAAAATTCTAAAAGAGAGGAGGTCATTGTGACAAGACTCCGTATCAGGTATACATTTCTAACACACGGATTTTTATTAAGAGGGGATCCACCTCCATTGTGTGAATTTTGCGATGCACCCCTTAGTGTGTACCACATTTCGGTGGAGTGTCGCAAGTATACCCTTATTCGCCTGGCTCTTTATTTTAAACGTGACCTTTGTTTTTTATTACGCGACAGTGCAGAAGGGGTTATTTGTTTACTCCATTTTATACGCCAGGCGAATTATTTTAGTGCCATTTGAGTCACTTTCGTAAAGTGACTCATCTAGATTTTATCTCATATTGAGATCTTTTTAACATTTCAGTATATTTTAATATATTTGTTTAGGCTTTTTATTGGAGTGGTACACCTGTGGTTTTTTTAGGTGTTTCACTCACGTTGTTCTAAGAGCCCATTTGAGCACTTGTATGGAGTGTCTCAGATGGGTATTTTATCATATTGTTAACTATAGTTTTATATTTATATCATTTATTGTTTTGTATATTGTGTATTCACCTGTATATTCTGCAGGTGAATTATTATGTGTCTCCCCTATGGGGATTTTACTATGTTTTTAATATTGTTCAAGGTCCTAATGACCTCACTGTGTCGATGGTTCTTTAAACCATAATAATAATAATAATATACTTTGATGTATTCAACCAGCAGGCATGTGATATATATAACTTTTGGTAATGCCTAGAAAATATTAATAATATAATAAAATGTAATCAATGTTGACTGCAAAAATGTGTTTGTATTTTTTAAAGAGTTCTCTAAATATTTGCTAATAATAAAATCAAGACAATTATGGATGAGCTTAGACCTCATGTCAAGCAATGCAGTTTTTAATAAAAAGTTGCATTGTTCCATTATGCCGGGATCACGATTCATGTAACTTAACGTAACAACTCGAGCCAAACATCTTCATTCTCGAGTATGATCTGTGATTTGTACTAGTTTTACAGAGATGATCTGTGAATGTTTATAGTTTTCAATCGATATAATAAATATCTATTACAAATTTTTTTTGGATAAATTTAGCTTTCCTATTTTAGTGTAATTATTTTATTTCAATGTCTGATCACTAGAACTTGGGCTAAAGAGTAAACATTAGTCATAATACCAACAAATGAGATACTAAATATCTCTAATGACGTCACTCGCATAATGATAGGCTGGCTAGATCACGTGATACCCTTCAAGTAACGTAAATTAAAGTAAAATACGTCCCAGGACATCTCTTACGTTAAGTTAACTGCAAGTCAACGTTAAGTTAAGTGGATCGTGATCGCTTCCATTTAAACACACAAGGAGGTTCTTTACATTAAGTTACGTTAAGCTATGTTAAGTTACGTTAAGTTACGTTAAGTTAAGTTTAAGTTGATCGTGATCCCGGTATTATGTATTTTTAAGTGTGATTTTGCGCACATAATTTTTTTACTAAGAACACTTTCCATTAGCTTTAATATCTTGTTAGTGGTAACTATAAAAAATAAAATATAATAGGCAGGATATAGACAAAAACTATACACAATCAAATACACACAAGCTAAAACAAAAGAAAATACAATTGGCATAATATAGAGAAAAATGCTAAGGAATTTTTTTCATTCATACATAACAAGGTATTTGATTTGCAAATAAACATACAGTAAGGTAGGCTGTTTAAATATATATTTAATAACAAACAACATAATTATATACATCCATTTTTATTCATTGTGCTTCAATACATTTAGTCGATGTAAGATAATATGCTTTAAACTAGGTATGTGTAATACCATAAGAGTTATACAATAATAATTATTACTTTACTCGATTAACATAACCTCAAGAATTATATAAATATAAATTTTAGTAGAATACAAATGGCCCGATTAAAAAAGAAATTTTAAAAGATGACAGCTTATTGCTGTTAGATAAAGGTTTCTATGAACTTAGCTTGTTTAGTTGGTAATTAAAACATTTCTTTTCCTTATTCGCTGATCCCTGATATGGTGATGGTTAGGGAGAAAGGGAGGTAAACTGTACAGATTGCTCTGGCAACAGTGTAGGGACTGAGCCTCGGGATTGGCAAAACTTCACTTTGTGTCTCCTATAACCATTTATTTGGTGCTAAATTGACTTCTATTCAAGAGACCATTGACCGGACTCTTAAATATTATACCCACGTAATGAGGTGGTAGGTCTTGCCAATTACATGATTAAAATCTGATTTTTTACCCGCCTCAGTGGCCGAACGGTCTAAGGCATCACTCTCATGTTAGACTGGTCTGCTAAGGACTGGAAGATCAGGATGAGTAAAGATAGCCTGAACAGGTAGTAAGACGCGATGATAAAAATAATCTGATTTTGAACACATTTAATTTCCACTAGAAATAATTGCCTAGTTTTTAAGCGTTTCTCGACAAATAAATCATTGTAGATAACTTTGAATTAATTTTAATTTGTGAAACATTATTTTGACCAAAGTCGTTGTTACTGAAATACATTAAAAAATATGTTTTTAACAATATAAGACATGGTTAAATGTTGTAGACGAAAAAGTGAAACATTAAGAGTTTTAAGTATAAAAGAGCATGTATGACTCGGTGTATGGATATTGTTGAAGGGAAGGGAGTATGCAAGGATAGGGAAGTTTGGAGAAAATTAATGAAGACGGATTAAGTTATGAAGTTGTTTTTCGAGCTATATACAGTTTCTTGCCCACCCCACAAGGGAATAGCGTATATATGTATATCAATGTTGGGCCTAGAGACCTAAATGAACAAATAAATATATTGATAATTTAAAAATATTTATTATTATTATTATTATTATTATTATTATTATTACTATTATTATTACTATTACCCATATATTTTCAACCATAAGTTGCACCTTTTAAGGATTTTCTGACGATGGATGACAAGCTGAAACTACTAAGGTTGTATGTGGATTTAGATTGGGTTGCTCTGAAAATGAAAATAAATATTTTGACTCGTTATTGTTAATGCTATACGCTATAGCAATTGCCGAAAGTACTCAACCATTTGACGCTGAACAGCAGCATTAGCCTGATGGTGTTGGTGGTCTGGCACTATAGGTATTTGTTGGTTGACAACATTAAGCGAAAGACAGTTCGGATCCATTGGTGGTTCTTCCTCATTGGCATTAATAGCTATATTTTGCAGTACAGCACAAGCCACAATTACATCCTGACAAGTGTCCAGAGAAATCCTCATCCAGAATGACAAAACTGGAAAACGGCGCTTCCATACCCCATACTGCCTTTCTACAGTGCCACGGGTTCGGATTTGTGCCTCATTATACAGATTTTCTTTTGATAGAAGTGGATTTCGTAGAGGTGTTAATAATAGGTATGGGGTAGGAGCGTAGCCTGAATCGCCAAGAATTAATCCCTCTCCAAACTTACCCATTTCAAAGCGAGCCTTTATACATGAATTGTTAAATATGTTTTGGTCATGAGCTGATCCCTGCCACCTCTCAACTATGTCCACAAAATGCATTCTCACATCACTGATCGTTTGCATATTTAGAAAAAAACCAGCCTTTGTGGTTACAAAAGACCTCTGCTTGATCACCTCCTAATAGAAATGGAAGAGAGAAACACTAGCAGTATACTCAGAGTAGTCTGATAAGATTTTGAGGATTGTGTGCAAAAAACAGTACTTAAAATACTTTTTAATCATATATAAAATAAATAAAAAAATTTAACACATTCATTTGACTAATTAAAACTAAAATCAAAATCATTAAAAATAGTTGTTGCCTGTGGTAAACAATTGAATCAAAACTCACTTAAGTCACAAGGTATTGCCATTGAGTGAATATTGAGTGAGATCCCTATTATTCAACAAAAACTTTTTGATTCTTGAAAGGTTAGGTTTTGTTAGTTTGGGAAAATTTATGATAATAATAGAAATAATAAAGGGATAACTTTTGACTATTATAATACCTTATTATTACAGCATTAAAAAATAGATTAACTTAAGTTTTTATGTATAAGTAAATTAAAACTTTGAACTAGTAGTAATCAAATAAACAATATAATAGTGGTATGAGCATGGTTAAAACGCATGTTCATCAATATTTACAATTGTCTGCGAGTTTGGTGACTTTAAATGTTGCAAAAATAAAAATCTCTTTAAGTATTATACATTTTTTTAATCATTTAATGCTAGGCCTGTGTATTCTTGGGAGTGGAATGATGGTGTTTAATTTTAGGCTATTTTAGGCCTATATTTAAAAGTGTATTTTATATACCAGTTTTTGTGCACCATCCCAGAGATTTTTTTATAATTATCAGTTATAAAATATTATTGGATTGCATTTGAATTTTATTATTGAATTGCAAGACTTTAATATTTTATTGAGTGGTAATAACATGTATAGTATACCTGGAGATTGAATGCGGATGTGGGTGCAATCTATGGCCCCAACAACTCTTGGAAAATGATTCTTTGAATATAATTCAACTTGGTTAGTCTTTTTATCAGCTGCTATATGGGGGAAGTGTATGAACTGAATTCTGGGGTTGGCAATGATTCATGATACTGTTTTAATTATCACGCTGGCTGTACTCTTGTGGACACCGGGAAAGTCCCCAACCGATATTAATAGGCTACCAAGAGCATAAAATTGTAGAGTCAACAACAGTTGATTCATGGGTGACAATGACCTGTAAAAATAAATATACTCATAAGCCCTATATGAAATCCTACTGGTCAAGTTATAGGCCTACATGCTCTCTGAATGAACTAGGCCCTACTCACAATAAACATTTCTTGGAGACTTAAGTTTTGAGGTTAGACTAAATCGAGACAGGGCTAGGTCTGGTGTACTCAAAACAATATTGACATTCATCTGATATAATGAAGGCATATATTTTACATATGAATTCTGACTGTCTAGTTGCTAAATCTGATTACCATGTAGTTTGCATAACTTGGCAGTAAATTGATTTATGTGCTTTTTACTAACCGATCTGTTGATGTTTCCAGGTCCTCTCTGATGAGGTCCAATAGCTCCAAAACAGTTTTCTTTGTGAGACGAAACCTCACGAAAAACTCTTTTTATCTGTCCATTTTGCATAGTGGTTTTCTCTTGGTCTATAGATTTTTGCATTTCTCCCTCTTAATGCCACATTCATTAAAAATTCATCACCAGACTCATTACTGTTATCTATAATCGTCAACATGTTCGCCATTTTGAATAGCTTGCCATTTTTTGTAAATATGTTAATTAAATGTTCTAAATTCATTTATTGTACTCAGATTTTGATAATTTGTTCTTATATAAATCTACAAATAGCTTGTCAGTTTATATAAAAGTGTGAATAAAATGTTCTAACTTTATATAGTTAGAGCCCGGGAATGTGCTTACTAAACACGTGAACAAGATTTTAACCTAAAAACAGTTTCTGATAGGCGAAACCTCGTTAAAAACAACGTGTCACTATGGCAACAACCATTTTAACTTTCAGATAAAAGTTATCAGGTACTTGAACCTCCTGATAAAAATGTGGTGGGTAAATACATTTTATCTGGCAGTTAAATGCTATCTTGTAGTCACAAGACGCACTTTTAACTTATCCACCAGATAGAAATATTTATCTACCATATTAATATTTATCCAGTAGTCATAAGACCGGCCCTTAGTCTCATAAACTGGTATAACTTTATTCCCAAAAACATAATTTAAAATCTGACTTGGCACTCCTTAAAAGTTGAAACGCCTCTTGGCTCAGAGCTAACTTGCCTACCAATACATAAGCAGGAATGTCTGGATTTTACTGAAATAGCTTCCCTCTGCGGGACGGGGTTTATAATAGTCCAGCAGTAACCCCTGCTTGTCGTAAGAAGTGACTTAAATGGGAGGCTTCTGTGCTGGACGCACCTCATGTAGGACAATTCTATCCTAGATCTTTGCTTCCATCTACTTTTTCCTTCACTCTTTTTCCTTCCATATCTTTACTTCTTTCTTTCCTTCACTCTTCTCCCTTCCCTTTCTTTACTTCTTTCTTTCCTTCAATGCCGTTACCTGCCTCGGTGTAGTTAGCTAACGTACTGGTTTCGTGTTGAGATAAACTACCAAGGACGGGGAGATCAAGGTTCGAATCTTGGTAGGGTGAACTGGGGGTGTTTTCTCCTAAATGATTTTTCACTCTCCCTCCAATTAAATATGGGTTCACTTTCTCTAAATTCAACCTTCCCAATTCCTTACTCATTAGCTTAATTAGTCCTTAAGTGTATAATTCGAATGGGTAGTAATACACGGTGATTGTTATTATTCACTGCTGTTCAGTTCTGTGCAGAAGCTTTAAGGCTCCTCTGTTGATGACCTTGGCAACTCTCATGGCCTTCCTCGGATAACTATTGGATACCACTGCATTTGATCTCCATCATGAAAGTGCGCCGGTTGTAATATCTTATTAGAAGGGCCTTAGGGATGACAATAACCAGATAACTTATGCTGAGAAAAGATCGGCTGCGTTCACGAGGGTCTGGATGTAAAATTGGCACTTTCTTGCACCCACTTGCTGTGATGACCTCTCTCCTGGCGCTGCCCCATGTGAAGGTTGGCGTATCGATATGGAGCCTCTTGTCAGGAGAGTTAACAGGGCCTTGTGTGTTAGTACCAACTGGGATCACCCTGGGTCTACGATCCAAGTACTGTGCAGGTTGTCCCCCAAAAAGGCATGGCCGAAACAAATAGCTCTTTCTCAATCCTTCATCCCAACTTAGCCTAACTACTTTTTATCCACTGATCTCTTTTACCTCGCACACAATCACCCAGCAGGGAAATAAGTTTGAAAGGAGCCGATTAAAAAATATAATTTGTTAAAGAATCCAGACAATCTAACAAGCGACTACAGAATCCATGCAAGAATAATCAACCACTACCCAAAGCTATTTCTGCTGAATCCCCCTGCGGGACGGGGTTTAGAATAGTCCCGCAGTAACCCCTGCTTGTTGTAAGAGGTGACTAAAAGGGGAGGCTTCTGTGCAGGACATATCTCGTGCAGGAAAAACCTATCCTAAATCTTTCCTTTCAACTCCTTTTCTTCCTTCCCTTTCACTCCTTTTTCTTCCTTCCATTTCACCCCTTTTTATTTCATTTCTTCTCCCTTTTCTTTCTCTCTCCTTACCTTTTTCTTCCCTTCCCCTGCCGTTCAGCCCTGCACAGAGACTTTTGGCCCCTCTGTTGACGAACTTGACATCTAACACGGCTTTCCTTGGACGATTATTGGATACCACTGCTTTGAGCTCCTGAGGGAAAGTGCGCCGGTTGTAATATCATAGTAGAAGGGCCTTAGGGATGACAATAACCGGGTACCCTACTTTGAGAAAAGACCGGTTGCGTTCATGAGGGTCCGGACGTAAAATTGGCACTTTCCTACACCCACTTGCTGCGACGACCTCTCTCCTGGCGCTGCCCCATGCGAAGGTTGTCATGTCTAGCGTCGTGTGGGGTTTCCCGCCAGGAGGGTTAACAGGGCCTCATGTGGTAGAACCAACTTGGATCACCCTGGGTCTACGATCCGAGTATTGTGCAGGTTGTCCCCAAAAAAAGGCATGGCCACCTCCATTGTCGCCGCTGACACCTTACTGTCCGCTAGCAACGTACTGCCAAACCCCGCTTGCAACTCACTGCCCGGCCCCTCACAGGGCCATATTAATGACAAGAGGCGGAAACGGGTAAGGCCGTCCAGCCCTTTAATGGAAAATGTCCAGGAAGTGGTGAGGCCCCAGCCCCGCTTCCTGGTGATGTCTCGAGTAGAGGAAAACGAAAGTCTTAAGCGAGTAAGCCCATTTATCCTCGAAAGAGTGATAAATGGCGCAGCACAGTCTGACGTATCAATAAGAAAACTGTGTGATGGCACGATCATGATACAAACAATGACAGACATCCGGTCCTTAAAAGTAATGGCAATCTCGGAAATACCGGTGAAGGTGGAACCTCACAGGTTCCTCAATGTTTGCAAGGGAGTGGTCACTTGCTATGACCTCGACTGCGTGAGCATTGAGGATATCTGTGAGGAACTTTCCCCTCAGCACGTCACCGAAGTGTACCGCATTGTAACCAAAAAGAACGGTCAAGAGAAAAAAACCGACATGTATATCCTTACTTTTGCAACACCTACCCTTCCAAAGGAGGTCCGAGCAGGTTTCCACGTGCTCAGGGTCCGGCCGTATATCCCTAACCCCCGGCGCCGTTTTCAGTGCCAGGAATTTGGGCATACGAAGCTGCGATGCCATAGCAAACCAAACTGTGCGGATTGCGGACAGGAGGGTCACGAAACACCATGTGAGTCTCCTAAGTACTGCGTCAACTGCAAGGGTCCGCATTCTGCCTGGTCTCGGGCCTGTCCGAAATGGAAGGTAGAGAAAAAAGTACTGGAAATACAAACTGAAAAGAAGATCTCATATGCCCAGGCACGTAAGGAATACACATCTAGTCAGGCTCCGGTATTTCAAACCTCCTACAGCCAAATTGTCAGTCAGAACATCAACTGCCCTAACTGTCACTGCACAGTTAATCTCGCAAAGACGTCTACGCGACCTGTGCCATAGGTCTCTACTCGAGACATCCTTATTGATACTGCGCCAACTAAGGTTGCGCCAAAATTGCTTGAACAGAATCAGCCCCCAAGTCTCTTCTGGAGAAACAAAAGCCACTCTTGAAACGAGAGGTCCAGGAGAGACTTGGCAAGGCCAGAGGACCTAAAAAGGTCCTTAACCAATTTTTAGTTTAGTTTTTAGTGGATTGCGTGGATGAATAAATTTATATTTGTACTCAATGTCGCTACTACAATGGAATTGTAGGGGTTTTTATGCTCATGTAGAGGAAATTAAACTACTAATTTCTGCCCTGAATCCTTCCATCTTGTGTTTGCAGGAGACCCACTTCCGCCCAACTGACAACCCGATGCTTCGTGGGTACGATGTATATCGTACTGACAAGCCATTCTTTGATCGGGCTAGCGGAGGTGTGGCTATATTCGCACGAAGCAACATATATCATAAACATATTAATATCGTCTCTGAACTCCAAGTGATCGCTGTCCGAATCTCCCTTGCTATGGAAGTGACAGTATGCAGCATCTACCTCCCACCAGGTGAGCGCGTTTCAAAGAGGAGCCTAGAGGCCCTCTTTATACAACTTCCCGCCCCTTATATCATCTTGGGGGATTTTAATGCGCATAACCTGGTGTGGGGGTCTAATTTTACAGACGCCCGTGGGAGGATGGTAGAGGATATTCTTGTCTCGGGCAACCTTGTGTTAATGAACACCGGGACCCAGACACACTTCTCCACCTTTAATGGTGTATCCTCTTCCATCGACCTAACTTTATGTAGCCACGGGATCGCTGCTCACTTCCTTTGGGAGGTTCACTCGGATCTATGTGGCAGCGATCACTTTCCCATTCTGCTTTCGCCACTTCAAGATCCTCCCGGTATAACACGAGCACCACACTGGGTACTTAAACGTGCTGACTGGGATAAATTTCGCGAGCTCGCCGTATTTGATCAACCCATTTCTCTTGACGTCGATGTTAATATAGACCATTTTACCTCGACGGTCATCATGGCGGCGAGGGAATCCATCCCTAAATCCTCGTCAAATCCGCGCCACCGTCCTGTTCCCTGGTGGAACGAGGAGTGTTAGGCTATTTCTGACCGTCGAAGAGCCCTACGTCTCTTCCATCGGCGTCCCACCTTGGATAATCTGGAGTCATTCCGGATTCTACGTGCTCGAGCTCGCCGTATCATTCATTAAAGCAGAAGAGAGTTTTGGAGACAATTTATTTCTACCCTTACTATTTCCACTCCCACAACTAAGGTTTGGGACAATATTCGTAAATTACGTAGTAGCAAAAATACCATAAATAATATACCTGCCCTTATGTCAAACGGTACGCTTGTCTCCTCCTCTATGGAGGTCGCCAATGTATTGGGCTCTATGTTCACCGCTATTTCTAGCACTGCAAGCTACTCTAATGAGTTTGCAGCACATAAGCGGAGCATAGAGCACCATTCTATAGACTTTGGTCAGAGCCGGGGGGAGGATTATAACTCCCCCTTTACTTTAGATGAACTGAAGTATGCGCTGTCCCAGGCGGGTAGCACAGCTTCTGGCCCCGACGAAATTCATTACGATATGTTGCGTCAGTTACCCCCTGCTGGATGGGCATATCTATTGGATGTCTACAATAGTATTTGGGAATCTCGTCAGTTCCCAACACTCTGGAGGCAAATAACAGTTATACCAATACATAAAAGTGGCAAAGATAAATTACAACCAACTAGTTATAGACCGATAGCCTTAACTAGTTGTGTATGCAAAATATTGGAAAAAATGATAATTAAACGATTAATATGGTATTTAGAATCCCGCAATCTGCTATCAAATATTCAATGTGGTTTCCCCCGTAATCGATCCACGGTGGATCATCTCGTCAGTCTCGAGATGGCGGTTCGTGACGCCTTTCTCCACAAACAGCATCTTTTGGCAGTTTTCTTTGATTTAGAGAAGGCGTACGATACCACATGGCGGAACGGCATTTTAAAAACCCTTTTTATTTGGGGGTTCCGAGGGAACCACCCTGTTTATATATCTAATTTTATGTCAGACACTTCCGGGTAAGGTTAAACAACACCTTATCCGATGACTTTATTCAAGAAAATGGGGTGCCTCAGGGCAGTACTCTGAGCTGTACGTTGTTCGCCATCGCAATAAATGGCATTGTGGACAACGTGCGGCTACCTGTCCGTTCATGCCTTTTTGTGGATGACTACGCAATTTATTGCAGTTCGTCGAGTAGCCACAGGGCTGAACGGCAGATACAACTCTCTGTAAACAATCTGTGGTCGTGGGCATCGCAAAATGGCTTTCGCTTCTCTGCAGCCAAGACGACGGTCGTCCACTTCCACAGATTACGTGGAATACAACCAGCCCCCAGTATTTTAATGAACCACATTATTTTACCAGTCTCAGAGACCGTAAGGTTTCTGGGACTTTTATTTTATTTTAAATTAACTTGGATCCCCCACATCAAATACCTTAAATCGATGTGTATAAAAGCACTCAACCTGCTAAAAGTGGTTAGCGGTCGGTCCTGGGGTGCTGATAGGGAAACCTTGATGCGCCTGTATAGGGCCTTGGTAAGATCTAAACTAGACTACGGCAGTTTCGTTTATGGATCGGTGAGACCCTCGCCGTTAAAGATGCTGGATAGTGTCCACCATGCTGGCATACGACTGGCTACTGGTGCTTTTCGTACCAGTCCAGTCGTCAGCATCTGTGCCGACGCCGGTGAGCCCCCTCTTTCTTACCGGCGGTCCTATCTTCTGGCATCTTACGTGTCGAAACTACACTACACACCGAGCATGTTGCCTACCGTCCTGTGTTTCATCCCCCTAACCGTGTCTTGTATGAAACCAAATGGCTTAGTGCAAGGCCGGTTGGGATCAGGATGCTGTCTGTTTTCGACACGTGTGGAATAGTCCTTCCAAAGGCTATCCCCACATCCCCAGGTCGAGTTTCTCCCTGGAAGATATGCCTATCTCAATGCCATTTTGATCTTGCCAAGTTCCCTAAAGCGACCACCCCATACATTGTATATGAGAGAACCTTTAATGAGCTCCTCGCAACCCGCTTTCAGGGTTTTAAATGCTTCTACACGGATGGTTCAGAGTGTGGGGCCTCCGTGGGATCCGCCTTTGTTGTGGCACGACCCAACTATAAATGTGGTTTACCTGGTGAATCCAGTGTTTTTACGGCTGAATTGTAAGGGTCCCTTTTTTCTACACAATATTCATATACCTGCCTGGCTGGTGCCAGTGCAGAAACATCCAGGACTTAATCTCGGGTTTCTGGGTATTTGGACTCACCCTGACAGAGATCATGGATAAGAGACAAAAGAAACTATGTGTTCATCAACCCTCCAGCATAAAGTAAAAAAAAAAAATGGATCTCAAAACAAACACATCAAACACTTAAAACAAACTTATAATTCCCCACAACAACAAGAATTGACAATTTCAACACATTAAAACAACAATCAGTTACACCTCTTGATTATATAACATAACTTATAACCACTAGACAAGTCATAGTTATTATGCATAAAATTAACAAAAGTTTTTGAACATAGTGGTTGGACCGTCTTTAATAGTTACTCTGTAATTGCACTTGTCTATCCTGTTTCTAGCAGGGAACCCGACAATACAACCAACAATGTTACTTTAGTTCTAAGCTAGATGACTGAAACATGTTCCACCTGGGTCTTGGGATGGTGGCTGATAATGTTAGTGTTTTAAGTACTTGGCCTATAATGAGTGTGTCGAGGTTACCTTACTTTCCCCGGTCCTTGGTTTGAGAACAGGCTATTTCGTTAGGACGTGCCGGGCCACACACACGTAGTACAGGTTTCTCACTCGTAATATTGGGGAATGGCTTCCCAAACACTATCCTTCCCCGGCATGGCGTAGCTTCACACAATGACATATCTCCGTCACAGTCACTTTCTTTCTGATACGACCTCAGAAAAGACAAACTTCACTTCCAGTATTTATTTTTCTTCCATCACCCTTCCATTTTCCAGTCCCAAAAAAAAAACAATCCATCCACCGCCAACAAAAAGAAAAACTCTCTCCCCCTTGAGTTCTATACTTAATTATTTAACTAAACAAAATTAATGCCTATTTAATAGATAGGGGATTTAACACAAACAAAACCCAAACATATATATATATATATATATTATAACATCTACTTGTATACACATACTAATAGTCAAAGCAGATTATTACACCCATAAGAAAACAGAAAATTACTACACTATTTTGACAAGCCTGCAATCCAGTGGGGTGAAACGGCAGTGACCAAGGAAACCAGCTCATCCCATCTAGGCAACGAATGTCGTACTAACCTCAACACCCAAATCCGATCACGTCGGCCGCGTGTAAGGCCACGCCCAGAAACAAACATCACCGGTCCTTTCAGAATTATACGCCATTTTTAAATCTCTTGAGTTTTGTTTATCGTGTCACCGTTCTGTTCTCATCTGCACGGATTCCACGAGTGCTCTGTTGGCATTGTCCACTCTCTACTCCTGGAATCCCCTTGTGCAGATGATACATGAGCAAATTTTAAAAATCGATTCATTAAACACCCGGCTCGCTTTTTGCTGGATTCCTGGTCACGCTGGTCTTTCAGGAAATGAACTTGCTGACCAGGCGGCCAAGGAGGCAGCACGCCTGCCTCCGGAGTCGAGTCTGGGTGTCATGTTTTTAGATCTAAAGGGTTATTTTCGGCGTGGGGTCTTACGCACCTGGCACAAGCAGTGGATTTCAACCCCTGCTCACAACAAGCTGCGGTCCATCAGGGACGGTGTGTCGAGATGGCCCTCTTCCATACGTAAGTCTAGAAGAGAGGAGGTCATCGTGACGAGACTCCGCGTCGGTCATACTTTTTTAATCCATGGATTTTTATTAAGAGGGGACCCACCTCCAGTGTGTGAATTTTGCGATGTTCCCCTTAGTGTATACCACATTTTGGTGGAGTGTCGTAAATATGCCCCTATCCGCCTCGCTCTTGATTTTAAAGGTGACCTACGTTTTTTACTACGCGATAGCGAGGATGGAGTTACAGTAGAGCGTCGGAAATCCGGACGTCAAAAATACGGAGCGTCGCAAATCCGGATCGGTGGTGAGAGCAGGTAAAGTCTTGTACAAAAAACAATTAAGAGTCCTTACCCAGTAAGTTTCCATCAATTACTGTAGATTCTTTTTTTTTCTAAAAGGTATTGTAGAGTTACTAGTCTAAATTACATAATGTACATGTTCTTATTCAATATACTTTATTAAAATATTTTGTGTACTGTATTTTTCGAACCCTTCAGCCTCTATTTTGCAATACAGTAGACTCCCGAGCGTCATGTATCCTCTAGTCAATACATTACGTATGTATACAGTTATTGAAAGCACATTTGAAAATCCGGACAATTCAATAATCCGGATGGGTCTCGGTCCCGATCGATCCGGATTAACGACGCTCCACTGTATTTGTTTACTCCGTTTTATACGTCAGGCGAATCTTTTTAATGCCATTTAAGTCACTTTTATAAAGTGACTCATTTGGATTTATCTCATATTGAGAACTTTTTAACATTTTAGTACATTTTAATATGTTTGTTCTGTCTTTTTAACGTGTTATTTTAACACGTTTTATAATTTCAATGTGTTATATTTTAATATGTTTGTTTTGTAATTTTAACGTAGTGTATACACCTGTGGTTTTATTTTAGCAGGTGTATCACTTCTTTTAATCTAATTGCCATTTGAGCGCTCCTATGGAGTGTCTCAAATGGGCACTTTCTCATATTAAGAATATTTGTTTTTAATTGATATACAAATTTTAATATTGTATATTGTTTTATATTCTATATTTCCACCTGTTTATTCTAACATGTGGACTATGTGATGTGTCTCTCCATAATGGTGATTTTACTGTGTTTTTAAATGTCAAGGCCCTAATGACCTCATTGTGTCGATTGGCCTCTAAACAATAATAATAATACTTCTGCTGAAGGAGGAGTCTAATGTGTCTCAAAAATTACCATGATCTGTTTAGTCTTAGATTTGAACTTTTAGATCTACATTTTCCTAGTTTGCAAGCCCTGCCCTTATATTCTACTTCCGATGCTTACTACTAAAATCAACATCACAATCATGTTAAACTGGATTTCAGTGATAGGAAGATTATGGTTTGAATCTTGGTGGAGTTAAAAAAGGTGGTGTTTTTTTTTTCTAAATGGTCTCCCTCTCTTCCTTCACACAAATGCAGGCACTTTTCCTTTAAAATCCTACTTGATCCCTAGTCCAATAGCATATTTAATATATGACCCTAAGTGAACCCAAACATGTATTAAGATGTTGTGAAAAAAATATTCAAACTAGTTAGACAAGCATAGATCAAATATAGTTTAACTTAAAAATGACCCCAATAACTGTGATAGTTCATTTTAAAATTTTAACTTGAGGCTGTATCTTCCTTTAATTGAATTATCTAAGTTATTTGTACAAGTACAGATTATTATTACGTATTCATAAACCATTAACACATCAATTATTTTCTTTTATTTCTCATTGCTAAGTAAAAAAACAGTACAAGAATAGTAATACATGTCTTTAAATTCGATGTATTTTTTTAAATAAGTTAAAAATATAAAATTTGACTATGTTTTACCATTTGAATATCATATTATCAACAATAAAACACATTAAAACATTTATTCACAATACTATTATAAATATAGCCTTTGGTTTAAACAAATTATAATAACATTATGGCTCTTAATCTTGACACTAATTAGTTACATTATCAAAATGATTCAATTTACATACCTTTAACTAAGCAAGCCAGACATAAGTTGGCAAACTTACTTGCTTTTCTGAATTATTATGATGTTAGAAGGTTTTAAAAAAATACAAAGTTTTTTACCTAATAATTTTTGTAAATATTTAGGTCAAATTATACATATTTTTGAAACGAATACGACATCTACTCGTACATCGGAAACATTATTTTACAACATTTAATGCATCAAAATACAGCAAACTTAGTCTTTGACAATATAATTCCTTTTTCACATTTCTTAGATTATAATTTAAGCTTTTTTTATATAATAGATACATCTATATATAACAAATTACAAAACAAACTTCATAAACATTATATTAGGTCTACTGATATATATTTTTTGGAGTTGAATCTGCACCACATTTATTCAAAACAGTGTTAAGCTTGATATTTTCATCATTAAGGCCAACACAATCATTTGAATGTATAATTAAAAACAAAAAACAAAATATTGATATTTAAAAATACTCACCACTACATTCCAAAGTTGTCAGTAAGAAATATTTAATGACATGAATGATAACCTGCTTAAAATGATTGATGAAACTAACATGAATTGGACCATGTCTTAAAGAAAAATAGGAAGATAATTGTACAGAGATAAAATTATCAATATTTGCTAATTATTATAAAAGAAAATCTTTAGTTCTCAACACCTTAATTCTATTGAATTGATTTTTATGAAATATAATTCAAGAATTAAAATTAATGTTCTATTATTATGAAAAGTTTCATCAAAGTTTTTTTTCAGTTTTAATGGTAACTACTTTAAATCCTTTTCTTTGAAAGGAAGTATGATATTTCCAAATAAGTCAATTTTTTTTTACAGCTAATTCATAAGTACAAGATTGCTATTACATTAGCTTTATAGATTAAACTTGTGTTCCTGCAATCAATGGTCAATATGTATTAAATAAAGTGCATTAAAAAAAATATAATAGTTTATTAAGAGAATGAAAGAATTGTAGAAAAATAAAGTACAATTAAAAGTAAAAACACCAACACACTTCAATATTTCGTTGCTTTAATTATATCCTCCTCAGGAAGTAATAGTAAGACTTAACAGGAAGGTATATTCAGTGATCAGTGCTCACTTAAGATACCTTTGTGAGGAAGATGCGATAAAAGCAATGAAATATTGAAGTGTATACAAATATGTCTTGGTGTTTTTACTTTTATTTGTGCTTTATTTTTTTACTACTCTACCATTTTATTTATTACATATTATATTAAACCATGGTTAATAAGATGCCCATATTGATTTTAACAATCAATAATTAGCTACCTGCTCTAGTGGCCACTTGGTCTAGACAATGCTACTCTCTTAGTAAACCAGACTGCCGATGACAGGAAGATCAAGGCTCGAATTTCTGAGGGTGGTTTTCCAAAATGGTTTTCCACACTCCCTCCATTCCTCCACGCAAGTGTGAGCACATTTCCTCTAAACATAACCTTCCTAATTCCTAAAACCATTAGCGTAATTAGTACATAAGCATATAGCCAGAACAGGTAGTAAGACATGGTACTAAAAATATCAATAATTCATCTTTTATTAAATCAATTTTAGTGATTAATCAGGGTTTTTAATTTGACATAAACAGAACCATAAGACCATAAAGCTCCTTTAGGATAGGATATTTTAAATATAAAGCTAAATATACAAGAGTTTAGAAGCCCAATGAGGTCAATAGAGGTAAACCTTTGAAAAGAACAAAGGAAGGTAAAAATGGGTGTATGTCAGAGAAGGTTAGCAAGATAACAAATAAACAATTGGAAAGTATGATGGCCCAACCACGATTGTTCTTTAAGGATACTAATTTTAGTACTAAGGATTTTTTTTAGATCTACAAATATGAGACCTAAGATTTAACCATAAAATCTTCACCCACAATGAAAGTTAAACATTACCTTTGAAATGGTAAAACTATGGTTTGAACTCATCATTCTTTTTTTATGTTATTTAAAACATTTCAGGCATTAAAAAAACTTAACTGACAATTTAGTTAAGATAAACATGATATTAAAAACTCCTTAATTGCTTATAGAAC
Source organism: Timema podura (assembly GCA_033556935.1). Classification (NCBI taxonomy): domain Eukaryota; kingdom Metazoa; phylum Arthropoda; class Insecta; order Phasmatodea; family Timematidae; genus Timema; species Timema podura. The sequence goes on along the minus strand of JAVRXN010000013.1, from coordinate 49,097,661 downwards.
AACTTTGATTTTAATGATTAAAAAAAAAGTTTTTCCAAGGAATAATCATGGGATGCATCTTTAATTCTGTCAACTATAGTTAAATAAATTAATGTATCAAAATTAAATTAAATTTTAGTTATTGCGACCTATAGAAAGTTGACTTTCACAGCATAAATTTTGTTAAACAAGCTACTTGTATTAATTTGTCTTTAAAATAATCTAGGTCAACTTGAAACTAGTATAAATAGGATTACATGAATTTTAAAAACTATTTATGTGAACTTTAAATTATTTACTTTAAAGCCAAAATAAAACTACATGCATTGAAAAAATTTTTTTTACTAAACTCTTTAATTATAGTTGAGTCTATAAGTTAGAGTTTGAACTTTGATGTATTTTTTAATATGTTCTCTTGATAATAAATAAAAATAGTAGTAATTAGACTAAACAGGATGTTGTCTCCACTAGAGAAGTTTTCATCCATACCAATCAAGTTGGCATCACTGAAGACTACTACTACTACTAATTATTACACTAATACACTACTACACTAATTACTACTACTTCCTGATGAAGATGCTATAATGGCATCGAAATATAAGTGTGTAAATATGTGTTAGTGTTTACTTTTATTTGTGCTCTACCATTTTCCTAATACTCTATCATTTTATTTATTACCAATTGTTTTTGCTCAATGCACTTTATTTCATACATATTAATATGGTCTCTGTAATAAGATAGTAACTGATTAATGCTAAATAAGTTTTAAAACTTATCAATGATATGACATTAGTCTTACGCCAGATAGGTGCTGAAGAGATGTATACCTTAAATTACCTTATGGATGTTTTGATTATTTTTGTAAGTGAAAGTTATAAAATAACATAAATAAGTCCAACTATATTCGAAGGTGGATGAATGTATTTAAATAAACTCAAATAACTGGGATGATTACTCTTAGGCTGGGAATCAAACATGGGACTCTTGGCTCAGTACTCCACTACTCTGCCACTGAGCTATTTAGGCTGTGTCCTGTGTTCAGGACCATTCTTAATTTGATTCTTGAATATCTTAGTGAGAGTGCATTGGCGTGCTAGACCAAAAATCCTGGACTTGTAAGTAATTTTTCAACTAATTTAAATTGATATTTTTAAAAGGTTAATCTATATAAATATATTGTGTACACATGTATAGTGAAGTTGATTCACGACTGGAGTTGTGGTAACTGGCAGCTAGAAAAAGTTACCAATATATATAAATTCACCAAACCAAATAATTTGCAAGACCATATGTTGAACTGCTGTCACTTGAGACAGCCAAAACTTTCATAAAAATTTGTTTTTAATTGTGTTTTTCTTTTAAGTGTTTTTACATTATTGAAACAAGAACTTATAAAAGTAATCATATTGCTATTTCTTTTTTGTGGAAGTGGCATCTGTGGTGCACTTAAAATGCTTTACAAACAATAGCTTTTAAAAGGATACGTTCTCTTCACAAATTAATATGGTGAACCAGACGAATCAAAGGCATTTGATGACAACATAAAAATGGTGTTGTGTTTATGCACATATGTTTCAAAATATAACTTTTATTTTTATTTTGTAAACAGATATTTTATGGCTCTTTTTTATTTATAAAAACACATTTATTTATTTTGATTACCAGTTATAAGAAATTATGAATATAATACTTTTTAATTTATTATTTCATAAACTTGCCACAATTGCGAAACAAAAAACTTAGTAGTGTTAATAATATATTTCATGTAAGTTATGAAAAAGCCAATTATATAGTAATCCTTAGGAAAGTATTATATTAGAAATGATTATAAATACTTTTGATTGCTTATCTATTTATACTCAGAAAATAATTACTTCCACATAGTTTTAATAAGGACTTTGAACCAATATTTGCAATAAACATTGTTTGCTAGCTATCAGTTACCACCACTCGACTGTGAATTGACTGTACTAATATATTTGCTATATCTATTACTTCTGATCATACACGTTGAACATGGTGGATGAACAACATGTGTGAGAATGAGGTAGGTATATATCATCTACCCTTACCATCTTATTTGATTTCCATACTGACTTAAGAACATATAATTTATTCATTTTTTACTTTTGTAACTTTAATGTCAATGTGACAAAATGACCTGCTTTTTTTTATCCTGAGATCTTCGTTTTGACAGACGAGTTTATAACTCGGTAGTCTCTAGTTTCTTGGCAATAAGGGGGTTACTGAGTTTATCTAAATGTAGGTACAAGTTTTGGTGATACACACCACCCATACTTCTGTTCAGATCATTTTGTTCCTTCACTCCCTCAGCTTCAGGTAGCATATTGGACCTGTTAAACAATTGTAGAATAATTAGCCATTGTGACGAGTCAACCTGTTTTCAGATTATATTAACTATATAATTTATTATAGATGGTAATATTTAGGTGCAGATATGAGGGGGTCGGGGAAAAACACAATGATCCCCATTTTTTGAAAAAATGTGTTAGCAATTATTTCTGGTAGCTTATCTCTTGAACTAAAAATTGTTTTTATATTCAATCAAGACCTATAAGATAGCTAATATCAACGAATATTCTTTTTATTTTTTATAGCTAGATTCACAGATTTCACAAACGTTTAAATAGTGAAAATATTCCATCAAAAGTTGTGAGGCTTATCATAGTTTTGTCCCAGCCCCCTCATATATGCAAACTTGATAATGATTGAAATGGGAACAATGTAAACTAATCATTGTTATTAAAAATTTAAACTTTTTTTTTAAATTGGAGCTGGCTTGTTTCAAATTTCTTCAAGTTTGAAGTTTGATGACACTTGCTTAAATCAGGAGTCGGCAATAGGTTAATCTCACAACAGTTTTCAGTTGATTGAATAAGAAAACTACATTGTCACGAAAAGTTAAGACTTACCTTTCAAGGTAAACAAAGTGTACATTTTATGTATGTATTTTATATAAAAGCAGGGATATAAGTATTGGAGAACATATTAAATTTAAGGATTAAATGCAAGATGTATGGAAAGAAAAAAATTAAAATTATATTGGGGAAACTAAGGGTGTTGGGAGATCTTTGATAAATGCAAAAGTTGATTGCAGGCAAAAAGATTGCCGACCCCTGGCTTAAATGAATTGTTCCATTATCACTGATCTAAATTTCAATGTGCTTTTCATAAGGCTAACAAACATGAGAATCATGGACACTAAACAGCAATATTTTTTTTATCGACATAATATTACCCATCTGAATTCTCACCTGTTACAAGAAGAGTCTGTGTAAGTGTGTGGAGGTCCAACAAAAAAAGGCTTTGCATTTTTTGAGGTTGGGCGCAAATCATCATTACTGACAGCATTTTCATCCAGGGAGTCTCTCTCAGAGGCTTGACTGAAACAAATAAGTTGTTATGTTCAAACAAATGTGGTGAATTGGTTAGATATCAAATCTAGAGAAATTTAGAAGTAGGAATATTAAAATATAGGGAAAATATCCCCAAATTGCTATAGTAAATAAAACATTGAAAGGAGGATTAAAGGGCAAGTCCTACACACTAACCAGAAAACTGTAGACCTCATAGTTCACAATTAAAACACAACAAAACACATCATTATGTAACTTTCAGGTTAGAGGTAGCCATGCTGCCATAGTCCAGTCTATGTTTTATTCTCTTCTGCTGAAGAAGGGGACAGATGTACCCTGAAAATTACATAATTATGTGTTTTGTTGTGTCTTAATGGTGAACTTTGAGGCCAACAGTTTTCTGGTAAGTTTGTAGGCCTTGCCCTGCTATTCTTATTTCAATGTTTAATTTAGAATATTAAAATATGTACTGGTGATTATTTCTTAAGTACTTATATAATTTTATTTTTTTATTTTAGCATCACATATTACTCCCCTTTAGGGTTATACGACTTGTTTCAATGGCCATATGGTCCAAGGCACCATTATAATGTTAGGCTAGACCTCCGATGATAGAGAGATCAGGGTTCAAATCTCGATTAGGTGTATTGAGGATATAACTTACCCCACACAAATGCGGGTGCAATTCTTTTAAAAACAACCATCATCCCTAACTCATTAGAGTAATTAGTACATATGTGTATAACCTGAACACGTAGTTAGATGTGGTGCTTAAAAAAAGGGGGAAAAAGGGGGTTATACACTGCTTCACAGAAATATCCGGAAGCGCCGGTGATAGAACCCAGGACTTCTGGATCTATAGCCTGGAATTCTGACCCCTAGACTACAGATCCGGACTACCATACATCTATGGGCGAAAAACGTTCTTCTATTTCATTATGTATATATATGTAATCAATAAATACTATTTTTATCACCGTATCTCACTAACTGTTAAGATTACACATATGTACTAATTATGCCAATGAGCTAGGGATGAAGAAGATTGAATTTAGAGGAAGTATACCCACATTTGCATAGTGGGAGAGTGGAAACCACCCTCAGTACACCCAACAGGAATTCAAACCCAGATCTCCGTGTCATCGGTAGTTAAGTCTAATACGAGAATGACGCCTTAGATCATGCAGCCACCAAAGCAAATTATAAATAGGTACCAACTTAAAACTAGTGTTGTTACCTCATAGAGTCAGCTTCTTTGTACCATTCATTTTCGTATGCCTGCATCCAAATAGGGTTAGATCCCTCCACACTGTGCATGTTAGTGTTGGGGACACGGCCCGATACATGGTTCATGTCGCATTCATTTGAACCTACAAGATTTCAAAACATGTTATTTTATATTTCACTGCAATTCTTCACATGCTCTTATTCTTCAATATGTGACGAAAACATTTCAATGGTAACTGAATTAGAATTAAAGTAAAGATGGAGATACTAAGAAGTATTTCATATTGAATTTGTCATTCGTTAGGTTTAGGTCAATTTATTACTTTGTTTGAAACTTTATTAATTAATTATGTATATATAATATTTGTATTTAGGATCTTAAAATAGCTCCAATGGTGGCAGACACCAAAAGATTTGATTCTACTTTCCTCTTTAATAATAAGTTATCTTTTACTTGAAACATGTAACAAAAGCTTACAATAAAGGGCCTACTTCTCATGTAATTACAAAATAAAGCAATTATTGGAAATTATGAAGATAATTAATTTGACCAAAAAAATCCTATTCATCAGGTGTGACTAATAAAGAGTGTTTTTTATCTTGAACTTTAAATATCGTGACTACTTAACTTAATAAGTAATAATCCTAATCCAAAATAAACAATTTTCTTAGGGGAAAAAAATCACATGTACAGAGATAAACCGTGTTAGATATGTACTAGACACAACAAATTTTTGTTTAGTGAAATTATATTAAATATTGGGTAATAGTAATGAAGGTGTTCCAAGCAATGCAAAAATTTTATTAGAGGCTAATAAGGAAATAGTATTTTTAGCGTTCACTTCTAAATCTAAGTATATGATAACACAGACTGGAGACAATAATTTAAAGATTACTTCGCGCAACATATCATTTGACAGCGTTATTGAGTTTAAATATTTATGAACAATTTTAACTAGCAACAATAATATTAGATTGGAAATTAGGAAAAGAACACAGTTGGAAAATACATTCTATTACTCGTTTAGTAAATTGTTCACATCTCGTCAACTGTCAACTAATGTAAAACTTAGAATAAACAAAATAATTTTACCGGTTTTCTATGGGTGTGAAACGTGGTCTCTTACCTTACAAGATGGGGTGGGGGGGTAGGTTGTTTGAAAACAAGCTGCTTAGGAAGATATTTGGTCCGAAAAGGATTTAGTCTACTGGGAAAGAGAGGAGATTACATAATGATGAGGGATCCCTCTACTCATACCATTACATTGTTAGGATAATCTATTCTTGTATATCATGGGAGGCAGGACATGCAGCACGAATGGAAGAATCTAGAACCATGTACAGAGTATTGACTAGCAAACCCAATGAGAAGAGACCATTTAGAAGACCTATATGCAGATGGGAGGATAACATTATAATGGACCTGAAAGAGATAGGGTGTAATGAGGTGGTCTGGATAGAACTTACTCAAAATAGGGATAGGGTGTAATCAAGGGAACTGGATAGAACTAACTCAAGATAGAGATAGGTGGCATACTTTTGTAATTGTGACAATGAAATTTTGAGCTCCTAATGCCATAGAGTTGTAATATGTTGTGGACAAAAATGTGATAGGTCAAGACAAAAATTATAAATTTCAGGACGAAAATAAAATTATTTATCATGTCAATTTGTGATTAAAATGAATGAAATAATTGCTTTGTTCAGCCTAAGGCTCATCATTCAAGTCTTTGTCCAAGACTTTAAAATCAAATAAATACCCTCAACAAATTATTTCAATTTTTAAAGGTCTCAAGTTAAACATAAATAAATGTAAGCAGTCCATAAATTATACATCTATATGCCCACATGAGGTTGTTTAAGTAGTTCGGAAACCTTTTCACTCTATCGTGTGCAATTTGGATTTGATTTGAAGTTTCAAATCTTATTAATAGAAAGATTTGGACTTGATTTGAAATTTTGAATCTAAATAAATCCTATATTTGGATTTGATGGGTTTAGTTCAAAATTAGAATCTATAATTTATAGTTGTTTAAAAAGTTAATATAACTAGACCAGAAACTAGTTGTTTGATAGAGAGAATATATAAATTAACTTAAGTGCCAGATTATAAAGAAATCATGTGGGGGACAGTTTATGTGACAGTGAATGTCTTGCTAGACCCACCTTTTTGTAAATATTAATCAACCTTTGCAAAATAAAATATGATTAAAAAAGTTGATTGATCTTGTAATCCTTATTTAATGCTTCACCTTTTGAGGTTAGAGCTATTGATTACAATATTTGTTAGTGAAACTAAAATGATTATAAATTGATTTGAAATTTTTTGAAATATTTTAATATTGGATTGGATTCAAAACCTTGACATAGTAGAATATTCAACACATATTTGATCACATGTAGTAAGCCTAAGATAAATGTTTTGATTTGATTCGAATTCAACTCAAAATTATTTAGGCATGAGACTTGGTTCGAAATTTCTTTTAAGCATAAGATTTTATTTGATTCTAGTCATTTAGCCTAGATTCAAATTTGATTCAAAATTTAAAATCTTGGATTTGCATTGCCTTACTTTCAATACAAGTTAAACAGTGTATATCAGATATTAAGGATGATCGAGTTGCAATTTTTATATTGATGTGTAAATATAGTATTTCATATAAATTAATAATTGACTTTACATGTATTTGTGTTTAGTTTGCAACTTAATATAAACAAAAAGTGAAATCATTTTTATAGTGTTTTTCTTCACTTAAAAAGTTTTTCTTCTCTGAATCATTTCATGTCCAGATTATTTGCACTTCTTCATAAATATACTAAAATAAACTAAACGCCTACATAATAAAGGAAAAAATCTTTCCATAAACCTAAAATCTAAGATAAAAACAAATTTTATTTTATTCGTGTGTATCACAAACTGATAAATGATTATCCACAGGATCAGCCCTAATAGCTGAATCAAACCCAATTAAGTGAACAATGTCATCTTGACAAAATAATAGCCTCTAGGCTTTACATGCCAATGCTGTACCACTGAACCATCTTGGTTCATCTTTTATCTAGTGCCACTTTTCACTGGTTGTATTTAGTTTAGTTGGGGTAGCTAGTGAAAGTATCAACCACTCATTGCTATCCAAATCACAGCCACAACAACTTATCATCTACCACAGACTCATTACAACTAGTGAAAAGTGGCCTGAGTATGAGATAATCAAGGCTGGCTCAGTCCCAGAGGGAGCATTGGTGGAAAAAAAAAGTCAAGATTAATTTTCATGTCCAGGTTGTCATTTGTTCATTTAATTGAATATTGATTTTGTTAAAAACATGACCTGAAGTGTAATTACTCACCAAACGCAGCTACAGTGGCAGCCTTGAGTTGCCGTTGGTATTTATATTTCTGCGATAGACATATAGAGATAAGAAGTATTAGCATCAGTCCCAAGAACACTGTGGTTCCTACCAGCCACATCAACATCAAGCTTTCTGCATCATTCTTGAGAGCCTGGGCCTCTGCAGGCTGAGTATCCAAAACATTAAAATCCTGTAACACACAACTTCACTGTTGACAAGGAAAAGCTCCGACACTATATCTCGGTTGGTGGTGTGTTGGCCTAGTAAGCAAATAGTCCTGTGTTTGATTCCCGGTAGGGCTGAAATAGTTTATCATTAATTAATGAAGTTGGGGCTTTGCTGTTAAAATTAATGAATTAACGCCCAAGACGGCTGGATATTGTGTATATTCTAGAATTAAGTTAGTTTATAAGTCGTGTGCAACACCTTGGCTCAGTTGGTAGCGTGTACTGAGCCATGGGTCCTGGGTTCGATCCCTGGCATGGCCAAAAAATTTATCATTAGTGAAATGTGGGTTTATCCTTTTACATTCGATAAATTAATGACCGGGGCTGGATGTTGTGCCTGTCCTAATCTTAAGTTAGATTATAAGGCATATGAAGCTATGACAGGCCTAGCAAACCGGTAGTGGAGAATATATGACTTGAATAAAAAACTGAACCAGACCATAGACTGGAAACAGTAATGGATGTAAATAAATATAAGTCGTGTGCTGATGTAACTAGTCAGTTAATAAAGTGCAGGCAAAATACTCATATGAAATATTAAAAAAAACACGTAAAAATATGTTGCTTGTTTCATATAATTGTATGACAAAGCTGACTCTGAGTTTAAATCTATTCTGTGTTTGATGTTGGTATTATATCTGTGCTGTATCTACTATTTTATTAAATCAAATCGTAATTTTACCTTTAAATCTAAAATTTAAATTTGAATCTTGAAAAAAATAACTAACTGGAGAGGAAATAGAAATACCATAAAATGGTAGAAACTAAATGTTAGCATTTTTTGTTATGTATTAATAACATTCATACTTTACATTCAGTTGTGTCAAATTATTGGTCTAGGGTCTGATTGTTAAGTTTGTCCTGTAACTATGTTGGGTCTAAACCCCCAATAGGAAGTATTAGCGCTCTAAAACAAATCATAAACTTAAACTCAGAATTTAAATCTGATATATTCTTGAATCTTCGAATTTCCTTAGAATTTGATTGCCCCATCCAAGTAAATGTATGTAACACGTAAAATAGGCTAATTTAGAATATTAGAGGATACATCTTTATTGTTCGTTAGTTCCATAAAGTTGCTTCCCTACTAGCTGTATAGTCTGAGGCATCATTCTCGCAATAGATTAGACTGCCATGACGGGGAGATTGGGATCCAATTCCAGTCTGGTATACTGAGGGTGATTTTTCCTGAATTATTTTCCACTCTCCTTCCAAACTAATGTGGATTTATAAATTAAACCTTACTGATACCTAACACATTAGAGTAATTAGTGCATATACTTATAACCTGGATGGGTTGTAAAACATGGTGCTATAAAAAAAAGTTCCCCTAAGCCCTGAAAACATAATTTTTCCAAACAATAAGGATTACCAAAGAATACATCCAGGACAAGGGCGCCCATGTGGGTTTTACAAATGGGAGGTGGATTGGAGTCCCATCTACGGGGATGTGGCACCATCTCCCTCCCCACCCCCTTCAAGAAAAAATTTCAGTAATTTAACATTGTTTGAGGGCATTTTAAAGCATCTGAACATATTTCTGAGTTAATTAATTATGAGTTTCAAGTGCCAATTTTAACACAGAAAAAAAGTACCTGAAAAATTAACAAAAAATAAAATTTAGTTGGAGCAGAATCCATAGAAAAGAAACATTATATTTTTCATAAGTTTATTGAACAGAACAAAACGAAAAGAGAGCATGTTTTTGAAGAAGGAATGGAAGGAAATCTAGAGTTTATAACTTGTATCTCTGTTAATTTGGATATTGATGATTCAAAGTTGTTTGTACCAAATAGCAGCCAAATTCCAAATACATAATATGAATTTTTCATAAAAATTACCAAAAAAAAGTAAGTATTGGAGAGTGATATAGGGGGCCATTTATGAATCATCTATGGATCAGTTATGGGCATCCATGTCTAGGGCCTTGATGACCTCATTGTGTCGACAAGCCTATAAAACCTTGTTATTGTATTATACTATATGAGACTAAGCAACAAATATTACCTTAAAAAGAGGATCCAAGCGTTCAATTTCTTGATCAACCAGCCGCAGCACATCCATGACTTCCATGATAGAATTATCCCTCTGGTTGACAAAGTGTAGATAAAGATCAGTCTTTGTTTGTCCACAGAGCCATCTTGATTTTCATGAACTTTGAACTCGTCTACATTCACAATGGCCCCTGTCACATTTCCCAGCACCCTAAGATATATACTGATGTTAATATTAACACACAGGCTGTAATTAATTTTAATTATGAAATGTCCGTTTGGAGGAGACCACAATTCAATTAATTTTAATCAGGTGAAAATTACACCTGGACACAGGAATCAAACCCAGCACCTTTGACTTAGCGCATGTATGCTCTGCCACTGAGCTATTCAGGATTCTTCCTGTGCTCAGGGTCATTTTGATAGCTCGCGATATCAATCGATCGTCATATGAGATAACCATTTTGCATGTCCATCACAGACTCGGCCTTAAACTATAAGTAAAAAAAATTACCCTGAACACGGGATGAATCCTGGATAACACAGTGGTAGAGCATCAGCGCACTAACCCAAAGGTCCTGTGTTCGATTTCTGTGTCTAGTTTTCATTTTTCATGTACTTTAAAATTGCTGTATTTGTGTGCTCATAAAGAAAAATACATCATCGATATTATTATTATTATTATTGTGATTATTTATTATTATTATTATTATTATTATTATTATTTGTTCTGTTTTGCGACAGGCCCATTAATTTTGCCAGTGAACTTTGAGCACTAATGCGCCAATTTAAGTATGATATGCTAAAAAGTAAAGAATTTTTTTTTCACTCGCGATCTGTCTTAGGTAGGGATATTAAATTATAGATAAATGAAATATTTGTCTATAATGTATCAAATGGGGCATTTACTCCTGCATTATAGACTGCCTCACCTCATTAGTTTTTCCAGAGCATCTCGTCAGGCTCTTGTAGGTAACGCCCGTGCACTTTATGTTGCAGGATTAAATGCCAAGCCTTATATTTTATCAACATTTATTTCTTAATTATCTATCATTTGATATAACCACCCAATACATACTATGTGCGAAAAGAAACAAATTATTTTCTACTTCTGCTTAAAGAGTTATAAACAATTTACACGAGTTCGAAAATTGAAATTTGGCAGGCAGATACTCCAGACAACCAAATAAGTTATAAAATTTCAAATTTGGGTTTTGTAAAATTAGAGGTGGGTTTCAAAAATTTTCAAAATTAATATAAACATCACTGAAATTTGGGCAGGCAGGCAGGCATAGGTTCCGGATTTTACAATTATGTATGTCCGTATGTCACATCCTTAGGCATTGATCTGAAATGGTTGATGGACTATGTTTGAACTTGATTTTGAGATGTTATAGGGCTATTCCTCGGGAAGTTTTTTTAAAATTTTATTTTGATTTTATTATGACTCTTCACACTTGATCTACAAATAACTATAAAGGTCTGAAAATTTAAAATTGTAACATGTGACTCCAGGAAATAGAAAGGAGGGGGAGATGGGATGGATGTAAAAAAAATTTTTAGATGAAATAAAAAATTTAAATTTGCCAGAAATTTAGAGGTATTACTCCAAATAATATAATATAGAGGTCGAAAATGTTCAAGATTACTATACTTTCTCTTTATATGGGAAAGTGAAAACATTAAAGGAATCCCAAGACTAAGGTGTATCCAACATGCCGAGGTTCTGCATGATATAGAGGTACCTAATATATCGGAAACATTTATGTCTGTTAACCAGGATGAACTCGAGATAAAGAGTGGTTCACAATTAATCCTTATACTTCTGCCCACATTCCTGTGTTAAAGCCGAGCCCTGCACCCTCCTCCCCCTCACTCCCTCCCGAGTGACTATCTTTGTGATGACTACCTGGACTATTGGGCTCGCTTCACGCTTCATTGAGTGAACCACCTAGTTTGGTGTGTGTGCTGAAATGTGCTCTTAAACTTACTGATTAATAATAATAATAATAATAATAATAATAATAATAATAATAATAATAATAATAATAATAATGAATGGCCTTTAATTATCCGGCAAAGTTAAGGCGTTAGCCTTCTCTTCCACTTAACCAGTGTTGAATACAACATACTCTATTACATTTATATGAAAAACAAACTAATTTTAATAAAGGAATATTCAAATAGGTAGAGAAACATTCGCACACTCATTCATACACTCATTTAAAGCTCAAGTAGTTTCAAGAACTCAGTTTAGCTTGTTAGACAAGATAAATTGCTTAACCACATGCTTGAAGGGAATTTTAGATGTTAGGTGACGAGTCGAGATATATAGTTTGTTCCAAGCCTGTGATGCCAGGACAGTAAAAGAACGAGCATATGTTTGAGATCTATGTATGGGAATATACATATTATGTAGAGTGGATTCTTATCTAGTAGCTCGGCTGTGTTTATCTTTCAGAAATAAGAACCGTGAGGATAGGTATTGAGGCTGAGGTGTTGATAATATTTTGCTAGGCAATACTAATAAGTGTAGCTTTCGCCTTTCATTTATTCTTAACCAACCCAGTATTATTAAAATACTTAGAAATATGGTCATACCGTTTTAAGTTAAATATGTATTGAACCCATGTGTTTTGTAATCATAGTCGTTTGCAAGATCGTCTTTTAAGTTATTGTATACTACGTCTCGCAGTAGTCAAAGTGTGGCATTATTAAGCTCTGAACAAGGATAATTCGCACATTTTCTGGGAGAAAAGGCTTCACCTTCTCAGTGAATGTAGGCAGGTATACACTTTCTTGCAAATCGAAGTTACCTGATCTGTCCAATTAAGATTTTCATCAATAATCACGTCAAGGTTTTTAGTCATTGTTGTCAGTTTCACTGTGGCTACTCTTAATCGTATGTCAGTCAGCAGGGAACGGTCCACATTCAGTAGTAGTCTGCTTGTTCCTATAAGAATGGCTTGAGTTTTATCAATGTTCAATTTATTCAGACCAAGCATTTATTGCAGCTAGGTCAGTATTTATTCTTTGTATGGCTGTATTTATTGAAGAATGGTCAGTGGAAATATATATTTGAAGGTCTTCTGCATACATGTGATATTTACAGTGTGACACTGAAGAGGTGATATCGTTCACATATAGAGAAAAAAACCATTGGCCCTGAAACTGAACCCTGTGGAACACCAGCCTCAACTGGGCGCCATGTACAGAATGTGTTGCCTATCATAACACTTTGCTGGCGACCATGCAAATATGGTTTCATCCACTGTATACTGCCTGGAGAGAAATTATATAATACATGCAATTTTTCTAATAGAATATTAAAATCCACAGTATTAAAAGCTTTTGAAAAATCTATTAATATAAGAAGTGTTAACTCGCGCTTAATCATGGCTAGTCTAATATCGTCTGTGGCATTTATCAACGTGGTACATGTACTATGATGTGATCTGAATCCTGATCGATAGGCAGTTAACAAATTGTATTTTTCAATGTATCGGTAAATTTGTTGATGCACTAGGAATTCTAGTGCCTTAGAGAGGGATGGAAGTATACTTATAGGTCTACAAGTCATGTAAATTTTTTGCTAGTCCTTTATTAGTTAGACACTGGAGTAATAAGTGCAAGTTTCCACAGTGAGGGATACTGTCTGGTCATGAGTGAGACGTTGAATAAGTCAGTTATTGTTGATATAACATTTCTTAAAATTGTTTGTATTAGCAATATTGAAATTTTGTCTATACCCTGTGTTTTCGATTTTATTCTCATTATTGAGTAGTATACCTCACGATGAGTCAAATGCGCAAAGTAAAAAGTACTGTCATCATTATAGTCGTATTATAATTATCTGCATTGGAGGCATAAATGTCGTTTACAGTTTGTATTCTAGCCATCTTGTTAGTTAAATTAGGAATGCGAAGAAACTCTTCATTGAGTTTATTGGGACTGGTGTGCATATGGTTTATTTTTGGGTATTGTATGTCCCACTCCCATCCTCCGCAGCTCCCTCCATAGTTTTTTGGGTGCTCGGCTAGTATTTGAGAGTGAAAGATAAAAGTCCATTTTAGCTTTCCTAATGGCCTGGGTACATTTATTACTCAGACGTTTATACTCCTCAAAATTTATGCTGTCTGTGAGTGGCTTGATTTTCGATTCTCGTTTAAATTTCGCATATGCTTGGTCACGTCTCCTCATCAATAACTTAATGTCTTTAGTCATCCAAGGCACAGGTGGTCTACTAGCACGTCGAGTTTTTACTGGTGCATGCTTATCATAAAAGTCAAGGATCATATTATTTAAAAGATGTAACTGTCATCAATGTTTAATTTAGTGTTGACCAGATACCTGGGCATGGATTGAGCATCAGCATTCAGTTTGTTTGTATCTATGGATTTTATGTCACGATATGTGATGACCTTAGGTACGATTTTAGCCATACACATTGAGTAGGATAGGTAAACAAGATCATGATGCAAGATTTCGGGAACCGCGATTTGTTCAGAAGAGATCACTTTATTAGAGTTTGAAGGATATATAATATGATCAATCCACGTGAGGTTGCGCTGTGATGTGTTGCGTCTAAGTGGCATGGCGTCATATTGTATGAAGAAAATAAAGTCAGTAATTGCGAGGTTTCATTGTTGCTTCTAAGTAAGTCCACGTTAAAATCACCCATTACAATTATACATTCATATTATTTGTGCATGTGCTCAGTCTTAAAGGCAGTAAATTGACCAACTCGAGGTGGCCAGTACACTACAGATAATATAAGCATTTGTTGTGAATTGTTTATTTCAACAATAATATATTCAGGTTGCGCTGAGTACTGACTCTGTGATGCAGATAATACTTTATATTTAATATCATCTCAGATATACATACACACACCTCCAAGGCCGTAGCTATCCAATAATTTCAAGGGGGTTTGGTGGGCCCATTCCCCAATTGACGGAGGCTAGAAAAAATTCTAAATAAAAAACTGTTCTAGAAGCTATCTGAAGTGTTTTTATGGCAACACTACCCCCAATTATCGGAGGCTAGGACATATTCTAATTATTAAACAGATCTAAAAGCTCTCTTAAGTGCTTTTTTTATTGGTACCATAGCCCCATAAATGCCGGAGGCTATAGGAAAAAGCTCTATATCTAAACAACTCTAGAAGCTCTTTAAAGTGTTTTTATGGTAATATGACCCCCTAACTGCCGGAGGCTAGGAAAATTCTATATATTTAAACACCTCTAGATGCTCTCTAAACATTTTTTTTATAGTAGCATAGCTGTTGAAGTTAAGGAAAAATTATAAATACTAAAACACCTCTAGAAGCTATCTAAAAAAATTTTTTACTACAACATAACACCATAACTGCCGAAGGCTAGAAAAAATTCTAAATAATAAACACCTCTGGAAGCTCTCTAAAGTGCTTTTTATGGTAACACAGCCCCCTAATTTGTACTTGTACCTTAATTTTGATATTGTTTGAACCATAAATAAAGCCATATATATTTTGTTCATAAAATTTCAGGGGAGGGGGTTTGAACCCCAAAACCCCCCCCCGACTACGGCCTTGCACACCTCCACTTCCCTTTATGGTCGAATTGATAACCACTCAGGTGTACTAAGCTAGAAGGAAGGGATGGTTTTAACCAGGATTCAGAAACAAGAATAGCATGAAAGGACAGTGAAGAAAATAAGCTGTAGAATTCGTGGAAATGGCTTAGTAAAGACTGTGCATTTACGTGGGCCACCTGCAGCGATAGCGGCTGGCTTTCAAGTACATTGTGAAGCATCATAACTGTTGAAGGAGTTGTAGAAGAAGGGAGGGAAGGGAGCGACTGGTCAAGGTCACCAACAGACATGGAACATAGCTCACTAAAACATATTGAAGTTGGGCTATCTCGCCCTTGTAAAATATTATCCGCACACATACAAAAATATGAAAATAATTAAACTTACCATTACCCGAGATCTTAAGACTTGAGTTGAGCTTGTTAGCACATATACACATCCCGATACACGCATTTTAGAACTAGGTAAATTAATACCAATAATTAACACACAAAATAATATATCAAATACCACACTAAAAACAAATGAAGCCATGAGAAAAAAATATATATAAAAAAAATATGTAATTGATTTTTGAACTTAGTAAATTAATAATAATGAGTAAAACACAGAACAATGAATCATGTACCACACTAAAAATAAATAAAATGACAAAGAAAGATATGAAATTAAAAAAAAGTATTTTTTTTAAAAAGAGAAGTAATAAATTGTATTTCCAAGATGATTCACTGTGCCCTGGGTACCGCTTCCATGCATTTTATGTGCAACTTGCGCGTTTCTGTCTTGACAACAATGCGTCTATCTAAAGTCCATACATTTTTTAAAACACTTTTTTATAGCTGCTTGTAGTATGATCATACGATATGCTCAACAGCTAGGTCTTCCCTTACAGTTATTCCTGACCCGGCAAGCTGTCGTTTCACACGGAAGACCTAACTTCGTTTCCTGTATGAAATAAACTTCATAATGATAGGCCTAGGTTTGCTTCCTGAAATTTTGCTTACTCGGTGACTACGGTCGATGTCATCAACATTCACATGCTGTAGATTGAGTTTATTCTTAATCACATCCAGCACCAAAGAGTCCGTGTTCTCTGAGGTGGTTTCAGCAATACCAAAAAATCTCAAGTTGGATCGTCCGTTGGTATTGTTCCAATTCGTCTTTCGAAAGGACAAGTTCACGCTTTAGCTGATTATGATCAGCATTTTTTTTTCTTAATGTCTTCTCTCATCTTCTTGATTTCATCCATGTTAAAATCAAGTAGATCCTTCAGTTCTTTCACTACTGCACAGGTCACTGATTTAGTGATAGTAACCACGAGAGTATTTAATATATCCTTTGATTGTAGTGCTTCCTTGACCCGCTCTTGCACTAAGCTAGAAAGTTTGATGCTATCGATGCTTGTCTTCTTGGACATGTTGTATCGGCGAAGACGAACAAAATGTATTCAATTAGTTCTTCAATAGTAAACAAAGACGCATTCACAAACAGAAAATAAATCCAAGTTAGTATTAATTATATTAGACTTTAATTGTGTTTAGGGTATTAAACTGCACTCAACACCTGCTTTAATAAAGAATAATAGCACGAGCGAAAGGCGACCGGTTACTCACGATCCACCATCTTGAGCATCATTGGGATCTCGCTCCTATAGCAGACACAGGTATTCTGGCTTTTAAGTAGCATGTATTAAGCTGGGTAATAGAGGTGTAAGATTCGTTCTGCCCTCTACAAGCTTCAGTTATGTCCGAGAGCTATTTGAAAAAGAGAACTACGAGATTCTCGATGGTGAAGAAAAGCAAGGGGTTCGGAGAGACCAGAGATAGAAGGGATGATGCAGGCTCTTGGCATGTTTATACCTTATCCTTGGGGATCTCCTTTTATTCACCTTTTACTACAAGCTTGGGAGATTGCAGAACTGTTCTAAACCCCATTCTGAAGTGGAAGGTAGCAGTCTGGCCTTGACAGAACACATAATTGCCCTATTATTGCATTCAGTCAATCTATCCTTAAAGGTAAATATTTAAACTTACACAATCACCATATCTTATAAGCTCAACCACTGTGGAACTAAGCAAGGTAATCTTCTAGAGTAAACCTATGTTATGTAGTAAAATAAATATTACTCACTCCCTGAAGACATCTATCCTCTCCCTAACCTCTGGTGGGTGTTGACGCAGCACAAATCTAACCCTCTGATCCTCTCGAACCAGGTAGATGAATACTCTAGCCATATCTTGGAGACCAGCAGAATCGTTAGCCAGAACCTGAAAAAATTAGTACTTACATTAAAGTGTTCACTGAACTAAATAATAAAAGTAATTTCGTAAATTAACAAACATGAAAACGCATAAAATTTAATACTAAATAACTAGTTAACCATCCAAATATCAGTTTCTTATAATGTCCGGTCATGGTACAATTTACACTCAATATCCAAGACACTCACGGCACCTGCCACTGGTCCCTGTGCACTACACACTATACCGACTTTACCTCACACGAACACTAACCTCGTTGATCCACTCCTGGACTCACTGGTTGGTAACCAAAAACTGAAAACCCTCTGGCTAGCACGAACCAAGTAATAAGGTAACAGACAGTCTATAAATCTCAATTTCCAGAATACAACACTGTTAGAAGAAAGTGAACCCAGACTCTTCTATATGCGCAGCTCTTTCCAAGAAAGTTCTACACCTTCCTTCCTCCACTATAAGCTCCTTGGCAGTTAGGTTCACCCAGATATCTATTAGACAAGGATGGAGAGAGAGAAAAGGCGGGGCAGTAACAGTTGCAGGTGTAGTAGTGATCCGCACAGTCGAGCACTAATCTTGTTACACTATCCCCTCCTTAAGTTTGTTCATCCCGATCAGTATGCACAGCCTTAATTTTTCCTTTTGATTCTCGTTGTATACGTATGACCACTTTGTTTATCCGGTTAACTACCTCGTAAGGGCCTTCCCAATTTCTCTGTAGCTTTGGTTGCATGCCCTTTTATCTTTTATGGGTTGTACAGCCACACCAGACCTCCAACTGAAAAGTTCCTGTCGTTTGCTCGGAGGTCGTATTGTGTTTTCATCCGGTCGTTGTTAATCTTGATTCATGTACTTGCAAACTAATGCACTTCTGCTTCTGACAAGAGAAGGTCAACTTGAGGAGCTATAAGTGTCAGCCCCGATACTCAGGTATAGGCCACGACAAGCTTAGTAAGCCGGTGGCTGAAACAAGCCTATTTTCGAAACAACATAGGAAAATGACGGGTCGAAAAAATTGTTGACAACAATAAGCTAAGAATAGGACTCTGAACATTGAAACACTAATTGTAAGAGTGGAATAGATTGTGAATTTGATGGACGAGAGAAGAATGGATATCTTGGGCCTGAGTGATACCAAGTGGAGAGGGAGAGGCATGAGAGAAGTAAGGAATGGCCTCATTCTACATAGGATGGGGAATGATAAACGGAGTAGTCTTCTTAGTGAAAGAAGGGGTTGCAGGCGAAGGCAGTAGAGATGAACGATAGGATAATGAAGATTACAATAAATAACAGAGCAAAAAAGGTGCAGGTGATACAAGTATATGCCACACAAGTGGGGTGTTCCGCAAAGAAAAGACAAGTTTGAAGAAGACCTAGAAAGGCATATGGGAAACGAGTGTCAGATAGTAATGGGCGGTCTGAATGCAAGAGTAGGGTTTGAGGAGGTATTAGGGAAGGAAGGATGGAGAGAAAGAAACGAGAAGTTATGGAGTTATGGAGCTGGAGCTATATGCAAGAAATATAATTAAAGTGGCAAACATCTGATATGAGAAGAAAAGAGAAAGTCATTAGATCACTATATACAGTTGGTATGGGGAACAAAAGTTGGTGATAGACTACTTTATCATGGATGAATAAATGAAAAGGCAGAACTTAAATATCTATGTAATACCAAGTGTGTCTTTAGATAGTGACCACAGGTTGTTGGTGGCAGAAAGAGGGATGGGAATGTAGGAGAAAGGTAGTAAGACAATAAAGAAGAATAAGGGTGGGAGGCTAAACAATTAAGAGGAAAGAAATCTGTACCTAAGAAAGGCAAAAATTTTAATAGCCAAGGATAAGATGCAAAGTGTAAAGGTTTGCTGGGAAAGGTCTAAGAACAGCCTTGTGGGAGTGGCAGAGGAGGTATGTGGGAGGACAAGTAATAAGAGGAAGTGGAAGGAAATACCCTCCCTGTTGGAACAATCGGGTGAAGGAAGCAGTAGAGGAGAAGAATAAAGCATTCAGAAGGAGTTTTAAGAAAAGGAATTAGGAAACAGAGTAAGACTATAGGAAGAAGAAGAAAAGAGTGAAGCGAGCTGTACGGGAAGTCGGGAAGGATTGGCTGTAAAAATAGACGGAAATGCTGAAACTAGACGTGGAAGGAAGTAAGAATGTGTTGTATAGCCAAGTAAACTACAGGAGGAGAGGAAAAAGTAAAGTAAGGTGGAGAGAGGAACAGCGAATTTAGGGAACAGAGTCCTACAATAGACTTAATATTTGCCATAAGTCAGCTGATGGGAAAAGGTATGAATATGGGAAAGACTTGGTAATAAAATTTATGGATGTGGATAAGTCTGATTATAGCATGGATAGAAATAAAGTTTGGAAAGCAATGGAGGAGGTCGAAATGGAAAGAGGAGTTGTAATGAAAGTGAAAAGCATGTATGAGGATAACAGGAGTTGATCTAAGATGGAGAGTGGAAGGACGAAGTGGTTGAAAAAAATTGAGTGAAGCAGGGGATTGCCTTGTCACCATTACTATTTGCAATAGTAATAGTCATGAACAAAGTGCAGGGAAACTCGGGTAGAAAAGAGTGAAAACCATGAGGTTTGCTGATGACTTGATGGTATGGGGGAAGAAGAAAGAGGAAGTACAAGAACAACTACAAGAACGGAATGAGGAAGTGAAGATGTGTGGAATGAAATTTAGCATAGCAAAGTGTGAAGCAATGGTAATGACAAGGAAGATGGTAAGGCCTAATAAAGCTCTAAGGTTGGTTGGAGTAGATCTGAGAAAAGTACAGAACGTTAAATATCTAGGAAGTGTGATTGAGGAGAAAGGTGAAAGTAAAGAGTATTTAATGAGAAGAGGGCAGCAGGTAGAGTTATTCTATAGGTGCGTGAGACACCTGCTATGGAGAAGGGAAGTCCCCTTGAAGTGTAAGGAAGTACTGTATAGGGTATACTTTGTAACCATTGTCATGTCACAAATGCTCAATGTGTGACTCAAAAGTGGGGAGGTTACCAATACGCCATCCATGTAGGCGCGTGTAAACCCCGTGCACGATTCCCCTAGTACCAAATTCATGCATCGCGTCAACTCGGCCAATGCAGTGCTCAACCCAAACGGTACCACATTAAAACACAACTGCCTTGATTTATACAGGAGAGCAGTGTACTTCCTTGCTTCGGGTTTCAACCTGACTTGGTAATAACCTTGAGTAATGCCCATGGTATTGAGATATTGTGATCCCTAAAAAAGTGGATCATGTCACTGATGACAGTGAGGGACTTCCGGTCCTTAACAATCAAGGTATTCAGCTTTCTTGCATCCAGACATAAAAGTACCGAACGATCCTTTTTGATAACTCACACCAGAGGGTTGGTGAATGGACTGGAGCAGCGGCTGATGATACCAGCCTCCAACAATTCCCTGATATGTGAGTCGAGTTCTATTTCATATGCCCTAGGCAGTGGATAGCTAAGTTGAAAGTAAACAGTGTCATCTGTCAGAAGAACGCTTGCTTCATAGGAGTTGTTACGCCCAATCTGATCAGAAAACACCCTCCGGATCTCCTTCATAAGGTTCGAAACCACCATATCCTGCTCCGTGCTTAAATTAGCGACTTTTCGCACAAAGCCTTCCAGCTCCTTGTCCGTAGGCAACACTCGCCCCTCGTGAATAGGTGTTTCTTCGACCTGACTTAGTACGCTACCCTTTTCCTAACCGATTCTTTAGCTGGAACACTAACACCTGAATACTCTAGGAGTCCGGTTTGAATGTCCATTCCACCTGGTCCAGTCCTTTAACTAAACTAAGCTCCTTGCTGGCGAAGCTGATGCTACGGTTACAAAAATCCAACAAAACGTGGTTCTCCATCAAGAAATCAACACGTAGTATCCCCGGCTTGATCAATCGCTTCACCACGAAACAATTCGACAAACGGTCCGAACCCAAAATACCTACACTTAATCGCGTCTGTCTGGTGATGGCCGGGCTCCTACTGGTCACCCCTAAAATTGTCATTTTCGGCAGAGGCAAACATGGGAATCCTGGGTTTCTTTTCAAAACGGTGCTGGCTAGTTCTTCGGAGATGTAACTAACTTCCGCGCCTGAGTCCAATAGGCCCGTAACTCGCAATCCCTCGATAGATATCGGTACTTCCGGACAGATGGGTCACAACAATTCCGGCTCAGTCTCCTCTCCTTTCAAGAGTTCCGCCCTGAGTCCATCACCTAACTGATATGTGCTTACTTGTATTTTCTCTCCTCGCTTGTGCTTCTTATTACCTTCCCCCAACCTCTCCGACTCAGAGGCTTTCTTCAGATAGGTTGATCATTTGACGCTATATTAATCGCACCTATCCTAGCCCCCTTGAATTCTTGTCGGCTATCCTGACCCCGAGTCTGGTTATTTATACTTTGGTTCTCATCCATATAATTAGGTATTTCTTTATCCTCTCGTGACCAGTCGTCACTTCCATGCCTACCTTAGTTCCTAGAACGGTGACGCAGTGAATACCTGTTGGGGCAATGCCCTCCTCGACATTCATTGTAAGGCTGATACCTTCCGTGCTGGTCAACCCAACCGTTTGACGCACCCCCCATTTGTTGATCTCATACAGATGATCGTGGTGGTGACCCTCCATATCTTCTGAAGTATTTGGTCCCTTGGGGTGCACATTGCATTGCTACTACCCTCGCGCTTGGCCGGTTTGGTACCCTGCTGACATTGCTGGCCATCCACTAGTTATACCGCTTGGTGGGTCCCTGTTTAATTGCTGATAACCCGTTGATGATTTGGGTGACTTCCTCCAGGATATTGAGGATAAGCCTCCCTGCTTAAATTTGGGCCTCCTAGTGTTCCGCTTTAAATCATCCAGCTGGTCCAACCTTCTCAACTCCTCGTGGAACGATTACACCGATTCTCTTCTACCTAACACTAACAGTTCCTGGACTTGGTATGGCAGCTGGCCGGTAACCATGCTCATCAGTTCTGGATCCATCAATGAGACACTCCAAATGCCGACTGCTATCATACATCTTCAGCAAATGCGCTTCCCTTTTTGGTCCGGTGCCCTCACGAAATCTCTCGCCGTGCAAGCGTGCCCTGGTCTGAGCTTGTCGTTCCACCGTCCAAAACTCTTCCCTGAACCGCATCTCAAATTAACCTCGCGTGAATACACCATCTTGATCAACTTGCTACCACTGACAGGCAGCTCCTTGCAAGGTAGTTCCAGCAAGCCTTATTCTTTCCCGCTCAGGAATCTCTTGGCCCGACAACATGTCCGCTAACCTCTTTAAATGGGAGATCGGGTTTTCCATGAGTTTCCCTGTAAACTTAGGTAAACGTTCCTCTAACGCTTGTAGGTTAAACCAAGATCCCAAACTAGCAAATGATTTAGCAGTCATATCCACATGAGCCTCTTGAATCCTCTCATTCACCATCGCCGAAATTTGAGCCACTTCATCGGACACACCCGCCTGAATCTGCAAAGTTATTTGATGCAATAACAAATTACCCTCCTTTAACGCCAGCAACTATTGCTTCAACGACTTGGCCCCTTCCAATGAAACATCGCCACCCTTAACCTTCTCCCCGATAGCACTAAAAACTCTATTTTCTATCAAGGTAGGCAAAGTGTTTTCAATCTGACTCGCTCTCTGATCTATTATTTCCTCGATGGTGTGACTGTAAAAAGACAGTTATTTAAGATTGCCCTCCAAGGAAGTCACCACTTTATTCATTTCCCCATGGTGTAACTGGAACACCCCGTTCAACCGGGCCTCTGTCTTCTGGAGTCCTTTGGATATTGCGTTCATCTGGTTGCTGTTGGCTTCCACCGTAGTCACAAGATTGTTAATCCACACATTCAGTTCCCCCCTTTCCTCCTGTAGAGTATGGCTAATCTCAGCCTTTAGCGTTTCGTTGTTCACTTCTATCACCTTCGTTAAAACTAAATTATTCCGCTCAACTGCTTGTTCCATGGACTGTCGTACCTATTTTAAAACCGCATTGTTATTACGTATTGCACCACTGAATAAAGCCAACAGCTGATTCATATCGCATGCAGGTTTTCCTGGTAGACCTGAATACGGTAGGTGAGGTGCCCCTGCAGCAGCCTCTCGCGATTCCTCTGCAATAATCATAACTAAAATCTCATTTGGTTCTACTCCCGATTCTGATAAGTCTCGTGTTTCTAACCCAGGAGCCTCCTCGTCCATTAATGCCTATTCATCGCTACCCATTTGGTCGGCCATTTTTGTAGAAATCTTCAATACTGCTTTCCTCTTCACGGGTAATCTCTATTGAGCTACTCAACCCAATGCTATACAATTATCCTCTTACAACAACCTGCCTTCCATCCACTAACAGCCAATCCTTTACAAAAATTAACACATTAAAGATAACCACAAAAAAAAAACCAAAATAGTTTAGGCCTACACTAACAAAAGTTAAATAAATAATACATCTTATGTAATAACATGACACACATAAAAATACAATCTATAAAAAATCCACTATCCTAGTCCAATCTTTGCAACAATAAACAATACCAACACCAACTAAAAAAACAATCACCACAACTATATATATATATATATTCTCCTCTAGCCTAATCTGCTATCAAATCCGGCCCTACTTTGGACACTATCTGAAAGGTTTATCTCTGCCTAATCTCCCTTCTACTATCTACGAATACTCCCGCCACTCCACCTAATATAAAACAATTTCAGAATATCATTTAATATAACTTTAAATCCAATACAAAAATAAATACTATCGTAAAAAAGTTCCGACCAGGGTGATAGAGAAAAAAGTTGGAGAGTGAGGGTTGTGATTAGTCCTGACTTCTTCCACCATGATGACGCACTTCGCCGTGGAGTGCTGTCAAACAGTCATTTACAACAGGAGTTCAAGATATAGTAGAGGACGCAAGACTGAGATGGTACAGGCATATAATGAGGATGGAAAAAGAAAGGAAGCCGAAAGAAATGTTGGAAAGGAAGTATGTAGGAAAAAGACCGCAAGGGAGGCTAGAAAATAGATGGGAGGAGTAGATGACAGAAAGTGTTCAAGTGAGAGGAGAAGAACGGAAGTGATTAAAGGAGGAATGATAGAAGAAGATGGAGGCATTTTACTAAACTGACCCGGCCACAGGCTGGAAACTGTTTATGATGATGATAATTATGTTATTGTTTATATTTTACAAATAGGTAACCTGTGAGCATATTATAGTTAAAGTACTCTCGTTTGACGATATATTGTTGCTTATGTTGTTTTCTAACACTGCGTCTTATTATTCGTTCAGGTTATACGCAATGTTGTATTATTATTATTATTATTATTATTATTATTATTATTATTATTATTATTATTATTATTATTATTATTACTATTATTATTATTATTATTATTATTATTATTATTATTATTATTATTATTATTATTATATTATTATTATTATTATTATTATTATTATTATTATTATTATTATTATTATTATTAAGTTCATTATGATTAATATAACTATTATTTCAATTGGCATCATGGTTTTAATTACTATAGCAACCATTGCTTTTATCGTTGTTCAAAACTTAATCCTATCTCGATTTTTATTTCTGCTATTTAATTTAAATTTGTATACTTATTTATCTACCGTGGGTAATAAATATACAAAACTAGGAGGTATGTAAACAAGTTTATAAAATTATTTAAAATAAAAAAATCCTGATTTACCAAAAAGTCAAAGTAGCCCTTCATTCCTTTTTGCGGATCAAAGTTGAGCTGAACAACTCCCGTAAACTGGTCAACAAGGAATGGTGGTGTTTGTACATTCTCTAATCCTTCTGTCAAGGTCATCTGTATCTGCCCCACTTGATAATAGCTCACCTCTGCATTTTCACCCTCATCGATATCAATAGCCTGAAATCAATTAATCAATAATAGTTCCTCATTCATAGTGAACATAAATGAATAACATTGCATTAAATAAAATACATTGGAAAGTAGTGACTCTAATTATGGTGGACTATGGTAGTTTTTAGGAAAGCCCAGCCATCCCTTCAACTCCTGAAGAAGAAAGATAAGTCTGTGAACACATCCGGATTTTTTTTTAACAATAAATTGCTCTTATAAAGCATTTTTAAAACTCTTTTGAAGTAGCGTGAACAAAGTACACCCATCACTTTTTATTACTTGTTACAGGTAAAAGGATGAACACACAAATTTAAAAATATAGCCTAATCTGACCCCAAAGTATAAGCTGAAATAATTGTTGGAAATTATGTTTGATTAAGTTGTAAACAGAGTTAGTTCAGTTTTATACATGGATAATTTATACATTATATATTTCAAATGATCCAAAATAACACACTATAAGGTGTATTTAAAATATATTTACTGAGGGAAATTTGTAAAGGATAAGTAAATTATTCATACACATGGCACAAGCTATCTTAGATACAATTTAGTTACTAACTGTATTTCTGGTTTTATATAAATCTCTCATACATTTGATATTTATCAAATATTACATCCTTTCTCCAGACATTGTGGCTATCAACTCATTTGATGAACGTTGGCTTTGAAATAATTTGCTTTGTACCGATGACCCCGTGCCCACCATCATCCATGTCATCACTGGAACAACTGGGGAAACCTCTTCACCTTGGCCAGTTTCCATCGGTGGGAAGAGTTGGCTCCCCCTTTCCGTGTGTGATGGACGCTCACGTATGTGTGTTAACCCCTCGGAGAAGGTCAGGCGCCTGGCCTCATGAATCACCCTAAAAACGGCTTTCAACCTAAGCTGCCCTAGTGGGGACCTCGTGGGGGTGACCTGACCAGCATTCCGGGAAGGTACTAGCTACCAACCGCTTAATGTAGGATGAGTAGGGGGGGCTTTCTCCCCCATTAACTCCCCCACAGATGACCTCGACAAAGATTTAGTCGCCCATAGGGTAAACTCTTTGGACGCTGCCTGGGGGCCGCCACGAGGAGGTACTCTGCCAGGATTACCAGGCAAGGAACATCCCACAGGCAGGAGCGGAAAGGGAAGCCTCTTGTCTCGTCCGAGTCAGGGCATTTGCCACGAAGGTGAAAATTAACCTCAAATCCATGAGCTTCCAACCCCAGCTCTACGCTAGCCCCCACCACCCCAACCCTCAATTATCTCGGAGGGGGTAGTAATATTTGGTTGTATCAAATCGCTCTTGTTTATTGTTGTAAGAACAGTGGAGACTGTCACTGGCCTTATTGTGGCATCCCCAGACATTTAAAGGTGTTCTTTCTAAAAAAACACTTGCAAGGCCAAATGGGCTAACGTAACAAGGCTCGAGGGCCTGCATGTCAGAGGGGTAGTCTGTCACTAACGTGGATATTTGAAAACCGGGCCTAATTCAATCTGATGGTAGTGTATCCCTATATTGCCATGTTGAGTAAATCCTTTGAAGATACGCTGGTTTCAATTATAAATATAGACCTTGCGGGTTCCCTTTTGGTTCACCCCGTAATATCAGTATTTTTAAGGCAAAATTATACGTTTTTTTTAAATCGATGTGTTTAATTTCTCGTAATAGTCACCATTATTTCCTCTTCTTCTCGGATTCCATAAGTGCTCTGATGGCATTGTCCACCTTATACTCATGTAATTATTTTGTGTAGATGATATGTGAACATAATTTTATCGTTGATTAATTGAAAACTTGGCTCTCCTCCTGGGTTCCTGGTCACGTGGATCTCTCAGGTAATTAAGTGGTGGATCAAGGAGCAAAATAGGCTGGACATTTCCTGCCGAAGTTGGGTTTGGGTTTATCGTTTTAGATTAAAGACCCGCCTCGGTGGCGTAGTTGGCTAACGCGCAAGCCGTGTTGAGCTCGACCGCCGAGGACGGGGAGATCGAGGTTCGAATCTCGTTCGGGTGAACTGGGGGTGGTTTTTCCTAAATGGTTTTCCACTCTCCTCCACGCAAATGCGGTTCACTTCCTCTAAATTCAACCCTCCCAATTCCTAATCCATTAGTGTAATTAGTACTTAAGCGTATAACCCGAACGGGTAGTAAGACGCGGTCTAAATATTAATTTAGATTAAAGATGCCATGTTCGTAGCGTAGTTTTCATTACCTGGCACGAACCGTAGGTTTCACTTCCTGTTCTGAACAAACTTTGTCTTGTAATAGACACTATGACCCTACGACCCTCTTCAATATGTGCCTCTAAAGAATAGGAGGAAATCATGATGTGACTTCGTATCGGTCATGCGTTCGTTACACATTGTTCATGTGGACCACATGTTGGTATGGTGGGACTGAAGGGAGTACAAGCTAACGGCAGTATTTTTACAGTTTTTTATTTAAAAAATGTTTGTTCAAAAGAAATAAAATACTTCTCCAGCAAAACATAGAGTTTAATTTTATTCACACAGTGATAACAATTCTTGAATATCTGTCAATAGTGCCCTGGAATTTGATCAACAATTATTAAATATCTGTCAAGAGTGCCCTGGAATTTGATCAACAATTATTGAATATCTAGCAAGAGTGTCCTGGAATTTAATGACAACTTTTTCTTTAATTTCAAAAGTTTTTCGTTTTAATGCCGATAAGCTCATGACACATATTCAAGACCTGTTGAAGAAAATGTGTAGAAAATCAAATTCTATGTTTCCAGTGAATTTTGATCTGAAAATAATTTGCTATAAAACTGTAAAAAAAAACACTGCCCTTGGTTCGCGTCCCCTACAGTCCCACCTTGAGTGTTTCAGGTACACATCTATTACTTGTTTCTTGATTTAATTTGTTACTTTAACACGTATGGCTTCATGATACATAGTGTAGAATGGATCATTTGTTTATTCTGTTGTATATTTGATGCAAATCTTTAACGCCTATGGAGACTTACTCTTGTAGATTGCCTAATTTGGCTGTTGTCTCATACTGAGATTTATATTTGAATAAATCTTAGTAATTCTTTTTAATCTTGTATGTTTATCCTCTAGTTAATTATTTCATCTGATGTACAGATGGAGTTGCGAGTATATATTTACAAATTCTGCAAAGTATTAAAGCCTAATTTTGGTCTAAAACTCTCCTTGTAAATACATCCCTCATCCGAGACTTCAAAGTGGGCTTACTTCTCAAAACCAAACAACTCCCAAGAAAGAAATCTGAGAAAAATTTGCTATGACATATGATAAGTCAATGAATTAGCCATATTTCCAGGAGCTAAAGAGTAATGCGGAAGGTAGGTTTGAACAGACAACAGATATGCTTTATTCTGAAAATTGAAAAATGACACTGGTCACAGGAATCGAACCCGGGACCTTTGGCTTAGTACGCTAATGCTCTAACCACTGAGCTATCCAGGATTCGTCCCGTGTCCGGGGTCATTCTTATCATATTTTAAGGCAGAGTCTATGATGGACTTAGCGTAAATCGTCGGCTACAAATATGTGATTATATTAATATCACGAGCCATCGGATAACGCAGCCATCTGCAAATAATGACCCTGGACACGGGACGAATCCTGGATAGCTCAGTGGTTAGAGCATTGCGTACTAAGCCAAAGGTCCCGGGTTTGATTCCCGTGTCCAGGTGTCATTTTTCAATTTCCAGAATATGAAATCTAGATGGAGTAATTCCCATTATAAGCATAAATAATAGCTCTGGCTATTAATTCTTAAGATATGGCTTACTTTCAATACTTGACAAAATATTGCTTTATCAATGATGTGTTTCATCTCAAGGCCAATTAACTGGGAAATTGGATAAAATATTAAGTTTGATCCACAAAACGCATCGAAATTCGTGTTTTCTGCATTATTCATTTGAAAACAACTAAATTGGAGTGAGCTTAGTAATTTTTTTAAATTTTATGTGTAAAAAAATTAGTACTAATACCATTTCACTGGTCTCACTGATGTATTTTAAAGTAGAATACAGGAAATCCCAAAAGGTGCATCGTCTGGCTCGAACTGCATTACCTACCAATGTTAAGTGCTATCAATGAGACTGGGACTAGTTAATACAGGTCAGCTCTTTGCCCAGTGGTAATATATGCTACTTAAAACTTATATAAATAAAAATAGACATAATAATATTTACCTTGACTTGCATGAACTCCTTGCCAAAGTCTGCTTCTGTAGTGACACCCCCTGTGAAAACTTTCTTAACAAAGTGGGGTGCATTATCGTTTATATCCTCCACTTCTACTATAACTTTCAGATATGTGTCATCAGTAGGATCAAAAAAGTTTTGGTTTGCTGGAGAATGAATGCAGTCCTCTGTTGCCTTAATCAAGATCAAATGTTGCTTTGAGGCTTCTCGATCTAGCTCCTTAGCAACCTGGGAATAGAAAATTAGAATAGGATGGATATTACTTCATATTATCAACATCAGAGAAAGTGCTTGCCATATTACATGTAATGTATATGTTTAACTCCTATGCAACTTGTTGTACACGATGCTTGAACAGCTTTGCTATCCGGTGCTATACACAGAAACTTTGAACACAATGTAATGGTATTAGCATAGGTTTACGGTTGTAAGTGTAGAGGGATTTTGTATTAATTTTGGTTCAAACAAGCTATATGTGGAGTTTGGGCTGAGTTTCGAACACCCTGTATATATTATTAAACTTTACAAATATTTTCAAGGTTATAGTATTAATCAGACAATTTGCCATTGCCTTGAAATTATGTCATCACTAACATCACTATGCCAAATTTGGTCTTTTTTTTTTCAACGAAAAGATAGTTGGCTGAGCTTGATATATATTCCACTTTCGCTTCAATGCTACACCATATCAAGAGATATCGTTCAGAAGTTCTTTGAAGTGTATCCCTAACTCTGAAAAGTATTTTTGATATATTATTTATAGCAATTTTTTTAAAGGTAGCTCTAAAAATCTACTTGTTAATATATTATTACATTTATAAAGTAATATTTAATAATTAAAGAAATGCTTTCAAAAAGTAGCCTAAGTGGTTTTGTGTGTGGGTAAAAGGGTAAGCCTGTCACGAGGGGGAACTATTGGTAACATAGTACTGCTCCAGGACTTACAGCTTTCGTGTCAGAGATTCATAGTTTAAAATTATTTGTGGTGTATGAAAGAAAATAACATATTAATGATAAAACAATCAAAACATAATTCTTATCGAAACTAAGGATTGGTGCATACTCAGCAGATACGCTGGGGCTTCCTCCAGTGTAAAAATGAACGACACAGCACATATCTGACCGCTTTATGGAGCACAGAATCACTGTTTATAAAATTTGTGTTAATCATTGAAAACTAATTATTTTTCTCAGCATCGTCACTCTTACCTTAGCCAATTATATGACAACTGTTCCCTAAGTGTTTTTGCAAACATTTCTCACAATACTTAAGAAATAAATAATAGGATTTGAACAAGGAGATGCACTCTCTCCATTACCTTTTAATCTAGTCCTTAGAGTATGCTATTAGGGTAATTCAAGAGAGTAGGGAAGGGTTGACATTAAACGTTACTTGGATACGAAGATGATTTAGCTTTTTTGGGTAATATTAAGGAAGTTGTAAGAAACTGCGGAATTTTACTGCAGGCTAGTAACGAAATAGGTTTAGAAGTAAACTGTGTAAATACTAAATATATGGTCAGAAGAGAAACATAGATTGAGGACAACGAATTTAGAGATTACTTCGAATAACTATCTTTTGACATGGTCGATGAGTTTAAATATTTAGAAACAATTTTATCTAGCAATTATGAGATTAGAATGGAAATTAGGAAAATAATACAGTCAGTAAATGCATGTTATACTATTCGGTTAGTAAGTCAAATTTACAACTCGCCTGGTTTCAAGGAATGTAAAGCTCAGAATATACAAAACATTAACTTTACCGGTTGTTTTCTATGGGTGCGAAACATGATCTCTTACCCTTACATGACGAAAATAAATTTAGGGTGTTCGAAAACAAGGTACTTATGAAGGTACATGGTCCAAAAAGGGATGAGAATACTGAGGAGTGGAGAAGATTACATTAGTCCAATCAGAACATATTAGGTACTTTTAAAACTAAAACAAAACTGTTAATTTTGCTCTGTAAATTCTGAAAGTTTATTTAAATAATCTTAAAATTTTAACTCAAAATCTAATTTATTCATTCACTAGAAGAGAGATATCGTTGATAAACAAATACTCAAATTCAACAAAACTGACCCTAGAACAACATTCATTACATTATCCTAGGCATCATTCATAGCTACCTGCATGGATTTTAGTCTAAATAAATCCAATCCCGATCTTGTACGAAGCTTCCTGAACACACAATCATAACAAATGATTGAATATTAAAGTTGATGTTATTACTAAAGAATAAATCTCACAATATTTAGACCCTGAGTTTTTATTATATAAGACGAGCTCGTATAAATGATATCGGTTTAACTTCAGAATGATGGCGGTCCTGTACAGGCAGTTCTCATCTAGTCGGATATCCAAAATTAAGGTATGTAAACATTTACTAGGTATTTCCATTGTTGGGTTTTATGAAGGGGTAACCCTTAGCTGCAACTATTGTCTAGGCGACGAATGATTAGTTTCATTTAAAATGCAGTAAGAAAGTAATTGTAGGTTTATAATTTCATTGTTAATATACATGTATCTTGGTTGAAGTATTAGTATCATATTGGGATCCAAACAATCAACAATATTTGTTACGTGTACATCACTTATGAGACAGCACAAGGGGAAGATGGTTTCGAAACAAACTTAACAGATAAGCAGGACTCATCATCAAGATGGTTTCGAAACCAACTTAACAGATAAGCAGGACTCATCATCAAGATGGTTTTGAAACAAACTTAACGGATAAGTAGGACTCATCATCATCGACTGTTTCCAGCCTGTGGCCGAGTCAGTTTAGTAAAAATACTTCCATCTTCCTCTATCCTTCCACCAGTCTTCCCTATTTAATTTCATCCATTCTTCTCTTCTCACTTGAACACTTTCTGATATCTGCTCCTCCCATTTTTTTCTTGGCCTCCCTTGCGGTCTTTTTCCTACATAATAATTTCCAACATTTTCTTTTCTTTGGCATTCTCTCATTTTACATCCTCATTACATGCCTATCTCATTCTTGCTTCCTCTACCATCTTATAAATTCCCTGTACTCCCACTCTTTTCCGGTTAACTTCATTCCTAACCTTGTTTCTCCTCATGACAGCAAACATGCTCCTCAAAAACTTTATTCCCATGGCCTCCACTTTTCTAGTCTTTCTTACAACACTTCCTTACACTTCATGGGGTCTCTTACACACCTATAGAATAACTCTCCCTGTTGTCCTCTTTTCAATACATCCTCTCTACTTTCACCTTTCACTTCAATCACGCTTCCAAGGTATTTTACTTTCTGCACTTTTATCAGTTCTACTCCATCCAACTTTATAGATTAACTAGGCCTTATACTCTTTCTTGTCATTACCATAACTTCACACCTTGCCATGTTAAATATTATTCCACACTCTTTCACTTTCTCATTCAGTTATTGTAGTTGTTCTTGTACTTATTCTTACTTCTCCCCCCATACCATCAAGTCATCAGCAAACATCATGGCTTTCATTCTCTCCTCCCAGAATTTTCCTGTCACTTTGTTCATAACCATTTCCATTACCATTACAAATAATAATGGTGAAAGGGTACTCCACTGCTTCACTCCAATTTTTATTTGGAACCACTCCATCCTCCCACTCTCCATCTTAACACAACTCCTGTTATCCTCATATATTGTTTTCACTCTCATTACAAGTCCTTCTTCCACTTCGGCCTCCTCTTTATTTATATCCACGCTATCAAATGCCTTCTCAACATCAATAAATACCATTTCCGAGACTTTCCCATATATATACCTTCTTTCCATCAGCTGTTGTATGGCAAAGGTTAAGTCTATTATAAACCTCTGTTCCCTAAATTCGTGCTGGTCCTCTCTCTACCTTCCTTTCATTTTATTTTTTATTCTCTTTTCCAGTATATTCTCATATATTTCATAGAGTAGCACATCAGCGTCATCCCCCTATAATTTGTACACCTCTTCCTGTCTCCTTTATTGAAAATAAATATTATAACTTTCTTTTTACAGTCTTTTGGTACCCTGTCCTCCTTCCAAATCACTTTCAGCACCTTGAATAACCATTGTATACCTACTTCAGCTGCTGCTCTTATAAATTCCACCGTCAGTTCGTCCATACCCAGTGCTTTTCCTTGTTTCACCCCTATTTAATACGTCCTCCACCTCTTTCTTCCTCTTCTGTTATTTCTTTCCTGCTCCTCTCTTTCACTCTTATCTCTTTTCTCTTCTGGGTTGAACATCTTCTCAAAATATTGCATCTATGGTTCATTTTCTTTCTCTTCTGTCTTAAACTTTCTTCCTTCTTCATCCATCACTCTAACTTATTTTCTTTTCTCTGTCCCCTGTTTCTTACTTGGCTATATAATACCTTCTTACTTCCTTTCACGTCCCGCTCCAGCATTTTTGTCAATTTTTGCATTCATTCTTTTTTTGGCTTCTCGTACAACTCTCTTTGCTCTTTTCTTCTTCTTCCTATATTATTTCTTTGTTTCCTCATTCCTACTCTTAAAACTCCTTCTGAATGCATTATTTTTCTCCTCACTGCTTCCTTCCCCCTGTCTTTACCCCAGGGCGTCTCCTTCCACTTCCTTTTATTACTTG
Organism: Timema podura; assembly: GCA_033556935.1. Taxonomy (NCBI): domain Eukaryota; kingdom Metazoa; phylum Arthropoda; class Insecta; order Phasmatodea; family Timematidae; genus Timema; species Timema podura. The sequence goes on along the minus strand of JAVRXN010000013.1, from coordinate 49,062,987 downwards.
TCCTCCCACATACCCCTCGCAGCTACCACCAAATGTTCTTAAACCTTTCCCATTCAAACTGTACACTTTGCATCTCATCCTCGGGTATTAAGCTTCTTGACTTTCTTAGGTACAGCTCTCTCTCCTCTTCATTTTTAGCCTACACACCCTAATTCTTCTTTCTTGTATTACTACCTTTCTCCTACATTCCCATTCCTTTATATCTGCCACCAACAACCTGTGGTCACTATCTAAGGACACACTTGGTATTACCTTGACTTTTACAGTCTGCCTTTTCATTTCTTCATTCATGAGAAAGTAGTCTATCACCGACTTTTGCTCCCCATCCCCCAGTGTGTCTAGTGATCTTGCTTTCTCTTTTCTTCTTATACCTACTGTTTGCCACTTTCATTTTATTTCTTGCACGTAACCTTAACAGCCTTCCACCCTCCTTGTTTATCTCTCTAAACCATCCAAAGTATCACAGTATAATCGGTGTTTAGCTTATTTAGATTTAGTGAGGAAGTAAATCATCCGCTTCTAAATTAATTCAAACCCTGTAGACTTCTTAGAAAGAATAAGCTACACTGCAAATAAGCAAATACTGAAGAAATTGAAGTACTGCCCGAGATTTTCATTGGAAGGGGACTTTGATGGGTACGACAAGAGATTTGAGACTCCTGGCAGTATTTTATATTAGATTTTAAACGTGATTTTGTTCTGCCTAACCACCTATAAGCTAAGATTGTGAAATCAGCATAGGAAAATTACATAATCGAACTGCATATGTTACATAGAAAGTGTGTGTGTGGGGGGGTTTTCTAGTAATCAAGTACCTGATTCACACAAAAACGGACATATTTAAATAAAGGCCCACTTTAGCCAATTTAAACCATGCAAGACACATTTACCTCTCTCCCCCTTCACAAACCAAATATATGATGAAATGGGAACATATATAAGTTAGGCGACTACCTTGCCTTTTGTATAATTCCTAGATACTGAAATAATAAATTCCTTAAAGTCAGATAATGTACACCTTGTTTACCTTGGAAGATAGTAAGATTACCTTGATGGACTACACCACAGCTCTACTCAATAAGCTACGCCATAGTGGAACCATACAAGGTAGGCGTGTTATCTTTCAGGGTAAACGAAAGGTACATTTTATTATATCAACTATATTTTTTAACTGTTAAACTTAAGAAATTAAAAGTTTCCTAATAACTAAATAACATCATAAGTAGTCTTGAAGAGTAAAAATACACTAAGAATAGCACTCAATACAAAATATAATTTAGAAAGCGAAGTTATTTCCATGATTAAAATGAAAGAAAGATAATTTAACATATATTTTCAGGTATTTTGTAATATATACTCATGATACGGTACTAAGTGGGGAACCATTGGATGTACACTAAAAGTGTGCTCTCTATAATACTGACCATAACTCATGTCTGAGAGGCTCGATGGTGAAAAAGTCCCCATCATTGCCTCCCACTATAAAGTAGCACACTGGTGTGGGGGATCATCCAGTTCATCCACCTCATCTCTGTCCACTGTATCCACTATCTTCCTTCGCTCCATTCCTGTTGGCATGTGTTCTGCAAGAGGACAACTTATGTAGTAATACAATCATTTTAACAAAGACCAAATTCAAATGAGCATCTTATATGTGTCAATATAATTTTTAAGGTATATACTTATCTCTGTCGGTGGTGACATGCTTTAAAGTGCACACCCTCCTACAAAATTAACAATTATAAAAAAAAAAGTGTAATGCTCTCTGGCTAGTTGCAGCTATTCTCTCGTAGACCTAGTCAGCTTGTTTAATGTAATTGATGAAGTCTTAATGAACTAGATTGTCAGTAAGTAAGGATTGCACACACAAATGAATGTAGCTCAATTCTGACCAAGTCTCCTATAGAGTGAAGAGCTGCCAATTATCCCTACTTGAAGGATGTGCTCCTCGTTAATTGGTCAAGAGGACACAACAATTAAGGGGAAGCCTACATCCTTCAAGTTTGCGATTGATAAGCTACAGATCTCCCGTGGAGTGTTCAAATGGGTATCTCATATTGAGATTTATTTTTACAATATATACAAATTTTAATATACATGTGTATGTTTTTGTTTTATCTTGTTCTTTCACCTGCCGATTCTGTCAGGTGAATTTGTTATCATGTCTCTTCCCTATGGGGATTTTACTATTGTTTATATTGTTTAAGGCCTATTGACCTCATTGTGTCGACGGGCCTATAAACCTTAATAATGATGATAATAATAATAATAATAATATAATATAATAATAATAACATTATTGGTCATAAAAATATACTAATTCACATTTTCAATTTGAAGACTTTGGCTTGCAGTTTTTATGCCAAAACATATTTTTGGCCAAAATAAATAAAATATATGCCCCAGTACAAACATAAAGTGCCAATTTTACGTCTGGAACCCTCATGAATGCGGAGAAGTGAACGCATGTTTATATACACATTTTTACTTATAAAAATCAATACTTTAACCTACCAAGATGTTTTCTATTCCTCCTAAAACACCCTGTATGTATCCAAATTGTTGTAAAAGCAATATGAACCTATGGAAAAAAGAATCTGAGTAGGCTAGTAGGATGAATGGAACAAAAGTGGCATTGATTTGTTTGATAAGGGGGGTGATTTTTTCTAGAAATGGTGTCATAATTTGAGTGGTGCAGTAATGCATCCCAAGCACACTACTATACGACAAGACAACAACAAGACTACGGTGCCCGTTGAAAAATTGAAGTACAGCGGGCAACAAATAAAAGGGTAAACGTAATTATCTCGGGGGGGGGGGGATGTTACTCATTGGTGGCTTGTTGGAATCAAATCAGTAGGCCCCCAATTCAAGGAGTCGTGAACTTCTTCTGACGGGGTATTCCTCCTGTGCTCGCTGGAAAGCTTAAGTCCAGCGGGCAGCCAACAAAAAATGAAACACAGTTTTCTCGTAGGGTTACTTGTCGGTGGCCTGTTGAGTATCACACAAACAAAACTCAAGCGCTGGGAGTCCCTCAAGTACTTGGTTGGCCGCAGAAGGTCAGTAAGAGGACAGCAGAGGATACAAAGTACTTTCTATGAGGAATACCTTTAGTTGCATCGAGAACATCAGCGGGTCAGTAAGAACATGTAATGACCAAACTGGGACCACTGGAGCTATATAGTAGGTACTACCAGCCGGCCCCACTTAAGAGGTGCATGATGGTCATCACTCCCTGGCTAATCTCCCACATCTAGAAACAATATCTATTCCGCCACCAAGTTTGCAGGAGCCTCTTTTTACCTGTCATCAGAGAGGAGTAAACTACTGTCCCTTATCGGGAGAATACCATGCTGATGTCTGAGAAGGATCACAATATTATTTCCCAGTTTTACCAATTTTGTTTATTGATTTGCTTTATTTTACTAATGTTTACTTTATTTATGTTATGTTTGGTGTCATGTTTTTATTTTATTGATGTTTAGTAGATGTATAACTATTTGTTCCTGCCAACGTTATTCATTTATGTTGGTTGCTTCATGACTGACCAGCATTGAATGCCAAACAGAAACCACTGAAGAGCCCCTATCCCTGGTTGCAAGCCTATTAAAAAAAATTATTCACCTCATAAAACATGGGCCAAACAAGGTTCCTTGTACCATTAGAAATATTCCCCGGCCATGCCCACGAGGGGAACAACAAAATTTACTTAAAGCCTTTATAGCTCAATTGTGTGTATGGGGGGGGGGGGGGGGGGGGGGGGGAGGGGGGATCTCAAATTAGGGGATGGGCTTTCCTTGCCACATAGCAGAAGGTTATTGCCCTTGCTGAAAACCTATTACTGCCTACTCGATATTCCTTTAAAACATTATGTTTTTTTATAATAGTTAATAAAAGTTGCAGCAATTTTCACAACTTAGGTTGTTGCTGAGTACTACCCCCAACACCCCATAGGCATACTTTATTAAATTAAATAACATGCCGGTGAACTCGGTTTGAATTTTAATCAAAATATTGGTTGTTCACATGTCTCATATGCTCAAATACACGAGCTAGCATTATTAATAAGGCAATGTTTGTATTAAAACCATCTTTGGAATACCTGTGAATTTAATAATCATTTCATCAACCAGAAATTGTGGCTCATAGTCGTTAATATTCCTCACATAAACCGTGAGGTCAAGATCAGATGATAGAGGTGTCGGGATGCCAAGGTCGTATGCCTCCACGCGAATCTGTTGGGAGAAAAACTTCGTTTATGAAACTGAAAACTTGAGTGCAAACTTAGTAAACATTCTACAACCAGTTTTGATTTTATAATAACTGCTTGTACATTTTCTTTTGTGACAAAATTTTGGCCACAAAAAGTTACAGGATTTTCAGGCCGAGCCTCATTATAAGCAGTTTACTTTGTGTGGACCAGGTTTGTTTACTAAGCAAACTTTTAAATATTCACTTTCACCACTAAAATGTATTACACATTCAGGAAAAAGTATAAAATTGTACTTTTACTCTCAGATGATTCAACAACCTGCTTTAACTTTTTAGCTTATAGTAATACTAGTTTCTGACAGCTAATAGTCATGGTAATCTAAGAAATAACATAAATCCAATAAACTTATCAATGTGAAGCTTACCTCATAGATTTTTTGTTTTTCCCTATCAAGGGGTTGTTTTAACAATATGATCCCCGATTCTGAATCAACAGAAAAAGTTCTCCAATTACCCATCAAGTCTTGTTTGAGTCGGTACCTCACTGCGCCGTTCAAGCCAATGTCATCATCTGTTGCATGCACTTGGATAATTGTGCTGCCCAATGTAGCATTCTGGGGGCACACATTAACATTTTCAACTACACATCAAAACTGTCTTGAGTAACCAGCAAACAACTATTTAGCATCTTAAGTAGGATAATGAACTAAAAACAATAATCATTAATTTAGGATTTAGATCACTATACAGATCAGTAAAGTTTGGATTTCAAGATTTCAGAAACCATTTGAATTTCATCTGTTTTCTATTGAATGGGGTTTCAAACAGCTTTTACTAAAATACGTTTGTTCATGCGCATACATTAATTAAGCTAGTGGGATAAGGATGAGAGAGATAGCATTTCTAAGGAAATGTGACCACATTAGCATGGAGGCAGAATGGTAAACCACCCTAACGGGATTCGAGCTCTGATCTCCCGTCTCCGGCAATCCAGATTATCATGAGTGGGAGGTATTAGACCATGTGACCGCCGATGCTTTTTTTTATTCACCTATAATTTATTAATTGAGATAATGTACTCTGCACCTTAAAGATACATCAAGAGACAAGAGTAGCGAGAGTAACTATTTTACTTTTTTAATTATTATTCAAAATGCAACTCAAATGAAAACAATGTTATCCATAGTGTATTGTTTAATTAAATACTGTAAATTAAATATACCTGTAAAAAATATATGTATTATAGGATTACCTAAACTTAACTAAATTATATATATATATAATAACTGTCATATGTATATACACAACATATATCAATCTGATTCACATATATAAATGCGACATAGTTTACAATTGATTAGATAGAAAAGCTATAATAATTAAGTAAGTTATAGCTACATCCAAGTATGTTATTTAAATTGAAAAATGACACCTGGACATGGAAATCGAACCCTGGACTTTTGGCTTTGTACGCCGATGCTTTTATCCACTGACTATCCAGTAGTCGTCCCGTGCCCAAGGTCATTTTCCCTCATATTTGAAGGCAGAGCCTGTGGTGGTGTGTGGAAATCCTTCAGCAAAATATGAGCAATCAATTAAAATCACGAGCTATCAGATAACGCAGCCATCATCGACTCTCCATAAATTGGATATAAATAGCCATTTCTAGCCTGAATAGCTCGCTGGTAAGAGCATTGGCGCACACAGTTAAAGATCCCGGGTTTGATTCTCGTGTCCAGGTGTAATTTATAAATTTAAATAATAAGTTAGTTTATACATTTGAGTAAGAATTAGAAAGCTACGTGGGAAAGGAAAGGTCACAGCCAGGAATTCGTTTGGGGGGGGGTGGGGGGGGGGTAGTTTCACTGATCAATTAAGCGATGTCCCATTGGAAAATTTAAGTACTGCAAAATGCAAATGCATCAAAATAAATACAATAATATCCAAAATTATTTAAAATTTCTAAAAATGGTAATTTGTTTGTAGTAATCATAAGTATGAAGTTTTTTGTGAACAAGCTGCTTGTAAAAAAAAATTATTGATGCATACTGTTACAATTTATTGAAATTTGCATGTTTGTATATTCTATTTTGGAAATTTGATTTATAAAATTATTTTATAAGCTAAAATCTGAAAATTCAAATAAGCAACTTGCAATCACTCTTAACTCACAAAATCACTTTTGAAATAATTCACTTTAGTCTTATGTTAATTATGCTTGGCATCATAGAAAGTTCGAGAACCTCATTCTCCGTAATGACACCTCTAGATGTATGTAGATGTGAGCAAACCCATTAAGTCTGTCTTCACTTGTAGAGTGCCTCATTTATGATTTCAACAGCTTTAGGGACGAGAAAGAGCGTTCATTTGTGCACGTTGTTACGGGAAGTGTAGCCATTATTATGAGACGTTCATGTATGACAGGAAATAAATTCACATTATACATGGAAAGGGCTTCAATTGCATTTCGGGGCTTTTTATCGGATGACTTAATGAACGGCGCCACAGTGTCAGTTCCCCTTAAATATTGTTGGGCTCGGGAAGATCGTAAAATAGAGCCAATTTCTGAACATATTTTACTACCTCGGACATCACCACATCATCGGTTCACTCTGATAAACAAGTGATTGAATGGTTGCATTGTGGGCTTTGTGAGTGATAAACTTATCATTAAGTGAAGTTCATTCAAGAATGGTATGAAAATCGCTATTCTAAAGTAATCTTCTGGGCTCTGAGTGGGAACATTTGTTCTGTTACTCTGGCGACCAACAATTCGAGGTTTTGCAACGGGAATACTTAGTTCATGTAGATACCTTCAACAGTTTGGTACAAGGCAGAAAAATTTACTTCAGCTTCCTCTCTGATTTTTTCAAGTGAGATTTTCACATTAATTGCAGACTGAACTGCTAAGCTGAGGTATATATTTACAGTTTGTAGGTATTTGCTGAGAGGAAGTGTTAAATTAAACAAACTAAAAACATCGTTCTGCGAGGTGCATGCGAGTAGTTGGGTAGCGAGGCCTGGGGAGGGGGGGGGCGTCAACCCTAAACCACCTTGGCTGTACAGTGGTAAGGTGATGGGAGAGCTTAATTCCCAAGTGGAGAAAGAGAAGGTTTTGAGGAAGTGCTAAGACATGACGATGGAGAGAGAGAAGCGAGGAAGGTAGAAGGCTACTTGAACTGTTTGTATGGAATGGAATGAATGTGGCGAACAGTTTCTTCGAAGAAAAGGAAAGCAATTACTAGATATAGTTGCATTGGGGAACATCACTTCCTTATCGACAAGGAAATGAAAAAGAAGACTGTAAACTTAAGGTGATTACATACCAAGTGTGTCTTTAGATTGTGACCAAAGGTTGCTGGTGGCAGAAATAGTGGTAGGGAATATAATGAGAAAGTATGAAAACAAGAACTAAGGTTCTGGAGGCTTAAAAATGAAGAGGAAAGAGAAGTGTGATAATAAAGGTAAGAAGATGCTCAAGGATGAAATGCAACGTGTAGGGTGGAATGGGAGAGGTTTAATAAAAGTTTGGTGGGAGCTGCAGAGCGGTATGTGGGAGGACAAGTATAAGAGGAAATGGAAGGAGACACATGTTGGAATGAACAGAGTGAAGAAAACAGTTTATTATTATGTTTAATAGGCCTGTCGGCACAATGAATTCAATAGGGCCTTGAAAACATTAAAAACTAGTAAAAATCCCTATAGGGGAGAATAACACTAAGTAATTCACTGCCAAAATCTTCATATGAATGCAATAATTTAAAATAACACATACAAATTCTAAAATCTGTACTAGAATGTTAAAAATAAATCTCACTATGAGACAAAATCCATCTGAGACACTCCACAGGAGTGGAATTAAAATTATTATTAGTATGGTCTGGAGAGAATGCACCTGTTAAAAAAAACCAAAGGTGTGTACACTACATTTGAGATAATATCTTAGTGAGCCACTCTCTAAGAGTGAAAATTAGATGGAATTTAAAAGATTCGCTTGACGTAAAAGACATACATATGACTCCATTCGCACTGTCGTGTAGCAAAAAGCAAAGGTCACCATTAAAATCAAGAGCCAGATGAATAGGGTCATGGAATCCGTGCAGAAAAGTATAGAACGGTGAAGAACAAAGCATTCAGAAGAAATTTTAAGAATAGGAATTAGGAAAGATTATTGGAAGAGTGAAGCAGATGATACAGGAAGCCAGGAAGGATTAGATAGAAAAAATTGAATGATATGCTGGATAGGAATGTGGAAGGAAGTAAAGGGGTGTTATATAGTCAAGTAAGAAACAAGAGAAGAGAAAAGTACAATAAGTTAGAATGATGGATGAAAAAGGAAGAAAGATTAAGACAGGAGAAGAAGAAAAGGAACTAAGAGGGGATATTTTGAGAAAATGTTTAACCTGGAAGAGGAAAGGGATGTGAGTGAAGCAGAAGAGAGAGTGAGTCGCACATAGAAAGAGGTGAAGGATGAACTAAATAGGATGAAACTGGGAAAAGCACCAGGTGGGGACGAACTAAATGTAAACATGATAAGAGCTGCAGGAGAAGTAAAATTATAATGGTTATTACAGGGTGCTAAGAGGGATATGGCAGGAGAACATGTCACCGGAAAACTGGAGAAAGGTAATTTTATTATAGTACCGATTTTTAAGAAAGGAGACAGGAAGAGGTGTACGAATTATAAGGGAATAGCTCTGATCTACCTTTCTACTAAGATAAATGAGAAGATACTCGAAAAGAGAATAAGAAAGAAAATTAAAGGATGGTGGAAATAGTAACAAACGAATTTAGGATACATAACTCTATAATAGACTTGATCTTCACCATACGACAGCTGATGTAAAGAAGCTATGAATTTGGGGTATGACGTGGTAATTGTATTTATGGATGTTGTATACCTCTGCCACTCTTATAGTGGTATTGTGTGGTGGGCTGACGAAGTGAGGAGCGTTGTCATTGAAGTCTGTCACACAGATGTTCACCTCCGTGCTGACAACATTGGGTGGAGACCCCAAATCCTGCGCCTGCACCACAAGGGTGTAGTTCCCATAAAGTCCTTTGAGGGAGTGTACAGCATCAATACGAGCACTCGTGTAGTCCAAGTTTTCCAGCTTAAATAAGCCTACATAAACAACATCAATGGAAAATTAGTAGATTATATTGTTTAATTATTATTTTTGGACTTCATAGTAGAAATTAATACATGGTTATAGGGTGAGATTGAGAGAGACAAACATATATACTAGGGAAGAGAAAGGGAGCTATATAAAAGACAAAGAGATAAATGGCACAACATAGAAAGATTTAGAGGAAAAGAGAGAAGTAAAAAAAAGACACAGAAGGAAAGGAGAAAAATTTGAAGCTAGATGGAAAAGATAGTGAAATATAAATAATTAAAGTGTGAGGTCGTTAAGGATTACATATGTTACGCCTTAGGGGGAGTGGGGGGCTCGAGCTTTTCTTATTTTTACTGACGAGGGGGAGGGGTCAAAATAATGCTTATGTAAGACAGAAAGGGATCAAATGGCAGAGGGACCCAGCCAACCCCCCATTGGACACGTAATAATTAAGTGTCGAGACTTTGATTCAAGGACCTTGGTCATCAGATTAAAAGTAGGCCTAGTTTGTTTATAAACATCGGTCTATAAACATCGATGATTCTAACCCTAAACCATCGATATTTTAATTTTAAAAACATCGAACCTCTTAAACTGACAATATGAATATTGTTTAGTGATTGCTGTGATAAGCACAATATATTATTAAATTAATATAAAAAAACCTGATGTTAGGGAAATATCGAATGAAAAACATCGATTTCCTTATTAATACAATAACATCGATTAGAAAGATTATTACTTTAAGACCATCACTTTTATATAACAAAAATCGACAGTTTATTTTTAAACCAATTAAACTGTAGCTAAGATCGTTTTCAAAGAGGCAGGGGTGACACCCGTGAAAACCTACAAACATTTTTTGTTTCAATGTTCACATCATAATCATCGATGTTTTTTTTTATATTTATTCAATGATGTACCTAAACAAATACATATTTTATCTTTCTTTATATACATACTATATTTATATGTTAGATAATGATAAAAACATCGATGATTTATTGGGCAAACATCGAACCTTCAACATCATTTTTTGAAAACATCGATATCCCATTCTTTCTGAATTTTTTTTGTTACAGTTTTTTTGCATCGATGTTTTTCTATCGATGTCCATCCCTAATTTGAACTTTGAATCTACAGAAGAAAACATCGATAGTACAATAAAATATCGGTCATCCACCATCGATGGTGAAAACAATGAACTTCGAAAGCAAAACATCCTTATCTCTCTCTAGTGTAGTATGTAGTTTGCTTTAACTTAGCTGCTGAATATTTACTTTACAATTAAAGTGTTAATTTTCAAATAAATAATCATTTAATTGTTTCAGCCCCATCCTGTATATACACCAATGACACCACTAAAATTTATTTAAAGGATTAATTGATTATATTAGCTTAAAATAGGTCCTACCTAATTTATTTCCTGATACAATGGAAAACAGTATCCGGCCATTTGGAGTGTTGGGATCGTCGGCGTCTGTGGCCCTAACTACCGTCACCACTTCCCGCAGCTCGTGGAACTCGGTGATGGTGACACACCCATTAATGGGTTCAAACACTGGTACCTCATCATTCACATCAACAATGTTCACGCTGTATAGGCAAAATAAAAATAATAAAATCCAAACGAAGTTTGTCAGAAAACTACAATTACTTTTGAGGCATTGCAATTGCAATCAGTGGCGCTGACTTTAGGTAGTTTTTTGATGGGGGGAGTAGGAGAGGAGAGGGTGTGATAAATGGAATGCAGGAATATTAAGTGAAAAACAAAACAAACAAATATGTAATATGTGAACATTACTCTTTGTGTATTAAAGAGATATTCACATGCTAGAAGGAAAAACTTAACCACAGGTTCTGTGTTCGATATCGGGCACTTAAGGGTGTATGGCCCAAAATGAATAATGTCATAATTATATATATATTAGTAGGTCTTCTTAAACCAAACTTGGATCGGTGTATTAAATATACATTAAATGTATATTTTTAGCACAGTGTTTACTCAAAGTGTGAAATTTTGGCATCTAATGCAACAATTTTTCGAAAAACCAAATTATGCAAAGATTTCATATTTGGAATGTTACAAGTACTTGAGGAGGTTTATTAATTGAAATAAATATTATCTCAATGATCCTTCAATTAACTGCGTAAACAGTTGCCAAATAAATGCAATATTCAATTAATTATCTTATATACGTATATATATATACGTATATATACGTATATATATACGTATGTAATAAATGGGGGAAGCAAATCAATTAATGCCGACTTCTTTTAACTTTATAATGATATTTCATTCACATTTATATTCAATTTGAAACTCATGAAAACTGATACGAGTTGAGGAGCTTCATATTTTGCCCCTGTATTTTGAAAATATATCTGATACAACCCCGCAATAGCCGAAACAGAACGGCCTGGTCAGAGTAGAGCAGACAACTCCTCCCTTGTCACTCCAAGTCATCAGCTGTTTGTCCTTGAAACTATAAATATGTCGCCAGTGGTTTTGACATGTTTGTGGAGCTTATCGATCTGACCCATCACAATCTCTCTTTAGGGATTGTCACCTGGCTCTCCACCGTTTACAAAGAAATTCAGAAAGCCCAAACCGCTAATAAGTTGGTGAAACGACTTCAAACCTATATTATGTTATTGAACTTAAATAATTTACTTTTTTTGAAAATTCTTTTGAAATCTGGAACCAAATCCGGAACCTCCAACTTAGCATGTCAATATCTTACCACTGAGCTATCTAGTGCTAATCCTGTGTTAGGGTAATTTTATCGCTCATAATTTAAGGGTTAGTCGGTAGTAGATATGTAAAATCGTCGGCCATTTAATAACAATCAGAAACACATTCCATCGTTGATCCAGGATAGCTTTATGCTGCAGTTTGAACAATTTTTATTAATTTTAAATAGTTTCTTGGATATAATTTATAGTAAATAATTATTGTCTATAATATAATATTAAAGCTATTAAGGAGCCATGATCTGCCACACGTCTTTCACCAACTGTGCTTTAAAGAATGACTGATAAGTACTTCTTAGCATTGTACAAATACTGAGTAGGTAGATCACTGGTGAAGCTTTGGTGTGCCAAGCACAAGGGTCCAGGTTTGATTATCATGTACACTGCAATAATCATTTTTCAACTATATTGAAAAAAAATTAAGTGCGCCCTTGTGAATGGATTTATCTCTTCCAAAATATTAATCTCTTCAAATGTTATACAATTATTATTCAGGCCTTTACAATTAAAACTCCGTCAGTGTATAATTATTTCATCTCTTAATGCCTCTTTTCCCCATAATATATAATCAATGAATAGTCCAAGACGCAGTAAACCACTTATTAACTATTTAGCAAAAAAATTTAGAAATTATTTTTAAGAATTTTTTTGAACAAAAAATAAAGTGTGATATGAAAGCCTATATTTGAGTTACGTTAATATGTATGTACAATTGTGCACATGTTAAAAAAATAAAGATAGATTATTTTTTAGTCATATTGGCCATGAGATCAAATTTGTACGTTAATATATTAATATATAATGTTACTTTTTACCTTCTTGCACCTCTCAGGTTGAAAAAAAATAGTAATTGTCAAAAAAAAAATCAAACTCGAGATTTTGATGGATGTCGATGTTTCATGACCTCCTCAATCTGAAAAAGTGTGTTTTTGAAATAATGTCAGTCTGTATCTCTGACTAGAGACGAATCTATTTTACCAATCGGGATAAAATTTGGGATATAGGGTTTTCCTAAGATTTATCTGAGGTTTTTTTTAAAAATAAGTCATCCCACCTTAAAATTAACGCTAGGTTTTTTTTACTTAAAGGTAGAAAGAGAAAAAATAGATTATATCAAACTTGACTCGATTAAAATTTGTATATATGTATTGTTTATTATTAAAACAAAATGTAAGTTCTCATTTCCTCATGAAACTAACTTTGAGAGTAATTTACACTTAGGGAAAATTCCAATTTTTATTGTACCTCCTCACCTCTTTGAGATACGAAATAACTTGTCATTTCAAAAATGCAGGCATATTAAATATAAAAATCTTTATTTGAAATATATTTTATAAAACCAATAGTTTCTGAAATATAAGTATATATACTGTATATATATATATATATATATATAAATAATACACTTATATAATATATACATATAAATACATATATATATAGGCCTATATATATTACGGAAGTCTTTAAATTTGGAAATTGCTGTAATGCTCTGTGGGTGTGATGTTCCTATTTTCTCTAACAGTCGATATTATTTCGTTTATGTTCTCTGGTAGAATGTGCAGCAATGTCTATTAGCTCGTTTCAAATATCTTACGTGTTTTAAGTAAATTAAATATATATTTTTTATTTACAATAGCGAGAAAGTTTATGCTGTACCCCCTCCCCACCTTTTTTTAAGAACAAATAAGACCTTTCGTACGAACAATCTTTAAATTTGTTTGTGGATATAACTTAGAAAAAAAGTTATTATCATGCTAGAAAATTACGAAGCTTAGCTCCGTCGGTAGTGCGTCCACTTACGGAGCTAAAGGTCTCGGGCTCGATCCCTGGCATGGTCAAGAAATGTATCATTGTTGGAATGTGGATTTACCCTTTCACAGTGATGAATTGATGGCCGGGGGATGGATTTTGTGTCTGTCCTAGATTTAAGATTAGAGCAATTAGTACAAAGGCGTACAACCTGAACAGGTAGTAAGACACACTCTGCTAAAAAAAGTAAAAAAAAAAAAAATTAGCACCGACAACCTACAATGGTATCACGTAACATAATTTGCGAGCTACTAAGGTATTAGCTAGGTCCAGGTTACAGATGTGTCCTGTTGGGCAATAACAATATGTGCATTTGTGCACAGAATTTCTACATCGATATTCCACCTCCACAATCATAACACACATATAGGCCTACATTTTCAATCACTCTTTGTTTATGTCCTTTTGTCAAATTTTTTTTCTAATGTATTTTCTCCCCTTTGTTCAGACTTAACGAATTAGTTTTATAACAACTATCAAAACATAGTTTGTAGGGCCCAAGTTCAATTCCCATACCCAGATTTCATTTTTTCATTTAAATAATATGTAGATGAGGCTATAACCGTAGTTAACAAATATTCACATTCGACATCATGTAGAGATAATGCTTTAAATACGTCATTCCCCCTCTCTCCCCACTCTATCAGTCAGCATATAGCACACTTAGTGTAATTAATATTTATATTTTTACTAATTACACTATTGTGTTAATGATGAGCAATTTCTAAAACAGAGGAAATGTACCAAATTTTTGTGGAGGGACAAAGGGAAACCATTTAGAAAGATTCACCCTTTGTTTACCCATTCGGGATTTGAACCCTGACCACCATTCATCGTTAAAATAAACTAAATGAGCTTAGTATTTAAATCAAGTTAAGGTTAACTTTAAAAATGAACAGACGATTTAGTTCGGTCCCTGACTTTACAGTTTTCATTCGTAATAGCCAGAGAGGACTGTCTTACCTGCTAACCCGCCCCCTCCCCCACCCTCTTACCCACCACCAAAACTTCAGCCCAAGACTTTTCAGTCACTCCACCTCTGACGAAGATATATTTTTTGGTTCTCAATGGAAGGGAGGGACAGTTTGCATCCACTTTCACCTTATCTTCAGCGACACAAACGCTATCTTACAGATTTTTCTCAACATTAGCTCTGTTCAAACAACGTTAAGAGATTGTGCTGCTCGAGAACGTGCACTACAGCTATCTATCTGTCTATGTGTGAACCAAGCAATTTACAAGTGTTAGGCTACTTATAAGGAAGATGCCACAAACTGTTCAAAATGCAAATTATTATTAAAAACTAATAAACAAATTTCTCAACAAAGTGTTGTACACATGAATAAAACGCAGACGTTGAGAATTTTGGGGGGCAACATGACACTATGCCCCTCCTAGGCATTAGGTGGGCATAAATCATCTCCCCCCCCCTGAAGTCGGTGCCACTGATTACATGTATTATATGTTAAAAGATTTGGTTTTTCAATCTTCTACTAAACTGTTTCTCTACTGTAACTTGTCTTACCCAATCTGTTTGAAAGCATTCCTGCTCTCTCCATTGGCGTATCCAAACTGGTAATTGTCCCAGGCCTCTATAATCAACATATAGGAGCTTTGTTCTTCTCTGTTCAGACTGTCAGATACATTCAGCACTCCTGTTGTTGGATGGATCTGAAATTTACCCTGGCAACAACAATGTTTTATTTCAGTTAAAATGTTTTAATATATGACTAGGAACAATAAAGGCTTTATGTATTTATGACTGACCAATCATTAGTGAGGGCCTTTTTTCAATCCATGTTTTAATTCTTGTTGTGGTCTTCTAATGGATCATTGCTATATATTATATTCGAAGTTAAGAACACACAATAACCACTTTTTTTTAGCACCGCGTACCCGTTTGGATTATACACTTATGTACTTATTACTCTAATGGTTTTAGGGATTAGGAAGGTTATATTAAGAGACATTGAACCCGCATTTACGTGGAGGGAGAGTGGAAAACCATTTTGGGAAAAACCTCAGTACACCCGACCAAGATTCGAGCCTCGGTCTCCCCATCATCGGCAGTCTAGTCCACTACGAGGGTAGTGCGTTAGATCTGGCGGTCGCCGAAGTGGATAACCACAATATCCTTAGCACTAATAGCCTAAGAGTTATTGATTGAGTGATTGAAAATATAATACTTATTTTTTATCAATATTAATTTAGTTTTATTGATAAAATCGATAGTGTTTTAAACTGAAAAGCCTGTATCATTGTTAAAACAGATTGATTGAACCAAAAATATAATAAAAACAATCAGAGCAGTATGAATCACAACCTACTGTTGAACTTGAGAGACTTTAGGGCAATACCGATAAACGTGCTTCGTGATGTCATGACTAACTTCAGAGCAAGACTTCAGCAATGTGTGAATGAAAATGGAGGGCATTTGCAAGACGTTATTTTCCATACTTAACTTATGTTCTAAAAATAGTTTCATGGTGTAAATAATAATGGAAAAATATGCTGAATTTATTGACAAAATGTAAACTATTTTTTGTTAGAAAATACAAAAGTTATTACATTTGCAAAACCGTCATATATTTCTGGCGCACCCTACATAATTAAGCATTGCTCATTGTATTATGTGAGGGGAAATACCACGCCGTGTGGCGCATGCGTAAGATTGCCCCATAGTGTAGTGAAATAAAAAAACTAGCCTCCAACTGCTCCAACTGATTAAACAATAAATTAATCTAAATTAAAACTTTTCATTATGTTAGCTATTATATTTATATTAAACATGAAATGTGAAATAGCTAAGTAAATATGCTAAGGTTGTCCTTAACTTTGAAAAAACAAAACTCCAAAAGTGAGGGGAAAATAAACTTTTCATATTGATGACCACAAAACAACCACTAAATGATAAAAGTGAGTGTAGTAGTAGGTTTTTTTTTTGTCTCGTGGAAGAGCACAGCATTAGAATGAGTCAACAATACGTCTTTCTAAATACAGAACTACACCCAATATAATTACTGAGGGAATTGCGTGTCTTATGGAGAAAAGCTTGATCTTATCTCTCTCGCAGTTAACTGTTGCCAAATATCCTCGCTCCCAATTATGTCTGAAGGTGGTGTGCTGTGAGGTAAGGAGCTACTGGCAACCTAGACTAACCAACACGCTGCGAAACTTGCATTATATTTGAGGGAGGTTGACCACACTAAAACTAGAAAATGACAAGGCTGTTTCCTAATAGTAACCTTGCAGCTCCCTCAGCGAAGATATCCAGTGTAGCGTGCGTATCATTGCCCACCCAAGGGAGACTCCGCTCCTTCTCCTACAGTTCGTTTGCGCTAGGCATTTGTAATGGCTTATTCAGCGAATATCTGCGCTATCACTGTTCTCGCTATTTTGAGCAATTTATTCTAAGTGGAGGTCAAGAGAGACGTTGACATGCAATCTTCCATTACTAACTTATATTGGAATTAGCATAACACTGACCCGAGTCAGTGCGTATTCATTTGGTTTGATGTGTGGTGAAGAATTCTTAGAAATATAAGTTTAGCTCAATGGTTTTAGTACATGACAAATTATATTGAATTAACAATCAAAATTCATTATAAATCCAAGTCTCTTTACTTAAGTAAATATGATTTACCTGTGATGATAAACGATCCAACAAATAAGTTATTCTTCCGAAATCTCCAGAGTCAGCATCCCTTGCTTCTACGACAACTATTTCAGTTCCTTAAATCACAAATTAATCAGTGTTAAACATTTAAAATAAGTTGAGTTGAGGTGATGAAACTCTTTACAGGATAACATTTCATCATTTGGAGTGAACAAATCATAGAGCAAACTTTATGTTTAAGAGAGATTTGAGATATTACTAGGCTAGTTACTTTATTACACAATCCTAGACAGCGAACTGAAGCAATCAGGTAGTTCTGAAAAATGTTTGAACAATTTTTGACTAATTTCTTCTAGAGCCAGTGTATTTTTACTTTTTTAAATAAACAAGTAAGAAAGATAATAATTGTGATAACCCTGGATCATGAAACACTTGCTATGGTTCACAGCTTTTACTTATAAGCCCTAGTGTATGTTGTTGGACGTGTTAGAAACTTGTGAAATATGCATTTTATCAATTATTTTCTTCACTCTGCTTCTGAATCGTTTGCCATTTTAAAAGCCTTGCATTTTTTAAAGTACTTTATGCTATATATATTTGTTTTATTTTTTTGCATCTTACTACCGCTTTATGCACCAATTTCTCTAATGGGTCAGAAATGAAGAAGGTTGGATTTAGAAAAAGTTTACCCGCATTTGCGTGGAAAGAGAGTGGGAAACTATTAAGGAAAACTACCCTCAGCACACCCGACTGGGATAGAATCATGATCTCCCCGTCAACGGCAGTCCAGTCTATTGCCAGAGTAGCGTCTTGGACCATGCGTCCACCGAAGCTTGTTTTTTGCCATTAAAACTCTTGTTACTCTGTCGACTTTGAATATTTGTCCAAATAGACAAAAATTGGGAAAAGCCACCTAGCGTGTGATGTTTTCAAAATAAAGGACACCGTCTTTAGTCTGACACCTCATATAAGTCAGATACGTTTCAAAGTGGAATCCACTCTCCGTGTAGAGTCCAGCAGCCAATATTTGGAGAACAAACCTCTCTCTCTCTTTCTCTCTTTCTCTCTTTCTCTCTTTCTCTCTAAGTGACCCCGTGCCTGACATTGGTTTATGTTATCACCGGATAGCTGGGCAAAATCCCCCAGCTTGGTCAGCTTCTATCAGATGGAGAAGTTGTCTCCTCCTTTCTTGAGCTCTGGGCGCACATGACAGGGCGTTAAAGGCCCGTTGACACGGTATTAGTTGACTAATGCAAGTTAGCTCGTGTTAGCTGACTAACATGTTAGTTGTGTTGACACGTATTTTTCACTTGTGCAAGTCATACAGTAGCAAACATGGCGGAAAGTGATGCGGTGCTCACTGGTGTATCTATTGTAGCCGATTTATTGATCGAGGAGTTAAAAGAATATAAAAATAAACGATCCCGTCGTAAACGGTCAGTTTGGATGAGAGAGTGGGTAGCCAGAAGAAATGCACTAGGTTGTTCAAATACATTCATAAGAGAAGTAAGGACGGAGGATCCTGATACATTCAGAAATCATCTACGTTTAACAAGCGAGCAATTTCAAGAATTATTGACCAAAGTTTCTCCTTTCATAACAAAGCAGGTAATTTTGGGTAGAACGCCCAAACGCTTTATTTTCAAACATTAAACTACTATTTTGTGTTTTTCCTTTATTACAGTTCTCGAATTTTCCAAGCTAGAAAGTGCATGTTATATTTATATTTATATAGATTGAGGTTAGGCCCCACATTAAATTTTCGAAAATTTTCCAGATAAGACCACTTAAATAGCTTCTGGAGGCAACTACCAGAAAAAATCAAGTGAGGCGCACTCTAAATAAATTCTAGGGCCATCCAAATTTCAAAAATTTCTAAGGGAGAACCATGGATCTATTATAATTATAATTATATGGAGAGGCTATCTTGACGCGCAAATGAAGCCGACCTTGACTCGGACACCAATCTAGATTTTCGTCTAATTTGTATTTTCAGACGCCTGTTACTACCCGAAATATAAAGTTATATTTTTTTACATAAAAAATAACACTAATGTATTCAACATTTACACCTCACTTACATAAAGCATCAAAAAGATTTCAATCGGGTTGTATTCTAATTAAAGTGAGCGCGCGTCCCTGTTTTCCCTACGCTTTCCATGTTTAATCGGCGGCCGTACTATGACGTACATCGGCTCGACCCGTCTCTCCATGAGGGGGGCGTGGCAAGCTTCACTTTCTCGCAACGCTACGGCATAGGGATGTCCTCTCCGTATATATAACTCCATAACAAATAGCTCCTGAAAGTATTCCAGCTTAGTATCCCATTAAGTTATTTAAAAAAATAGTATGCTCCTATATAAAATAATAAGACTGACTATATTTAACCAAACTTTTTCAGAGCACAGTAATGAGAGAGGCTTTATCACCTGAGATTAAGCTACAGATAACCTTGAGATACCTAGCAAGTGGTGATTCATTCGGTACTCTAGAGCACATGTATAGAGTTCCTAGGAGCACTATTTCTAAGTTTCTTGTAGATGTTCTGAACGCAATCTATACTGTTCTAGAAAATCACATAAAGGTATGTAATAATATGTTAACATGTATGGAAACATATATTTTTTTATTAATACAACTAGTATTTAGATTAATGCTTGTGAGTCACACAACAAATAAAATAATATTCGAGATAAGGACATTGAATAATAATTTGTCATCCCAATAGGAGAAGTCACCTTATTTTAAAACATGAATTTCTAAGTAGAACGTAAATAAATTTACCAAACAAAACATTTATTAATAATTTTAACATTTTACATTAAGTGAAATAATAATATTTTATATTCTACTCTGAATCACATATAATAGGGATTATAAAGGATGCCATGAGCATAGGATATAATAGTTTTGGAAAAGAAGATAATTTTGACAGTAGACTTTTGAATTTTATTTTGGTAAAAAAAATATTAAAGCAAAATGAGTTGTGATTACAAAAAAGGATAAATTTACATTATAAAAATAAATAAAAATATATAATCATAAAAAACTATATATTTTTTATGAAATTATGAAACTAACGTCTTGAGAAGCGATAGATGGATATTAAGTGGGTCTGGGATCATTTAGTAATAAAAAAAAGCATTTCAACAAAACTCCTCAATTCTGAACCGTTTGTAGCTGTTGGGATCTTAATTTCTCCGTCCACTATGTAGATTTGAAACTAATGGTCCTAATTTTAAGAATTGTACCTAGGAAAAAGCTAACTGAACCATTATATATATATAAATGTTCATATATATATATATATATAAATAAAGTTATGCATATAGCCCAAACTGGTTGTAAGGCGCGAGGCTAAAAAATAATCATAAATAAATTACATTAACTTTTTCCTGAACACAATTTTCAAAATTCTGTCAGTTAGTTACAAATACGCACATCGGGACAAAATTTAAGACCTCAACAGTTGTTCAGATCAGTTCAGAAATGTAGGAGTTGTGGTGACAAACGTGTTACATTAGAGGGTTAATAATATAGACTAGAAAGTATTTAGCCCATAGCCATCCATGCCACCAATGCTCATTATGGCATTTGTTAAAATATTGTCATTATCTCTTTCATCTGGGAGTGGAGTTTTTACCATCAAGTTTGAAGTATTCATTAATGTAGGCTGAGTAAGAGAGATAGGAGGAGATGATGTGTTTTCTGTATAACTTGAAGCAGAATGAATAAACATGGGATTGGTTATAGAGACAGAAGGAGATGGTGTGTTAACACTGGAACGACTAGGTGATGAACCAATTGAATATTGAGAATCTGTAGATGTACTTTCTCTTGAGATATTTATGCGTTCTTTCATAAGGACTTCTTGGATTTTAAATTGGCACATTAACGCTCTTTCTAATGGCAACTGCCTAAGTTGACTAGCAACATTCTTCCCAAAGTAAGAAAATTCATCTTCACTTTTCTTTAGATCTTCAAGTTTAGCAATAGCTGCATCTATATGGTCGGGATAGTCATGCTTTTTCTTCTTTTTTGAGGTGCTTTGTTCATTTGAAGTAGGCCTGGACATGGTTTTATTGAAAGTTGTTTCTTCATCAGCATTAATATCTGCAGACACCTGTTTATGATTGTTTCCAAAAGATTCACCCATAGTAATTTCATCATCCTAAAAAGAGAAAAACTGTCAATAATATTGGCTCAGGAAAGGATTTATTATTTTAAATAAATTTATAATATTTAGGTTTGCATTTGAATTAAACCATTTGTTAAGACTCACATTATTAGTCACATGGCCTAAGCCTGAGATTTGGCTTAGACTCTACTGTTCAAACATCCTCAACTTTAAACAAAAGTGTTATAGAACTATTTTGAAAAAAATTATAATTTTGAAATATTATCAGCACAATTACAATACTTTTTCAGGTAAATACGTATAAATGTAATGCAATAATAATAGGCCTACATAGTATGCAGTAAAATAGGTCTCTAATGCTCTAGCATTTTTGGTGTATTATTTAATTTTAATATACCAATACTCAGTAACATAAAGAGATTATTAATGTTATTGTTCTAGCCTAAATAGAACTACAATTTTTGTTCTAAATTAATAAAGTTTACAGATTTATATTTTTTTTCATGTTAACACATTTATTTTCAGGTGCCATCAACTGCAGAAGACTGGGAAAAGGTTGCACGTGGCTTTAAAGATCGGTGGAACTTCCCTGGGTGCTGTGGGGCAATAGATGGGAAGCATGTGAAAATACAATGTCCTGATAACAGCGGTAGTGACTTCTATAGCTATAAGGAATGCTTCAGCACAGTGTTATTTGCATTGGTTGACAGTAATTACAGCTTTTTATATATTGATGTAGGAAGTAATGGAAGAACAAATGATGCTAGTGTTTTTAGAGCATCTACATTGAAGGCTGCTTTGGAAACAAATGACCCTCCTTTAAATTTTCCTCCGTGGGGTGTGATTGTAGCTGACGATGCATTCCCATTAACAACATACTTCATGAAACCTTATGCAAGGCATGGTCAGCTCACTCTTCGTGAGAAAATCTTCAACTATCGTTTATCAAGAGCAAGACGCATAGTTGAGAATGTATTTGGTATTCTAGCTTCCAGATTCAGGATTTTTCTGGGAACAATTCCCTTAAGTCCTGATAAAGTTGACCTTATTATTAAAGCCACATGTGCTCTTCACAATTGGTTAAGGTCAATATCAGGAAGCAGTTACATACCACCGGGCTTTGTGGATCGAGAAGACATTGATGGGAATGTAATTAATGGATCATGGAGGAATGAAATTGGGGATGTGTTTACAAATGTGAACCATAAGATGGGGAGCAATAATTTCACTAGGGAAGCTGCACACCGAAGAGATAGCTATGCAAACTATTTTATGACAGAAGGAAAGGTAGATTGGCAGTGGAATAAAATTCACTAATATAATTTAGATAACCTATCTATTGACTGAATCAAAAAAGTAATATGTATCTATAACAAACAAAATACCTAAATGTAATTTTCTTTAGAAAATAATGACATTTTTATAGTTCTATGTGTAGTCATCACCATTCTATTAAAATACATACTACCTAAATATACCGGGTCTATTTTATGTAATAAAACACATACACATACATTTAAGATTTAATATAAACTTGGAATTTAGCAGATTTTAAATTTTTTTATGTTTTGGCTTTGTTTAATTAAATTACCAATGTATTAAACTTTTTTGTATGCAAATTTTGTCATTTGTAGACCATAAGTACATACGGTTTATGTGTGTGTATTGTTATTGTACTTGTGAATTTTCAGGTTATTAAAATAAATATTGGTCTAAATGTGTTTTTTTACTATTATATACCCTACCCTGTAAATAACATATATTTGTGTGTGTGGATGGGTGGGAATGTTTGAGGGGTTTGTCATATGCATATTTGTATGTCATCATCATCATCATCATCATCATCGTCTTCAACAGTTTCAGCCACTGGCCGGGTCTGTTTGGAACATAAGTCTCTCCTTTCTCTGAATCTATGGCCTAAAATTGTCTTTAAAAAATTGGGAACAGTCTACTCAATATGAATAATTATATACCCTTTTTTATTTTTATAATAAGATATATCCATATTACAATATATTTTTGGTTGTGAAAAAAACAGTTTATTTATTAAAAAGAAAAAGAAAAATCACAGGATCATGTCAGCCATGATCTGAAGTTTAACATTTTCCAAGTTATGAAAAACTGTTAGGTTCCAGAATAATAGAAAACCTAAACTAGGTAGGGAGGTAAAGAGTCCACTCCAAATAACGATAAAAGTAAATTAAAATTTTAAAATGAGATACCAAAAAATAGAGTGGGAGGGGGTGTTAAAAGATAACCACACTTTAAGGTGATATAGAATGTAATTAAAATTTGCCGGGACTGTAGTGCTCCCAAAAAAAAAAAATCTCTGTTTGAAATTTCTAATTAGAGGTTTCAAAATGACCCTTAAAAATTCAAACACTACTATAATAATTGATGCTAAGGTTATATCTTCTTTTTTTTATTCCCTTCTCCCTATTTTATATAATTTTCTTCTATGACGACGACATGTTTCGATGATTTTTCACCATACTCAAGTCTTATTTTTATTATAGATATTTCATTTTACTTCATAAATTGGAAAGTATGAGAAATTTTATGGTTTTATATATATAAATAAAAGAGTAAAATTTTACAAATGGCCCAATATTATGAAGTAAAATGAAATATCTATAATAAAAATAAGACTTGAATATGGTGAAAAATCATCGAAACATATCGTCGGCATAGAAGAAAATTATATAAAATAGGGAGAAGGGAATAAAAAAAAGATATAACCTTATTATCAATTTAGTATTACTCATTACCAAATAAACATGACCATTATTAGAAACCACTATAATAGATTTAAATACTTCTTGTATTTTGGAAATGAGGATATCCCAGATATAAGAACCACTGAAAAGTGAGGTGGGAAATCAACAGCTGGGCAATGTGAAACTTTTCAAATAGTTAGAAAATGTAATTTCTACAGATGTGCAGTGTGCACAGGAGATTAAATCAAGAACAGTAATGGCCAAGGCTTCTTTCAACAATAAGAAGACGCCACTGACTAGCAAACATGGACTGTAAGGAAAAAGAGAAGACAAACATTTTTGGAAAGTTTTGAAATGTGATGCTGAAGGAGAGCAGTAGATGGACAGGGTGACTAATGAAGAGGTTCTAAGAAGAGTTAATGAAAAGTGAATCATTACCCAAGTGATTCTACGAAGAAAGGCTAACTTATTGGGCATTATGATAAGAAATTGCTTATTAAGTGATGTAGAAGAAGTGAAAGGTTAAAGGAAACCATGAAGACCACAAATGCATCTGACTGATGAGCTAAAAAAAGGAAAGAATATGAAGTTTCAGGATCTTAAAAAAGGAATATTCTAATAGGAAACTACGGAGAACTGAATTTGAACAAGTCAATGAACCTGTCTTAAGACAGAACACCTTTAAAAACGTTGGAAAATTGTAATATTTACATAGGCTACATGCATAGTGTCACCTCGAAATAACAAGGAAATTCTGAAAATATTTTATTTCAAAACAAATCTCAGTGAATCGGATGGGGGGATTGGGCAATTTTAAAACCCAACCTATAAAATATAATTATTTTTAAATAGCAACAGGCAAGACATCAAATATTATGAAAATAAAAGTTATAACTTTAACTTCAAAAGAGAAATTAACTTTAATCACATGTTTTATTATTCCCAATTTTGACACTACACTTTTCTTCACACAATTTAAACTTACATAAAATATTTAGAAATAATTTAAGATTTGGACACTTTTTCCTTTGGGGTAATTTTATATTATAAAAAAATAACTAATTTACTTTATCCTATAGATTCTCTGCGCGAAAAACGGGCATTTCATATAATTTACTAGCTAAACATAGCAAAGAAAAAGTGACATCAGATACGGTTTGTCCCGTCACAAAAAAATTAATTTGTAAATTGTTTTTTGTAAAAAATAAATCGTTTGTTATCAAACTGTAACATTATAAAATGCATCTACGGGTTTACAATGGCATTGATGCTAAGTATTAAGTGTTTTGGCTAAATATTTAACTATAACAATTTGTAGGCCTAAAAATGGCAAATACGGAGATTGAAAAGAGCGTCGGTGTTCTCGAGTGAGAACCGCCGGCCAGTCCTGCCTCACTTGGCGACAACACAAATATTATGTTGCCGGTACTAATCACTAACTACACTATTGTATTATTTGGGTTTTAGATAAATAGTGCACATACCTCGTTGATTGGTAAGAAATAATAGTTAAATAATTTGTATTTATAGCATTTGTTTGTTAAATAATAAATTATATCGTAAGCTATAACACACATTAAAAATATTAACATAACATTTGTCTAGTAGAGAGGTACTTACTAAATTTGAATATGTCTTCCTGATGATTGTAACATTTCTTAAAAATCTGTCAGCGATGGGGAACCACATCAATATTGGTTTGTATAACTCATCTGTTGACATGCCGGATTTATGCGATTTTCTTATTTTCGCTATTTCCTGGGAATATGTACTTCGGATATTTCTTAATTTGGTTTTGACTTCGTTTATTCCAAATTCGGGAATGTCAAGACACTTTACAATTTCCCCCAGTGCACTCTCCCTCGCATTCCTATCTTTGTACATTTTATGTTTGTAATTCCAAAGGCACTCGTACTTTTCGTAACATTCAACCATTTTAATAGTGTCACGCTCAGACCACCTCTTAGTTGCCGCCATTTTGAAACTTCTACTTGCATTAGTAAAGTTGGAAGGTGACCAACTTTTTCAGCTGCAAGTTGACTTGCATGTTAGTAGCTTGCATGTCTGTTTACACGCTGCAAGTTGTGCGCGCGCAGCCAAATTAGTGGACTTGCATTAGTCCACTAACACCGTGTCAACGGGCCTTAAGACACAACTTAGAAATCGCTATCGCTCAAAGAGAGCTTTTGCCTGTGTTGCTCTATTGGGAGTCGAAACTCGATCATAGGAATCGCCCTAAAGAGGGCTTTTAGCCTAAGTCGCCCTTGGAGAAAGTCAGTTGCCTAGCCTTAGGTATCACCCAAAAAGGGCTTTTAGCCTAAGTTTTCCAGTGGGTATCTCATGGAGGTGGCCTGACCAATTTTTCTCGAAGGTACTAATTACCCAACCGCTTACTGTGTGGCACATCAGTACTTGTATTGGAGTGCTACCACTCGAGCCCAGGGTACCGGGGCTTGTAGACCGTGTGGGATCACCTAAAGGTCAGTCAGGCCATTGGTTATTCCTTGAAATATTTCGTTTTGTCACAAGCTTCTAAATAGTCTTTTAAATTCTTTCATATTTTTAATATCACCCCCGGTTACTCCCACACAAACGATCTCTACAGAGATTTAGCCGGCCGTTGAGAAAACCCTCCTGACGTTGCTCTGGGGCCGCCACGAGGAGGCACTCTACAAGGATTTCTGGGCAGGGAACATCCGTACAGTTGAAATTTCAAAGGAAGAGTATTAATTGATAACTTTTAATAAGCAATGATAATATATATAAGAAGTGAAAGCTGCATTTCCCACAGCCTGACGTGAAGGTAGATATAATTAGTCTAGCTATAAGATAAAGTCCTTCCTCTGATACAATTAGACTGTACTAACTTATTTAAGGCTCCACTCACCCAATGGTGCATCCTCTCTCACAGTGATATTATTAACATCGCCCACAAAGTAAGGATTATTGTCGTTCTCGTCCAGTACTTGTATAAAGTTGTCCACAAAACTCGAGCGTGGCGGGATTCCAGAATCTGTGGCCTGCACGGTGAAGTTGAGCCAAGGAAATACTTCATGGTCAATCTTGTTGGCCACCACCACCTCTCCTGTCTCTTCGTCGAGGTAGATCAGGCTCAGAATATCTCGGGGACCTTGCAGGAAACAAAGATGTCACAAACAGTTACCATTAAAACCATATGGATGTGTTGAGGGCCTTGAAGGAAAGAAATATTCCAATTAGTTACTATTGGAACTACCACGAACATATTATTTACCAGGCACAAAATAGTAAAACAAAATAGGAAAGGAAATAGATTGTGTTTTCTTAACATTAATTTAGTCACATTTGACGTAAAAACTCTTTTTTTGTCATTAACGAATGAAAATTATTGTGAATAAAAACACAGACCATACATAATCCCATTTTCAAAAGAAATTTACTTTCACGTCGGGTCATTTGATCTGCAGCTATCACTTTTAATAGATTATATCAATACAGATGAAATAACACATATAATATTGAGAATATTATGTAAGGAACGATCTTTATGAGAATATTTCCCAAGTTGAAAGTAGGTTAATAGACCAAATGGGAGCTAAGATATTAGAAATGTAAAGGAATTAATATTTCAGTAAACAACGTATAATCTAAAACTACTCCTTAAGATATGTGAAGTTACATTTATAAGTCAAAAATTAGAAAGTTAAATTTTAAAGAATATTTAGGATCAGTCACATTTAATAATTAATAAAAAGAAAAATAAAGTAATCCTATGAAAAACAAATAATTAACCTTATGAAAAAAGTAATATTGTAATCACACGGCCTAAAGTGTGAGCCGTGTTTGTTTAATATTGTTGTGGTCTGTATTGCGAACGTCAAAACGAGTACTGCACGGTGTTGGGATTAGTTTGCAAACAAACACAATAGTGGCGCTGACCACATAAACTGTGTCAGGATTCGTTAGGGGGAACCCAGGCCGGAGGGGAGAATAAAAAGTGGTGTATCCAGAGCTAACATGGCTGACTAATCACCATCGAGCCTGTGGAGTCACTCTGCTAGTTTTGGGGGCTACATGGGTTAGGACTCTGGCACATCAGTACTTGTATTGGAGGGCTACCACTCGAGCCCAGGGTACCGGGGTTCGTAAACCGTGTGTGATCACCTAGAGGTCAGTCAGGCCATTGGTTATTCCTTGTAATACTTTGTTCTGCCACAAGCTTCTAAATAGTCTTTTAAATTCTTTCATATTTTTAATATCACTATCAACATCCCATTTTTAATAGATATAGTAGTACTAATAAAAACCATAAAACCCAAGTAGAACGTCAATCACGAAACCACACAATCATATATCCACTCACCCCCCTATCCTCGACCACATCACATCATGACAAATACTAGACCCACAGTGGTAAGACAGATTGGGGTGACAATATAGTAAAATGTTATCATGACTGACCGAAAGAAATATGTTTTTACTGTCTAATAGGTTCTTCCAACCAAAATCTTACTACAAATTTTAAGGTAAATTAAGGTTTAAAGTAAATAATATTTTCAATAAATTAAAAATATTAATCAAACCTTCATTTTGATTTAAATAGTATGTACTAGCTATTTCACATCCTTACACTAGTTCAATATCAGTCCTAGCAGAAAATATATAATGGGTACAACATAAAAGAAGTTTCAATTCGCTTATAACCAGAGGGTTAAAGGGGCTAAACTAATATTGAAAACTTGTTACGTGCCTTGAAAACACCAACGAAACATAATTACTGACATTTTTCATATCAACGTTTCCACTGTAAACTCTGTTTGTCGTAAGAGGTGACTAAAAGGGGAACCTCAAGGATAAGGCGAAAATACGTGACTACGCCCTGCATGGCATAGGGGTAGTATTTTGCGAATGGGGCTGTTTGAGCACTGGGCATGGGTGATGCATGGTCCATCCGTGTACTATATCTTGGCCTTCCTGTTGTACCATGCTCTGCTTCGGGAGACTTTTTCCTGTGTACTAGCGAGAACTCTGCTTACTTGAACACCCTCTGAAATCATACTGCCAAACAATGTTGACTTCACACTGTCCGGCCCCTCACAGGGCCGTAATGTTGATAAGAGGTGGGTATGGGTAAGGTCGGCCAGCCCTATTTTGGAAAAAGTCTTGGATCTGACGAAGCCAATCATTTTGTTTGCCTTGAGACAGTAATTTATGAAGGCTTCCTCCATAAACAGCACCTTTTAGCTGTCTTCTTTGATTTGGAGAAGGGTTACGAAACTACCTGGCAGTACGGTATATTGAGAACACTTTATAATTGGGGCTGCCGAGGGAACCTCCATGTTTTTATAACTAATTTTATGTCATATAGGCACTTTCGGGTAAGGTTAATAACACCTTATCCGATAACTTTAATCAAGGAAAAGTGTATCTTAGGGCAGTATCCCAAGCTGTGCATTGTTCGCTATTACAATAAGTACAATTTGTTCGCTTATGCCTTTTTGTGGACGACTACGCAATCCACTTGAGTTTTTTTTTAAGTCTCCACAGAGCTGAACGCCAGAGACAACTCGCTGTAAAAAAAAATCTATGGAAGCCTGAATCGCAGATTGGCTATCGCTTCTCTTTAACCAAGACGACGGCTGTCTACTTTAATAGAACATGCGGCATACATCCAGCTACCAATGTATTAAAGAACCACGTGATTTTACCCGTTTCATCAACCGTTAGGTTCTTGGAACTTTTATTTAATTTCAAACTTACTGAGTTTCTCACACAAAAGATTTGAAAGCGAGGTGTGTTAAAGTCCTCAATTTCCTTAAAGCCTTTAATGGTCGCTCTTAGGGAGTTAATATGGAAACCTTGATGCATCTCCACAGGACCTTGATAAGATCTAAGCTAGACTATGGCAGTTTTGTACATGGCTTGGCTAGACCCTTGGCGTTAAAGATGTTAGAGAGTGTCCACTATTCAGGCAACTGACTGGCCACCCGCTTTCAAGGTTTCAAATGCAATTACACGGGTCTAAGACCTCCGTGTGTTATGTTTTTATAGTGAAAAAATTAATTTTAAATTTGGTTTACCCAGTGAAACCAGCGTTTTTACGAATGAACTGTACACAATTTTTAAATCGTTGTAGTCGGACACATTATCTCAGTCGGTAGCGTGTCTGTCTACGAGCTAATGGTCCCAGGTTAGATTCCTGGCATGGCCAAATATTTACCATAGGTGAATGTGGGTTCCTCTTTCACAGTGAATTGACAGATGGGGGCTGGGTGTTGTGTCTCTTCTAGATTTAAGTTATAAAGTCGTCAGCTGATATAATCAGTCGGTTCAGAAAGTGCACGTTAATTTTTTTAAAATTTATTTTAGGTATTTATTAAATCGTTGTAATTATTTTATTGTAAATGTCACCACTACGCACTCATCTGCATGTATTTCATGAGTGTTTTGTTGGCACTGCCCGCTTTGTACTCTTATGGGTCTTAAACCCCTGCTCAGAACAAGCTGCGGTCTATCAGGGACGGTGTGTCACGGTGGCCCTCTTCTATACGAAAGTCTAGAAGAGAGGAGGTCATCGTGACAAGGCTCCGCGTCGGACACACATCATTGTCCCATGGATTTTTATTGAGAGGGGATCCACCTCCAGTGTGTGAGGTTTGCAATGCTCCCCTTAATGTATACCACATTCTGGTGGAATGTCGCAAGTATGCCTTTATTCGCATGGCTCTTGATTGTGACCTCAGTTTTTTTGCCACGCGACAGTACGAATGAGTGTTTACTTTTTTTATATGTCAGAAATATTTAAAATTTTATTTTAGTCTCACTCATAGCTTTCTTGTGTATTATATAATATTGAAGTTAGTTTTAACATTTTTAGTAGACTTTCATATTTTTTACTCTTTATTTATCTTAGTGTATACACCTGCTGATTTTGGCAGGTGTTGTTATCTCTTATTCTCTCCTATGAGGGTTTTACTATGTTTTAAAATTTTTGTAAAAGGCGTTAATGATCGTTAGGTGCCGACGCGCCGTAAAACATCAATAATAATAATACTACTAATAATAATAATACTTAACAAAGGAGGAAATTTAGAAGGTGATATTTATGAAGAAAAAATATGGCATTTTTTCATCACAGATTTTCAGAAAATTATTCTGTATTTTCTTGTTTTACAGATCATACTAGACTATATTTTATTTTAAAATATGATTATATTTTGCTATGCAATTGTCGACCTTGAACCTCTCGACGCTATAGTGGCAGTTAAACACAGAAATAGCAATAATGTGTATTCAACACAATACTCTATATTCTGGACTACCTGAAGAGTTATTTCTCCAGCACATCTAATCTAGCCTCTATCGATCCCTATCAGACACAGCACCAACAAACAAGCCAATCCCTCCTTTCACTTATAAACTTTGACCCATTCCACCTCCTGTCTTACCATTCCAATAATCTGTTAACATGGTCTTAGTTTCCTCTGACCTGAGGATGAAGCACATCCGGTTCCTTCAAGACACCAAGCTTCAGAATAAGCTCCTGGCCATCCCCTCTGTTCCTACCCGTGCACGACCACCTGCTGCTAAACAGGGCTGATCCCTGACACATACTCAGAACGTTGGATCTGCCACTGTACTTGATGTCTAGAGACTATAAATAGTGCAAGATGCCTGTTTGCATGCATCCTCCAGATAACCGAATCTTAGCTGGTTCACAGAAGCAGGGCTAATCTAGAATGAAGATCGTCCCAAAAAAGAAATCCCTCGTTCATGTACACTGCTTGGAAAGGAACTGTCTAAGCCTCCTCACTTTGCAGAACAATCTACTTAACGCTACACAGAAGGAGAAGGACACCACTGCGATTCTATTACACAAACAACCAAAACTAAAAACAGTGCCAATTATCAAAAGATAGCAGCCAGTGTAAAACAAAAGAGAGAAAACAAACTAAACCACACCTTTTAACAATCTAAAATAATTTATTATTCGTGTTCAAACTAGCATGTTATAATTTTTTTTATTTTAAATCACTCTAAGTTGGTATGTTATATGCAAAAATTAATTATTAAACTAGATTATCAAAACACTTTTGAATAATTATTACTGCCATTATTTTTGTTACGTTTTTCCAAATACATATTACCATATTATTTATTTGTTGGTGCAGGAATAGTATCAATTCCTACCTTCTAGTGCATATTTGATGGTTCTGTTCTTGTCTGCATCATCTGCCACTACATTGATTATTGTCACTCCATTCTTACTGTTCTCGGTGATTGAACGGCGATAGAAGGGTCTGCGAAATTTAGGATTGTTGTCATTCTCATCTTCGATGATGATTGTCAGCATTGCTGGAGGGAGAAACAATTAAATCATAACCCTTTTTTTATCATCCATATTTTATATAAAAAAATTATTAGTTAGGGACTTTGTGTTATGGTAGACCATGAGACTAAGTATTTTCATAAAAACTGGACTGCTAGAAAAATAAATTACCATTATTTTTATGTAAAACTTAAAGGATATTAGGAAACTAAACAATGCGCGGATAAAATATGCATTCGATCTTTTTTTCTCTTTAATTGTTACTAATCGTCCGACACGTTGGCTCAGTTGATAGCATGTCTGTCTACTGAGTTAAGGGTCTTGGGTTGGATTCCCCATCTGGCTGAAAAATGTATCATTGGTGAATTGTGGGTTTCCCCTTTCTTAGTGATGAATTAACGGCCGGAGACTGGATGTTGTCTGCTCTATATAATAATAATAATAATAATAATAATAATAATAAAAGTTAGTTTTATAAAGTCGTGTGTTGATATAACCAGTCGGTTCAGAAATTGCATGTTAAATACCTCAAATAAATGAAATGGGAAACATTGTCTTTAATCAGTCCCAAGTTTTATTTTTTTGTTTTTACTTTCTCATATAAAAAAATCATTGTTTTTGGTAACATTTTCTACCTCGAGATTATGATAAATTTTGAAGTTTTATGTGCGCTCCCCTCCCCCCCCCCTGCCCCTTTGCCTTCACACAAACTTGGGTTTTTCAATTATCTTTATCTATTCCTTGTTCTATAACAGAGACTTTTTACTGATTTTGTTCAAATTTAATAATGGCCATGCCTTTGAAAGTTTTATTAAATTTTGATTCTAGCCCTTCAGTTAAGAGTAGTTTACTAATGAATAATTTTTTTTTTTAATTAGAAATTTCTCGAAAATTGTTTTGATCTAGTTTAAAACAAATATCTTGGTAATTTTTGACATGAAAAATAATACTGTGTATACTTGTTTTGGGAGGAGGAGGAATTTGTTTAAGGTTAGTTTACTGATTAATGATTTAAAACGCCTCCAACGTTTTAGTTTAAAATGGGTACCTGGGTATTGTTTTACATGGCAAATAAGAATATATGTTAGTTTTTATAAACAGAAAATATCCAAGAATAGTTAACTGATAAATGATTTTTTAAACTTTGTCACAAACTAAGTATATAAGAATGTATGAACGATTGTGTTTACTGCATTTAACAACTAGCTCACTATCTATTACTATACTATGAAGTAATTACTATGTAATTGTATCATGTGCTACAAATCTACTTAACCCTTTCACTCAAAAACCACTATGCCGATTGATCTGAAATTTCCCATGGGCATAGCTCAGATGTTCAGTTAACATATAGGCTAATTATAATTACCTACACCACTTAACCTAAAACATCAACCCCGCCCCCCCCCCCCCCCCCACACCCCTCAAGTCCGCCACATGTATCTCCGGTACCACTGGGGCTAGGCAGTCACCCTTAGGGTGGGGGTACTCACGGGTGCTTGACTTCAAACACCTCCCCCCATTTCACCATCCCATACATATATTGAAACTGCTGGGGCTAGGCAGTCACCCTTAGGATGGGGGTACTCACGGGTGCTTGACTTCAAATACCTCCCCCACACACTTCACCATCCCATACATATACTGAAACCGCTGGTGCTAGGCAGTCACCCTTCGGGTTGGTGTACTCACGGGTACTTGACTTTGAACACCCCTCATCCCCCTACCTCACCACCCCCATACATATCTTTGAAACCACTGGGGAGAGAGGGTCACTTAAATTGAACAATATACTTTCAATATTTAACTACCCATAAAAATTTGTATCCATTTGTAAATCAAGAAACTGATACACTACTTACCTACTAAGAGATAATAGTTTGGTATGGAGTAGTCAAATTGAATAAATAGTATAGGTTTTCATGTTGATATTTTATTTTCTATTTAGTCAAGGTATTTAGCGTACACTTGCTGAACCAACTGATTATATAAACACATGACTTTTTGAATAAGTTAAATCTAGAACAGACACAACACCCCCCAGCCGTTAATTCATTACTGTGAAAGAGGAAACCCACATTTAATCATGATAAATTTTTCAGCCATGCCAGGAATCGAACCCGGATCCCTTTGCTTAGTATACATACACGCTACCGGCTGAGCTAAAGTGTTGGATACCATGTTAATATGTTTCTAGAATTTTTCTATGTGTACTAAATAGATTAAAAAAACAAGCAAAACTGTACCTTAAATAATAAACCATTCTTTTTTTTTAAAGAAAAATATTGATCTATCAACTGTAGTTTTATATATTTTATGTAAAGTATATATATATGTATATATATATATATAAAGTGTCTGGAAACATTGCGAAAATGTGATGTACCCTTAATTTACCCTGGAAAATAACATGATTACCTTGTACGTTCCCACCATGGTGTGGCTTATAAGAAAGTGTCATATAATCTGTCAAGGAATAACTGTCACCTTTCAGGGTAAATGGAGTTTAATTATCATATATATGCAGAAGGGACTAGGGGAGAAATTATATTGATAATTAAAAATAGATTTCTGTATATTATACGAGATGCAGGTGTAGGCCAAGACAATATTAGTAAGCTGGTGGCTGAAGCAAACAAAAACACTAGAGAGAAAAAAGTAAAATGCCGGACTGGAAACAAAGACGACTGTAAGCTGCGTTTAGGGACTTTGAATATTGGCACATTTACTGTAAGATTGGAGATTGTGGAGATTATGAAGGAGAGGAAACTAGATTTTTTGGGATTGAGTGAGACTAAGTGGAGAGGGAATGGAGTTCGGGAGCTGAGTAACGGTTTCACCCTACCCTGGATGGGAAATGATGAAGAACGGATAAATGGTGTAGTGATGATAGTAAGGATAGGGTGAGAAGTGGAGACGGTGCGGATCAGTGATTGAGACATTAAAACGATAATTATGGACGAAGGAAAACAAATTGAATTGCTGCAGGTATATGAATCGTAAGTTGGATGTTCCTTGGAAGAAAAGGAAATATTGAGGAAGAGTTAGAAAGATACTTGGAGAGGTAAGGCAAGTGGTATGGAAGACTTTAAGGTGGGAGTGTAGAGGGTGTGAGAAAAGGTCAGTGTTTTTGCAGTTTTTATAGCAAAACAATTTTTGGGCCAAAATAAATCAAATATCGCTTCAAGCATAGCGCTTCACTAGGATGAGAAACTTTTAAATGAAAGAAAAAAAGTTATCATTAAATTCTAGGACACTATTGACAAATATTCAAAAGCTTTTGAAGTCACCATGTGAAGAAAATTAAACTCTATATTTCTAGTGAAGAAACATTGTACTTATTCTGACCAAAATAATGTATTGCGTTAAAAACTACCGTTAACTCGCGTTCCTTAAATTCCCACCTTAATGCCCAAGTGGAAAAGGTTTTGAGGAAGTATTGGGACATGACCGTTGGGAAAGAGAAACGAGGAAGGTTTAAGGCTACTAGAATTGTATGCATGGAATGAAATGAAAGCTGCGAACAGTAGCTTCAAAAGGAAAAGGTAAAGCAATTAAATTACTAGATACAGTTGAAATAGAGAACAAAGGTTTGTAATAGATTACTTCCTTATGGACAAGGAAATTAAAATGCTGGCTTTAAACTCTAAGGCAATATCAAGTGCTGGGGACAGACATAAGGTAGGAGAGGATTGTATGAGAAATGTAGGAAAACAAGAAAGAAGGGTAAGGGTTGGAGTCTTAAAAATGAAGATGAAAGAGAGTGGTATCCAAGAAATGCAAGAAGCTTAATGCCCAAGGATGAGATGCAAAGTATAGAGGTGGAATGGGAAAGGTTTAATAAAAGTTTGGTGGGAGCTGCAGAGTATGTATGTGGGAGGACAAGTAATAAGAGAAAGTGGAAGGTCACATTATGGTGAAACGGCAGAGTGAAGATAGCAGTGGTGGAGAAGAACAAAGCAATTAGAAGTTTTAAGCATAATAGGAATGAGTAAACAGAGGAATAGTATAAAGAAAAGAAGAGTGAAGTGGCTGGTACAGAAAGCCAGGAGGATTGGATGAAAAAATGGCCAGAGATTCTTGAAAGGGATGTGAAAGGCAATAAGATTGTGTTGTTTTATAATCAGGTAAGAAACAGGAGGAGAGAAAAAAGACAAGAAGTTAGATTGATGGATGAAAAAGTAAGAACAATTAAGACAGCAAAAGAAGAAAAGGAATCATGGAGATGATATTTTAAGAAGATGTTAAACCCGGAATAAGAAAGGAATGAGAATGAAGCAAAGGATCATGAAGAATTATCAGAATAGGAAGGAGTGTGTTCCACATGGAAAGAGGTGGAGGATGCACTAAAGAGGATGAAAGCACCAATTGTAGATTAACTAACTGTGGAAATGATAAGAGCTGCAGGAGAAGCAGGAATGCCATGTTTATACAAGATTTTGACAGTGATATGGAAGGAGAACAGGTTACCGGAAAACTTGAAGAAGGGAATTTTATTATGGTACCGATTTTTAAGAACGGAGACAGGAAGAGGTTTATGAATTACAGGGGAATAACGCTGATGTGCCACTGTACCAAGATACATGAGAATATACTGGAAAAGGGAATGAGAAAGAAAATCAAAGGAAAGTAAAGAGAGGAACAAACAAATTTAGGGAACATAACTCTATAATAGACTTTATCTTTGCCATACGACAGCTGATGGAAAGAAGTTATGAATTTGGGGTAGAACTTGGTAATGGTATTTATGGATGTGTAGAAGGCATATTATGATATGGATAGAAATAAAATCTGGAAAGCGATGGAGGAGGCTGGAGTGAAAATAGGAGTTGTAATTAGAGTTAATATGTATGAGTATAATATAAGTGGTGTTAAGATGGAGAAGGGGTGGACGAATTGAAGGCATGAGGTTAGCTGATAACTTGATGGTGTTGATGAGAAGGAAGAGAAAGTACAAGAATTGATTGAGGAAGTGAAAGAGTATGGAATGAAATTTAGCACGTTGAAGTGTGAAGTGATGGTAATTAGAAGGAAGAGGATAAGGCCTAGTAAAGTTATAAAGTTGGATGGAGTAGACCTGAGAAAGATACAGAATTTAAAATATATTGGAAGCATGATTAAGGTGAAGGTTGGGATTAGAGAGGATCTAATAGTAGAAGGGAAGGTGGGGGGGGGGGGGGAGTTGTTCTATAGGTATGTAAGAAACCTACTATGCAGAAGATAAGTGCCCTTGAAGTGTAAGGAGGTGCTGTACAGTTCGTACTTTGTATCCATTGTCATACATCCAGCAGAAACATGAACATTGAATGTAATAAAGACTAGGAAAGTGGAAGCCATGGGAATGAAGTTTGTGAATAGTATGTTAGCTGCCACGAAGATAAACAAGATTAGAGATGAAGCTATTTGAGAAATAGTAGGGGCACAGGGAGTACATTAAATAGTAGAGGAAGCAAAGCAGATATGGTATGGGCATGTAATGAGGATGGAAAAGGAGAGGACACTAAAGGTAATAATGGAGATGAAGTATTTAGGATAAAACCCGCAAAGGAGATCAAGAAATACATGGGAGTAGCAGATGACAGAAATATTGCAAGTGAAAGGAGAGTAATGGACGTGATTAAATGAGGAAGTATGGTGGAGAGCTAGAGGAAGATGGAGGCATTTTATTAAACTGAGCTGGCCAGTCTTGAAACCGTTGATGATGATGATGATGACGATGATGATGATGATGATGATGATGATGATGATGACGATGATGATCGAGTGATGATGAGTGGAGAGAGCATGAGTAAATAAGAACGAGTGAGAGAGATTTAGTGAAGGTAATTGAGCGAGAATGATTGAGAGAGATTGTGTGAGGGTGAGGATGAGAGAATGTATGAGAGTGGACAAGAGAGATTGAGATAAAGAAAATATGTGTGTGCTTGTGTTCTTGCGAGATGCAAGTGAATGTGAGAATAGACGTGTACAGTCTTATTTTCATAGGAAATTTAATCGACATCCAGAAAATGTACTAGATCTACTTTCAAGTATTTATGCGCCAGGGCATGTGAGATACAGCTTTGACTTTTTGGTATACTATAAATACCTATAGAATAATAATAATGATTACTTTAAAAATTTCTTTCTACTAAAATATGCGTTCCTTACAAAAAATGTATTATAATCCAAATTGGATAACATTTTAAAATATTGACCCACTTTGGTGGTTGCATGATCTAACGTGCTACTCTCACAGTAGACTAAACTGCCATTGATAAAATCGAGGTTCGAATCTTGGTCGGGAGTACTAAGGGTGGTTTTTCCAAAATTGTTTTCTACTCTCCCTCTACGCAAGTGCGGGTTCTTATCCTCTAAATATAACCTTCCTAATCCTTAAAATCATTAGCATAATTAGTAC
Organism: Timema podura; assembly: GCA_033556935.1. Classification (NCBI taxonomy): domain Eukaryota; kingdom Metazoa; phylum Arthropoda; class Insecta; order Phasmatodea; family Timematidae; genus Timema; species Timema podura. Next base: position 49,023,907 of record JAVRXN010000013.1, on the reverse strand, counting down.
ATAAGCATATAATCCGAACGGATAATAAGACGCGGTGTGGAAGATAACAATTTAAAATATCAGGCTAAACATGCTGTTTACACCCTATAAATTATTAGCTATTGATTAATGTGCATTATTTTTGAGAAATTAATATTTCACTTTAAAAAATTAAACAAGAATAAAATATATGAAGATAGTATTTTAGGCTCAACATACATAAACACCTCTTGAAATAAATATAATTTCTACATCCATTACTGTTTCCAGCTTGTGACCTGAGTCAGTTTTTTATTCAAGCCATATATTTTCCACTGCCGGCTCGCCAGGTCTGTCGTAGCCTCATATGCCTTATAATCTAACTTAAGTTTAGGACAGGCACAACATCCCGTCCCCCGCTAATTCATAACCGTGAAAGGGTTAAACCTACATTTCCCCAATTATATATTTTTCGGCCATGCCGGGAATCGAAACCGGAACCCTTAGCTCATTAGACAAACACGCTACCGACTAAGCTAAGGTGTCTGATCTTGAAATAATCATCATACACTTTATCACAAAGTTAATTAAACCTAGCTTACATTGTTTTCAGTATCAACATATTAATAGTTTAGTTTTGAAAATAATAAATAGCACTAGAAACAATCTCTCCTAGAAAAGGTGATTAAAACCGCATAAAATAAAATCGTTATTTAAGATTTTACAGAAAGTTTATCAAATTTTAAAATATCATGAACGCTACACTCATTTATTGTTTCGGTTTTTCTTATGAACAAATAAAAAATAAACCCACCTGTGGTAACTTGTTTCTTCTTGATTGCTGCTAGGTCTTCAACCACCAGACCCAATCGAATCGTTTCTACCCTCTCTCGGTCGATTAATTTAACCACCCTGAGATGTCCCTCCATAGGGTCAAGGTCGAACATGTGGACATAATCATACTCAGAACTTTTCACAATTGTCCCTTCTTCATTGCGAGCCTCTGAATTCTCTGGACTGATGCGATAGCGCAAAAGAGGTTTTTCATCTGAATCTATCGCTTTGATGTTGTGCACATACTTGCCAACCTGATAATAACAAAAAAAACAATACTTACAAGAGAGAAAAGTTGTAATAAAGGATTAAATTTACATTGAGAATATTTTAATTTGCTAAGGAGATGTCTTTAATTGAATGGCGTTTAATAACAATAAATCCAAACGCACTAAGATGAAACTGATTAATTTGGTATTCTGAAAATTGAAAAATGACACCTGGACACGGGAATCGAACCCGTCCAGGTGTCGTTTTTCAATTTTCATAATATGATATCTAGATGGAGTCCTCACTAAAAAGCATAAATAATAGCTTCGGCTATTTGATTCTTGATTAATTTGAGTTTAAAGTGAATGTTTCACTATAAATTCGTATTTATTTATAAAATCAAATTGACTACTTAAGCAAGTGACGTCATGGTGAAGTGGTCAGTGCCGGGTTTAATTCCCGGCTAGCACCATGGGTATTTAACTCGAAAGGGCAATTACCCCAACGGTCACCAGGGTTTGGTTAGTTAGGTTTAAGTTAGGTTTAAGTGTTTCCATTGGCTCCACACCCTCATACTCACTATCACCCTCATCTCATATCATCGGACATGGAAAGAGCATCCACAGAAAAGATGTACGATTAGTACATTAGTACTGGCTAACCTTTCCACAAACTGTGCTACGATTAATGTAGTCCACACGTACAATATTATATTAACAATGTAAACTTACCGTGAGGTTTTTAATATATTACAATGACAGTGACACAGTTTGATATCATATTTAATAAACAATGATGTGGCACTTGGTTGAATGTTGCAAATTTAAAAAAAAAAAAACTTAATATTTTTATCAAATAAACATTAGTATAAAAACCTATAGAAATGCGACCTTCTCTATTGTTTAAAATTGTGAAACTAACATCATATTAACAAAAATTATTTTGACGTTTGATTTTTAAACATTATTGCCTTTTCATTTAAATACTTACAGTGTAAAAGTTAGGCTCATAATAATGTCAACATGCTGGTACTTGACCACTAGTCCAAATAGGAACAAGGTTAGCCATTGCAAATATTGTAGTTGTTATATGACCGCGTACTCTCTTACTAATGTATACTTCAGAGCAGTGATGCAGGAACGTGTGGAGGGGAGGGGGTACGGGGGTAAATTTTACCCCCCCCCCAAAAAAAATATTGAAGGGGATAAAAAGTATAATCCCCCCCCCTCCAAAATAATATAATAAAAATTTGAGATAACGTAAAGGTCTTGTTGAGGAAAGATACAAAGTTTACACTGAGTTAACGTAGTAAAAATAAAATGTGCTTAGAGCACTGACTGAAGAGGTTTTGAAAACTTGATAGTGATAGCAGCTATATCAACTATTGCAGAAAGAAGTTTTTCAATGCTTGGACGCATAAAAAACTATCTCCGCAGCACGAAAAGGCAACGTAGACTAAATCACCTGTGTCTGCTTAATGGATACCCTGAGAGACTCAACAAATTTAAAATTGCAAAACCAGTTAGTGGTTTTATAGCTAGTAACGAATATAGTACAAATATGTTTAGAAACCTACTGTAATTTGTAGGGTTTTGTAATTTTTATTTGGGCCGCATAAAATATAATTTTTCTTCATTTGTTTTGTGTGTATTAATCCTAATGTTTGGTATGACTAAAATAAATGAGAAAAATGCACAATGGGACCGTTAAATACAGGTATCCCTCGTTATACGCGATATCAATATACGCGTTTTTGCAATAGTGCGATTTGGGGAGGAAAGGGGGGAAATGCATGGTTGGCTGTAATTTTGCAGTCACTCTGTGCGCGGATGGCGTGACCTTGTGCGCACACATTCCAGTGTGGACAATGTTCTTTACTGCCAGTTTGGTTTTAGGGTGGATGGTAATGACAACATTGTAGATGCATGGGCAGAAGTTAAACAGTCCTGTATGGAGTTTGGAAAAATATTTGGCCTGAAGTTTCTGATTATAACGATCCTGAACACGAGCTTTCCAATACAAGACATGACATTGTTGACATAGTAAGATTGCTTGGATTTGAGGACGTAGATCAGGCAAATGTGGATGAATTGCTCCAATCCCACTCAACAGAACTCATAAATGAAGATCTTATACAAATGGAGAAAGGCATAAATGATGAAGAGGAAGAGCCCTATGTTGTTGAGCCTACTAAACAAATTTCAACAAAACAAATTGCTGAATTTTTAAGCACATTGGCAGACTAACGACCCAGGGCCTTCACAACTGCAAGAGCTTACCGTCCCAGGGCCTTCAAGAGAGCAAGAACCTACTGTCCAAGAGTCATCAAGAGAACAAGAGCTTACCATCCAAGGGCCTTGAAGAGATCAAGAGCTTACCATCCAAGAGCCTTGAAGAGATCAAGAGCTTACCATCCAAGGGTCTTGAAGAGATCAAGAGCTTACCATCCAAGGGCCTTGAAGAAATCAAGAGCCTACTGTCCAAGGGCCTTCAAGAGAGCAAGAACCTACTGTCCAAGGGCCATCAAGAGAGCAAGAACTTAACGTCCAAGGGCCATCAAGAGAGCAAGAGCTTACTGTCCAAGGGCCATCAAGAGAGCAAGAGCTTATTGTCCAGGGGCTATGAAGAGAGCAAGAACTTACTGTCCCAGGGCCATTAAGAGAGCAAGAACTTACTGTCCCAGGGCATCAAGAAATTAAGAGTTTACTGTTCAAGGACCATCAAGAGAGCAAGAGCTTACCGTCCCAGAGCCATCAAGAGAGCAAGAGCTTACTGTCCCAGGGCATCAAGAGAGCAAGAGCTTACCGTCCATGGACCTTCAAGAGAGCAAGAGCTTACCGTCCAAGGGCCTTTAAGAGAGCAAGAGAGTTATCATCCAGATTTGCCAAATCCAGTTATTTTATCATGAGATTGAAGATGAACACTAAGTGTACCTGTAGCATTGTATTAATTAGATGAATTATTTAAAAATTGCATTTGTTTACATGTTTTAAGTTTTTCTTTACTTTTTTCCTTTGGAGTAATCCCTATCTCACCCATGTTAAAATCAATTCACTTTACGCGTTTTTGTATTATGCAATTATTTATCAGAATAAATCACTTGCATAGTGCGAGGGACAGCTATATTACATTTTCCTGGTCTTTTTTTAATCCAAAATATTCTATCCTCTATAAAAGCACATTATTATTTCCAACTCCCCACCACCACCAAAATAAAAACGTTCCTGCGCCACTGCTTCAGAGTAGATCACATCATCACTATTCATTTTCACATATAATGATATAAAATTAAATACTTTACTTGTTTCTATATAGTTAGTTTTATTTCTCATATTTGAACCCAGTTTATTTTCTGGCCAGTACTGTTGCGGTTCACTATGAACTCTTACAGAGAAACTGTTCCATACAGGTTGTCGTTTTTGTAACTTGCATTTTTTTTTTTTTTTCAGCGACAGTTCCTCGTTATTTCCAAGTAGTCGTCACATATGTATTTACATGGAGGAAGTTGTATAAGTAGGTCCACTCCAAAAAAGTTATAATCAATATGAGTTCTATAATTGAGAATAATTATCACTGTCCTAGCTTATAAAGATTCTTACTGATTTAAGGCAGCGACTATTCAGCCTAATCACCCGCTATCCAGAACAAAACTGAAATGGTTGCTGCTTCCCCGATTGTTAATTTTGTTGGCGAGGACCAGGATTTATCATCTGTGCACCTTATAACTTTTAAACACTGTTCATATACCATAGTCTCAACCTTCTTTGGTGGCCGCATGGTTTAAGGCTTCACTCTCATATTAGACTAGACTGCCAATGACAGGGAGATTGGGGTTAAAATCCCGGTCAGGTGTACTGAGGGTGTTTTTTTCCACAATTGTTTTCCACTCTCCCTCCATGTAAATGCGGGTACACTTCCCTTGGATTCAAACTTACTCACCCCTAACTCACTAGCGTAGTTAGTACATCTGCATACAACCTGTACCTGTAACCAGGTAGTAAAAAGCGGTGCTAAGAAAAACTATTTTCAGTTGTTAGGAACGCCATATTACAGGAGCTTACTGTCTTAATAATTATACTATTTATCTGACACTCTTAAGAACTTATTTTTGACAGCGTTTAATAGTCCTAGAAATAATAAATATCTAAAACTTATAAAATATGGGAAATAAATAGTTGTTTTACATTAAAATAAACAGTGAAAAACTAAATCGTAAAGAAAATATTTAGTAAGTTGGCATTTTGTGTGAACTAATTTGTTACCTGTGTATTCTCCCTGACTCGAATTGTCCCAGGGTCAATGAAGATTGGAGCTTTATTGTTCACATCGACTATGGTGATTTTCACATCCACCGCGTTCTGGAACTGTTCTGCACCTACTCCCCCGTCCAACGCCAGCACACTGAGAGTGTATAGAGTGGTCTTGGGTTCTGTGCGATCGGGGTCGAGATTGGCTCCAATAGCCACACTGATGACACCAGTCTCCGCGTCGATTACAAATTTGTCCTCTGCGCCTTGTTGGATCCGGTACACTATCGCATTGTTTGGAGAGGATCCGTCTCCGTCCCAAGCCTGGACCTGTGGAAGATTATAATCTGCTTTAAAACAAGTTTCTTAGCAACCATTTTACCATGTATGTATGCGGCCCCAAGGTGTAGTGGTCAGTGCACTAAGCTACGAATCAAGGGGTCTCGGGTTCGACCCCGGGCCGGCACCTTGGTTATTTTTCTTTTAGGTGGGATCATCCCAACGGTTACCAGGGGTTGGTAAATTAGGCTTAAGTTAGGTTTAAGACTCCCTCTGGCTCACACCTCAATCTTCACTATCATCACATCATCTCATTGTGTTTACGTGCAGACAACATCCATAGGGCAACGCTGTGTGTCACCAGAGCGGCAAATAGTCTACATTAAGGCGACTAAACCTGGATGTCTGTGTCCCCACCGGTCAGTAATGCCACACACCAAAAAAACCTATATATATATAGCTTTTAAACTACATATTACTACCATTTAAGGTTATATACATAAGTAGACCTACTAATTACGCTAATCTGTTAAAGAGAGTGAAGTTTGAAATTAGAGGAAGAGTGCCCGCGTATGCGTAGAGGGAGAGTAGAAAGCCATTTAGGAAAAACCACCCTTAGTGCACCCAACCAGGATTCGAAACCCAATCTCCGAGTCATCGGCAGTCTATGCTATTGCAAGAATCACGACTCAGGCTATTCAACTACCGAAGTGGTTTTTAGCAACTATATATGCAGCTATATCTAACTGTAACAATACTTGCATCGGTAACGCGTAATTTTCTTATTGGAATGGAAACCCGAGTACGGGGAGAATAGGGATCTAATACCGATGAGGAGTACTGGGGGTGGATTTTTTAATGGCTTTCCACTCTCCCTTCACACAGATGTGGGTACATTTCCTCAAAACTCTACCTTCCTCCAGTAATAGTGTAAATATACGGATACCCGAACGGGTAGCAATTAAAAAAAAGCTATAATAATACATAAAATATTGTGAAGTACATACCATACTTTTTTTTCCACCGCGTCCTACTGCATCAAGGCCATCACATTTAGTTACACTAATGCATTGGGAATAGTAGGCCTTAATTAAGCGTAAATATATCCGCATTTCCGTGGAAGGAGATTAGTAAACCATTTATGAAAAAGCACTTTTGGTACACCCGGTTATATTTGAACCCAGACCTCATAATTGGCAGACTAGACAAACTTTGGGTTTAGTCAGCGTATCCGCTGACACGGGCTACGGAGCACTATAAATATGTCAGCCAGATATAATCAATCATATAGAACTATTTTAAGCATATGTAGCATAAACTTAATTTAACATACATACATACAGAGAGACAGACATAATCATGCCGTTCCCTTATGGGGTAGGCAAGAAACTGTGAATATATCTAAAAAAACTTTGTACTTAATTCATCCTCACTAACTTTCTCCACACTTCCCTATCCTTGCATACTCCCTTCTCTTCAACAACATCCATACAACGAGTCATACCTGTTCTTTTATTCTTAAAACTCTTGTTTGTTTGTTTTTCACACATTTTTTTACAACATTTAACCACATCTTACATGGCCTACCCCTTCCTTTTGATCCACACACTCTACATTCATATATTTGCTTCGTCACTCGATCCACACTCATGCTCTCCAAATGCCCAAACCAACGTAAGACTTTTTTTCACATTGACCTATTGGATTCCCTCTCAAACAGCGCTCCTTCAGCAGCCATTCATTACTGACTGTACATACGAGCTTTTACACATACATTCCTTAGATATCTAATTCCAACCACATTCACCTTGCTCTTGTGTTTCTCCTGACAAACCCACCCTTCACATCCATAAAACAATGTTGGCCTTAGCACATGTTTATATACTGCCATCTTTGCCTCTTTCGATACTACTTCATTCTTTGTAATAGTCCAGTAGATAATTGGTTCGTTAGATTATTTTGTTTGTGGCTGGACAAATGTAAAGTGAAGAGAAGGAATAGTTTACTAGTTCAGTCCTGCCCTGGTGACAACACACGACCCACGCCGGGAAGAAATGTTTGAGTTAATGACTCATTCAACAAATGTTCTCATACACGACCTGATACCACCTAGCATCCAGAGACGTTGACACCAAGGCTAATTGATGTGTACCTGCAATACTGAGCTCCCTCCTGGCAAGTCCTCCTGTATGGACTGCTTGTAGCTGGCGTGCTCGAACTGTGGCATGTGATCGTTCACGTCCTGTACGTACACTACCACTTCCACTCGGGATGCTAGGCTCGGCTTCCCGTGGTCCCGGGCCTCCACTGTCAGACTGATGGGCCTCACGTTAACACCGCTGAACCCTGGGCCTTTGGGCCCTACACTCTGGACTGTAAGCTCCTCAAAGTCAACAGGGGTGGCAGGCTGAAGGGTCCCCAGGATTGAGTCGATGGTGAAGTTCTTGTAAGGGTCCCCACCCACTATGGAGTAGTAGATATGGCTGTTTCTGGTACCTGCATGGAAATAAAACATTATACTATCTAAAAAGTGCATGTGAACATCTTAGTAAGTAAAAAGAAAAATATTGTGTATGCACAAGAATCAAACTTTTAGCTGAATGCGGTGACGACATTTAAATTTAAGTCTGTCCTATTAAGATGGGGTGCTAGTGAGCGTGAGTTTAGGGAAGTATTTTTGAGGTTTTTATAGCATAAACATTTTTTGAACAAAATAAATCTAATTTTTCTTCTATAGAAACATAGAGTTTAGTTTTATGCATGGGCTAATCTCAACAGTCCTTGAATATCTGTCAGATGTGTCCTGGAATTTAATGACAAATTTTTCTCTTAATTTAAAAAGTTTGTCACCAAATGCCACCATGCTCATGCCAGATATTCAAAAACTGTTGAGATTAGCACGTGCAGAAAACTAAACTTTATGTTTCTATAGAAGAAAAATTAGATTTATTTTGTTCAAAAAATGTTTATTCTATAAAAACTGCAAAATTAGCGCACTAAATTCGTGCTCACTAGCACCCAACCCTAAGCACCACATCATAATACCTTTTCTGGCTATACGCATGTATACTAATTACTCTCGTGTGTTTGGGATTAGAAGATTACATTTAGAAGATGTGTACCCGCACTTGCATGAAGGAAAACCACCCACAGTACACCCAATAAGGATTCAAACCTTGATCTCCCAGTCACTGGCAGTCCAGTAATTTTTCGAGGTTGATGCCTGTAATCATTGAACCATCGAAGCGGGATTAAATTGATTAAAGGTGTGAGTTTATGGCGATTAGCTTCAAGCTACAATCAGTGTCTTATTGACTTATTGGTTGGCTTTGCTATGCTTTATTATACGGCAATTTGTGAATTTTATAGATCCAATTAATTTAGTGAATAACAGTAAGGGTGACCTGGCGGTTTAGGGGTAAGGTGTCAGACTTCTGTGCTGGGGGTCCAGGTTTCAATCCTTGGTCCAGGCAAGGATTTATCTGATTGCCAAACCCTTCCTTCACCTCTGACAAGACGTGTATTAATCACAACTTGTGAATGTGAGGATTGCCAGGCCTCCACCATGGTTCGGATTACACTTTTAACTGTAGGTCCTCCATTTCATCTCACAATCACCCTACATTACACATTAGCATAAGTGTGTATAATCCGAACGGGTAGTAAGACGCGGTTATAATAATAATAATAATAATAATAATAATAATAATAATAATAATAATAATAATAATAATAACAATACAATATGATTTGGCTTTTGTGACAACTCTCTTTATTCAGATGGAAAATAACAAAAACAAATAAATTGAACCCAGAACCAGTGGTTTACTACGCCAATGATCTATGAATAAGTTATTTTAGTTTTTCTTTGTTCTAGATTACTGTGAATTCACACTTTCACCGAAAAACAAGCGCAAAACAGAAACGTGGTCACATGACATGCTCCAAGCCAATCACAAGATTTCTGCCTTATCGGCGCAAGCTGTTATGCTAAAGTTCAACTCATCTCTACTTCCCACTCTGCCTGAGATGTTTGGCACAGGAGAACCAATCGAATCTCAGAACCAATCATCTCAATTCAGTGCGAATGCGCATTTGACAACGCATGCGCGGTAGCACCAGAAGCTAGCAGACAGCTTCGTTGGCCGTTGTGAGGAGATTTGAAATAACCCGTTAGTGTAAAGCGTGTGTATCGATGTATTGAATTGTGCCACGACACAGCATTATAATTCAAAAACATCCACAAGGAGAATGTTCTAAAATATATGTTTATCCATTGGGAAATAATATATGTCGATAATCATCTGTTTTAAGTTAGCGTTGCGATGCATCATGGGTCAACATACAGCGTGTGAATTAGTGCGCCACTCAAGCAGATTCTGATTTCGGCGAACGTGTGAATCAAGCTTAACTCTTCATTCAGTATAGGAACATGTGATAACATTATATCATTCAATGGTGACCTGGTGGTCTAGGGGTAAGGTGTCAGACTTCTGTGCTGGGGGTCCGGGGTTCAATCCTCGGTCCCGGCACAGATTTATCTGAATGCCAAACCCTTCCTTCACCTCTGACAAGACGTGTATTAATCACAACTTGTGAATGTGAGGAATGCCAGGCCTCCACCGTGGTTCGGATTCCACGTTGTAGGTCCTCCATTTCATCTCACAATCACCTTACCATTACACATTAGCGTAAGTGCGTATAACCCGAACGGGTAGTAAGACGCGGTGCTAATAATAATAATAATAATATATCATTCAATAACTATAGGTTTAAACTTATTATATGGCCTAGGCTGCCAAATGCACAACAAGTTGTAGGTTGGAAAACTTATTGGTAGAATGATGTCTGTCAAGACAAGAGTTTCAAGTTAATTTACGGTACACATGTCGTGTTTTGACTTTATATTTATAGTTAAAACACGACATCTGTAACATAAATTTTATATATATACATATATATCCACATATCCACTTTGGTGGTCGAATAGTCTAAGGCGTTACTCTCTCAATATACTGGACTGCTTATGATGATGAGATCAGGGTTATAATCCTGATTGGGTGTACCGAGTGTTTATTTTCCTAGGTGGTTTTCCACTATACCTTCATTTTCTTAGGTTATTTTTCACTCTCCCTACATGCAAATACGAGCATACTTCCTTTAAATTCAACCTCCCCAATCCCTTGCACAATAACACAAAACTAAGTATTTTAGGGTTTATTAATTTACTAAAACGTTTAAAAAAGGGTACTCACAAAAGATAAACTTTGATATCATGTCTAAAATCACGATTTAGGACAAGTTATTAAATAACACAGAATAGAATTTGTACGTACCATTGAGATCAAGGTCGCGAGCCTCTATGACTAGAAGTGACTCAAATTCCAATTTATTTTCTAGAAGATGCGCCTCGTATTTACTATGCAAAAACTGAGGAGCGTTGTCATTCACATCTTCTACATTAATAATGAGCTGGGCAGTATTCCTGAAACATTTGATTATGTTAGTTAGCAACATGTTCCGGACATTATATAAATAAGGAAGCAAACTAACTGACTAAAATTATATTTAAGACAAACAATTATATGAGAAAGTGTTTATTCAGGACTAGCACAGGTACCCGGCGTTGCCTGGGGTAACCACGCACTGTATTACAGGACTACCCTGGGTAACGTTTTTCTTTGCTTCAAACAAACAGAAAAATAATATTCCTCCATTTTCTTTATTCCAATTCAGTTTTTAAAATCCAATAAATATGATTAAATCTTCAGCTTTGATGTGCACATTTTTGTTCACAGGGGCTACTAATTTTAAAATGTCAGCCCTCTTTGTGCGGAGATATCACGCAATGTTCATGACAGACAAACAAACGCCTCATTTTATTAAGATAGGTAATAGTACATGTAAAATAGGGTTCGACAATGACAGCTGGTGTGCATTCAAGAAAATTTGGGAATAATTTCGTTTTGGCACTAGAAATGAAGATCCGATGAGTCCCCAGATAAAAAAGTTGTTTTGCCATGTTTTTTGGGGGGAGGTGGGCAATTTTGAAAAACTCAACTTTTTTGAACTAGGTCGAGTGGGGTTTCGATCTTCATGTATTTTTTAATGCTGAATTGAATGACACCATTCACAAGTCGATACGGTCACTTGTTACAAAGTTACGACAGGTTTTATGAATAAAAAGTCGAAAATTACACTTTATGTGAGAGCAAATGAGAGGCCCCAAGGCCAAGGTTTAGCCAGTGTTCTGAAGGCCTGCATGGCAGAGGAGTAGTCTGTCGCTAACGTGTCTGTTTAGTAACAGGGCCGAACCCAAGCTAATGGAGGGGATGAACAGTTTATCCCAGGGAATTATTTGTCTTTGCTTTAGGTGGATTTTAATACCTATGTTACTCGTGGTACCTTGATGTGATCCCCTCACAACACTGGCATCGTACTGCCATACAATGATGGCAATTCACTGCATCGACCCTAACAGGGCTGGAATATTAATGGCAGCTATAAATGGACAAGGCTGTACAGTCTTGCTTCGAAGGTCATAACAAAATGGCGAAGCCTCAGCCCCGTCGCTTCATGTAAATAGTAACTATACTTCTGTCTAATAATAATAAAGACCATGGAGAATATAAAATTGATCGTTTTTTCAATATTTACAAAAAAGTGGTGAAGTACTTTGGCCTTGACTGCGTGAACATTAAGGAAATTTGTGAGTGTCTTTTCCCTCACTGAAGTATTCAGAATCACTAAAGATAAGAATATCCTAGTAGTCAGGGGAAAATAAGTTTTAGCCCGGGATCAATTGCAACACAATCAATTCCAGCGGCATCCATCTAGGAACATCCTATTTAATAACATATCAAAAGTTTGACAAAATTTGTAAATGAGAAAGCTACGATTTTGTAAATTTTCAAAACGGCCGACTAGCGTATCGGTGATTTTTTTAAAGAATTACTCATGTGACACATGATTTTAGAATGTTTTTCAAGCTCGTTTTGATTTTTGAACTATTCTTATGAAAAAAATGTTTAAAATTGACAAATTATAATATTTTTCTTTCCGGTTTCAGGTAGCCTTTGAAATAGAGTTCGGATGGAAAATATTATCTTACAGACATAAAAATGTTAGATAAAATAACTAAGCATGAAACAAGATAAAAGCCTGTGCATGATTTTCAAGACAGTAAAGCTGGTGATTTAGTTGTTCTAAAAGTTAGAGGTGCTACTGGAATAAGCAATACTAGTAAACTAAGAGGGGACAGTATAAGTGCTTGCGTAGGTAATAGTGTGCACTCTTTTTGCCGTCAGCGATTTATAAACAAAAAAGACATTGCCATATACAATTCAATAAAGATCAATGAAGAAGGAGAGAAATCAAGTCTTAAAAGAAGCAATAGATCATCAGTTAGACCCATTAATAGCAAAATGGACTGATTTTTCTGTACACAGTTTGTTGATTTCAGTAATGAAAGGTATGAACCCTCTTGTAGCAGATCAGAATATATTTCTGTTAAGACGGCCTCATTTTCCAAAACTATTAAAGATCCTTGTGATAGAAGAAATAGTGACAGTTGGTCTTTGGAAGTAAAATGCCGATTGGAGTATTTAGAACATGATCTCATCGCGGTTGATTGTGTCTACCACCGGTCCTGCAGCTCAAATTCCCACACAGGTATAAAAATTCCACAACAGTAAAATAATTAAATTTGATTTAAATAAAAAGGCAAAACTTGGATGACTCGAAAACGAAACAAAAAAGGAATCATTTCTCAGAACATGCTCGTATCTTGAAGAAAACAAGAATTTCTCTTTAACACTAAATGATTTGAACACAGTTATGCAAGGGTACCTCGAAGGATCGAGTGAGGAGGCCTATGATTGAAAATGGATGAAGGAGAAAATGTATGATCATTTTGGAGAAACTATTCTAATTGGTGAAGAAGGGCAGCTGAACATAGTTGTACTAAGGGAATCAATTCATTCTATTCTGAGCAGCTATTACAAAAAGCAGCGTGCTGAAGATGAAAATGTGGAAAAGATGTGTATCATAGAAACAGCTGCGCGCTTAATAAAGAGTGATACAAAGAGTAAAAAAAAGTTGGGAAAGAGTATTATCCATCGTCAAAAGATATAAAACCTTGAGAAAAGCTTGGAATACCTGCCTAACTCGTTAAAACTGTTATGCTCCAAATGTTTACCAGAAAAGATGTTGACCTGAAAATCGCTGCCACTGGGCAGTGTATTATTATGCAAGCCTGCAGACCTAGAGCTATAATCGCTCCTCTACACTTAAGTCTTTCTATTCAAATGCACTCAAACTTTCGATCAAAATATCTAGTTGATACACTGAATCATTTAGGCTTGTGTTCGGCATACAATGAAGTTAAAAAGTTTGAGCGCTGTGCAGCATTTGCTAGCGGGGGCAATGTTATTGATGCAAGTGGTACTGAAACAGTACTTTTTGCACCTGATAACATTGGCAATAATGTTTGAACACTAACTAGACAAAACACTTTCCATGGAATGGGAATGATAGCCTCAGTTACCCCTAGCAAGAACATTCAAAGAATAATTCCCAGAGTTGACACTTCCGATGATGACATAAAAGAATTCACCAAAGTTATGATTCATACATACAAAAATGTAAAAAAGCCATTGATACAGTTAAAGTACACAGAACTACCTGCATTAGTAGTAAGCCAGGGAAACACGGACCTTTTGTGCCAAATGGCATGGCACTTTAGGGCTGATACTCCAAACTGGGCTGGAACAATGAAGGAACTTAACTCATAATATATTAAACCTTGGGCTTCTCCCATTTAAATAGTTTGTTAGTTGTTAATGTTTGAAGCTAAACTCAATATATATTAAACCTTGGGCTTCTCCCATTTAAATAGTTTGTTAGTTGTTAATGTTTGAAGCTAAACTCAATATATATTAAACTTTGGGTTTCTCCCATTTAAATGTTTTGATAATTGTTTTGAGCTTCACTCGTAATATATTAAATTTTGGGCTTAACCTTTTAAAACTTATACATTACTCTTCATATTTGTGATCCACCTTTGAGTATCGTTGTTTTTGGGCTTCTCCCGTTTAAATATATTGCCAGCGATGATAAGCATAAGAGTTTGTCTCATTAATTATTTGTCATATCTTTGATAGTGTTCCTAGGCAAATCATTGATTATCAATAGCAGTCATCTCGATGACACTTCTGTACTTCAATTGAAATTATTTGTTTTTCGTTTGCTGAATAAATTGTGTCTATGTTGATATATTTCCTGCTTCCTTTTAAATGTTCATGATTTCCTCCTTTTGTATTATTTGTATCTTGCCCTTTTAAGGGTTATAGTTACAAACTTCAAAAAGTGGCTGGGGCTTTGTGCTCACCCAACATATCTCATACCGAAGTTTAAAATGCTGGTAAAAGGGCAGTACGTCTGCTTTATCGGAGCAGGAGAGAAGAAACTATCCAAATGCTTCGGCGACCATGCGAAAAAGAAGTAGGTCCTTAAAATTCCCACTTTGTGAGAGTTTTCTGCCAAGTGAAATATCATGAACATCACAAAATATTATTGTTTGCAAAATAGATTTAAGTTTGGTTCTATTGATATGAATTAGTTCGGTTCTAGCTGAGTCCAAATGTTCATTTACATTTTTCCTTTTCATTTCCACAGAATCACAGAAGTTTTTGTCATCAGTCACAGCTTCTTGGTGCCACTGAGATTTGGCATGTGCCGTTGCAGCGTCATGGAAATGCTTAAAGTCCTTTAGAGCTTTAACCACGAAGGCACCAAAAAACCTCTTTTTAAAATCGGTATAAACAACACACAATACTTACAAAGTCCATCTTTTAAATAAGGAGAATATACCAACCAAGGATATGCATCCATCCAACTCTTCTGAAATTGACCAAAATTTACCAAAATTGACTACATCTTTCTTAAAATCGTGAGTAAAAAACTTTACACGTGGATTTGTTAGCAGTTGGTACTTTACATCATATGAAACATATGAAAATGAATTATCCAAATATTGGCCTAAATCATAACGTACAGCGAAAATTTCACAACCAGGAGTGTCTTTATCGTCACTGAAATGTTTTTGCTCGAATATTCTTTCTGAAGATGAGGGATGAGTAAATGAATTTTCTGTTCCTTTTGAAGGAACCAAAAAGTGTTTCAAACCAATCCCACAAGGAGGTATTTCTCTTGTAGATTGCTGTTGCTCTAGCTTCGCCTTTTCCACGGTTTCACCACTAGTCTGATCAAAAAACTTCTGTGTATCCATTGTCAGACAAAATTACAGAATTAAAATAATAATTCACAGCTACGAATCAGTTCAACATTTAATAACAGAATTAAAAATAATAATTCACACTAATAGAACTATCGAACAATAACAAAGTCAATAGCAGACTTTAATAAATGCAACATTGAAAAATCACTACAAAAAAATTGCATTCGATTTGCAAAACTGAGAAATCTCAAAATCAACTCACTCTGACTTGCAATACTTTGCTTTTTATAGCGAATATAACATTCCAAGGAAATCGACTACAGCGGAGAACATGCTAGTCATTCCGAAAGCCCTGCGGAAACTATTGGTTAGAACAGACCAATGGGTGGGCTGTCAATTCTATCACCACCAAATCCACGCATGTGCACACAATACACAGCATATACCTTTTCTAAAATCATTACTGGTTCATCGGTTCATAGTAAGATGTGTTGAAACTTTCACCTAAAATTCATTGTCGTACTTTTGAACGTAAACGCATAGCAAAATCAGGCAAGTCAAATTTTTAAAATAAAGAAGTTTGATAATTGTAATCAATCATTAACATCTTATTATTTTAAAATTGCTTTAATAAAAGGTTTTGTCTATTTTAGTAGTTTAAATTTATCAAAAATTTTTGTATACCAACGGCTTGGGGGGCTCGAGCCCCTTGCCTCCCTTATGGACGCCATTGGTGTCCACCTATCAAGATATGGGTCCTGGGTATAATTCCTGGAATGGGAGAAACATTTATCATTGATGAAATGTAGATCCCCCCTTCCCCCACTTTCACAGTGATAAATGAACCACCGGGTCCCTAATTTTAAATGACCTTTATTAATAATGTTAAGAAAATGAATAGTAAGGATAACTTTAATTTTCAACTTTAACTATAAACTTATTAACATTTAGTGGCTAATCACTACTTCAACCAGTTAAAATAGTGTACAGCGCTCAGCGCATTATTTGTACCAATCTAATCAGTCTCATTGTAATTTTTGGAGCACTGGAAAAAAGACAGCCCTTTTGGAGGTAAACTTATTATTTCATCAGCATGCTATTTTGGGTAAGAGTGGGTATGAAGAGAAAAAGGCTTAAGTTATACCAATAATACCATCAATTTGTAATGCCTTTCTATGTTTGAGAATGGTTTCTGCCCGTTGTGCCTTGCTAACGTTTGGAAGTATGTGTTTTCCAGAAACCTGTACACTTCAGAGTTTATAAGAGAGCTGTGATAGCTTCCTTCCAACCATAACATGTAATTTTGCTATGCACCTCAATATGCTTGACTAAAATTCTGTTTAGAAATTAACCTACCCATTTTCTTTTACATGTGTAGCTTTGTATTCAATATATATATTTTTGATGTAACTTGACTTACTGTCTGATAGACAGTCTGCGGCTTAAGTTAATTTAAGAACAAACTAAGATCAATTTTAAGAAAATGTACCAGCATTAGCTTGGATGGAGATTAGAAACTACGCACTGAAAATCGCGTAAAAATGCACTTGCCAAGAATTCAAATCCAAGTCAGGGCTGTGAAATACGTGCATATATGAGCTATCCTGTCTGTAAGTTGTGTTATCATGTATTACATTATTGTATGGTAAAATATTAAAGGAAAATACCTGTTACCATCTCCTAAGTCATCCCGAGCCTCTACAGTTAGGTAATGCCTGGACATTAACTCTCTGTCAAATGCCGGTTCAATTGACTTTATAGTGATCACACCTGTGTTCGGATCTAGGTACAACCTAAAAACATGAAACAAATGGGTTTTTAAATCTTATGCAATCTCCTATTAAAGCATTAATTGGCCGACCCCAGCCTTGACTAAACACTCTTTTTAAAAAATATCATAGTAACTGATAAACTATATTATTATTGTTGGCAAAATTCAAAAAGGGTAAAAAGTTTTTAATTTGAAGTTTATTATTATTTAAGATACAGCCTAGGTTTATTTATTATTTATTGCTATATGTGTATAATTTTTTAGGCTTTAGATTTCTAAATTATCCGACACCATAGCTTAGCTAAAGTGTCTGCCTACTGAGCTATGGGTTCCGGATTTGATTCCCGGTATTGCCAAAATTTTACTATCGGTGAAATGTGGGTTACCCTTTCACATTGATAAGTTAACGGCCAAGGACTGGATGTTGTTCCTGTCCTAGTCTTAAGTTAGATTATAAGGCATATGAAGCTACGACAGGCCTAGCAAGCCGGTAGTAAGAAAATATATAGCGTGAATAAAAACTGACCCAGACCACAGGATCTAAACAGTAGTGGATGTAAAAAAAGTTTTGTAAATTCATTAGTGAAATTAGTGTAGTAAATTAATTCAAAATTATGTTTTTGTTTTGCACTGTTCATCAAATTAGCACCGATAAGAGTTTTTTTTTCCTTATTTGAAACTCTTAAAAGGACCATCCCTAAACCGTTTTATATTCTTTTTTTACGATTAAAAGCCCTTTGTGATAAAAAATATAAGAGCTTTTGATTTGAAAATAAAGTTATCTGACAGTAATTGCGCGTGCTATTGATAACATTATTAAAATAGCAAAATATTTAACTTACAAGTCTGACACACTTCCTCCGAGGTTGGTGTAGCGGATTCCTTGTGTGCCAAAGTTACCAGAATCTTCATCCATGGCTTGCACCCAAGCAACTGTTGTACCAGCGTTAGAATTTTCTAGTACAGACACCTAAAATAAATTAACAAATTAACTTACAATTTCAATTCTTTTGTTCCTAGTATTTCACTAAAATCGACAAAGATAAACTCTCTTTATTAACGTACGTACACACGTACACGTACTACATACATACATGCATACATACTCACATACACACATATAAACACACATACACAGATACACATAAACATACACAGACACACACACATATACACACACATACACACGTACACACACACATACACACATACATTTTCTCTTTTTTACACATTTGTCTACAACATTTAACCAGGACTTACATGGTCCACCCCTTCCTTTTGATTCACACACTCTACCTTCATATATTTGCTTCAACACTCGATCCATATTGATTCTCTCAACATGCCCAAACCAACGTAAGACAGTTCTTTCACATTAACCTATGGGATTACATTTCAAACTTACCTCCTTCAGCACCCTTTGGCCATACGAGTTTTTCCACATACATTTCTTAGATATCTCATTCCAACCGCATTCACTTTGCTTTTTGTTTCTTCTGACAAACCCACCCTTCACATCCATAAAACAATGTTGGCGGTAACCCACTTTCGATACTACTTCATTCTTTGCAATAATCCAAATAGTCCTACATCCAAACTACTCTCTGAGATTCATTCATTCACCTGTCTGTCGATTTCACCATCTCGCCTTCCATTTTAACATAACATTCTGACCAGAATCATTCACTAGTTTTTTAACTTACCTCGTAAAGTGGCTTTGTGAATTCAGGAAAGTTATCGTTCATGTCTTTGATGTGTACAGTGACTGGTACTAGACTGTATTTAGCATTCTGAGGTATGGTTTCTCTTGCAATCAATGTGAAATTCATGGCTGGAAGGAAATAACAATACAGTTTTATTTGGTGGTTAATAATGGTAAAAATCTTAACTTAACAATAATTAAAAACTACAAAATAGTCAGGGTTTTCTTAAATATATTCTATTTATTACTAGTTTTAAACATATATACATATGTATTCTGATAATTGATAAAATTATACCTGGAAACAATTATATATTATATTATATATCGATACTATTCATGTGTTCATTTATACATCTAATGATAAGCTCTTAATATATTTTTGAAAATATTGCTTTAGACAAATCTTTTATTAATTTTAACTACAGCATTTATTTTTTAAATTACAGTAGGGCCCCCCCCATATCCACGGGTAGTACTTACGTTTCTATATCTACCGCGGTCACGTGAAACCGTGGATAGTAGCGAACTATTATATAATGTGATAATTCACACAACATACATAAATACGCTTAAGTTTAATTGATAAATTATTCACAGTAAGACATTAACAACATTAAATAAAGTAATAATAACATGTACTAACTATTCTCCATTCTTGTTGTGCTGATCACTGTTGATAATGATGATGGTGATATGATAGCACAATGCCCACAATGAGAAGATGAAGTGGGGTGATGGTGTAGGCATTGTGACTTATAAACTATTTTTTTCTTTAGTTAAAAATAAATAAAATTTGGCAGCGGTAGACTGCGGATACTGAACTAGCGAATTCGTGGGCCCTACTGTATGTATGTAAATAGAGTTAGATAATTTCAAATATTCAAAATTATGCATTTGAATTTAGTTTGTTCATGGTAATTTTGGATTTTTCTGACAGTTCTGAATAAAAAATAGTTCCATATTCATCCACCTCACAAATACATTTATTTTCAACTGCCATAAAACTCAAGTTTCACAACAGGTTATTCCTCTGTACATCTAAACTTACTTGAAACTTTTTCGAAATCCAACTTAGAAGAATCTTTCACCCTAATTAAGAAGGAGGCTTCATTTACCCCCTTATGTGGCGTCACATCAAACACACCATGGTCTCCATCAATGAACATGACAAAGGTTCCATTTGTTCCCTAGAAATTTAAAACTTGTATAGAATTATCAAATAAATTTAAGTTTCAGCTAATAACTTAAGTTGGGGATGTGAGAAAATGTCAATGTTCTTGCAGTTTTAATAGACAAACATTTCTTTATCCTGAATAAATAAGATATTGCTCCAGTAGCAACGTTTAGTTTAAATTTTTTCACATGGTGATATCAACAGTTGTTGAATATCTGTCATAAGCATAGTGGCATTAGATGATAAACTTTTTAAATGAAGAGAAAAAGTTGTCATTAAATTCCAGGACATCCTTGACATCATTCAACAACTGTTGATATCACCATGTGAAGAAAATTAAACTCTATGTTTGTACTGGAAAAATATTTTATTTATTTAGGACAAATAAATATTTTGATAGAAAAACTGCAAAATCACTGGCCTTTTCTATCGTCTCCTTCTACTTCACTTTTATTATCTAATGATACTGTTTTGGACCCCTCTCATATATTTAAAAAAGTCATGGATGAAGTGTATTTTTCTTTAAAGAACTGTATGTAAAGTTTCCTTTTAATACTTCATCCATGGAGAATCACGCGCTTTTAGAAGTAATTTCAATGCACTACGTTTCAAAAACTTTCTTTCTTTAAAATATCAACTCCGTTGTATTAGAAGGATCATGTGCCATGCTGGCTCCCTTTATCCAATAGGAAGCCAGCCTTCACAACATCAGGTTGCAAGGAGTTTTTCCATTAGTTAGTTTTAACACTGGTGACAACGGGTCCAAGAGGCAAGGGGTAGGTCATATTTAAGCAGCTTGTGCGTATGAATCCATCAGTCTTTGAATCCATAGAGTACACAGTGCCGGTAATATAAGAGAGTGCCAGCAATATATTAGAGAGTGATATAACTCCACACAGTACACAGTGCCAGTAACACAAATAGAGAACTCGGTAATAAAACAAGAGTAGTAACATAAATCTACAAAGGACTCAGAACACGGAACGTGTAACATCACAGAAAAACAATCTGTAATTTAACAAAAACTTTTATAATATATCTTAACAAAAATTTCTATATCATATCTTCAGTACAGATGGTGTAATCATTTAAATAAATCGTGTGCAACATCAAAAGTCTTGCTCATTTCATAACAATAAGTATCACATAATAGTGTACAAGTGCGCAGTAAGGTACATATGCGCCGTAATCATCAATAAAATCCGATATCGCAATAATTGGCTCCCAATCCTGGGGCAAATAATCCTGTATCACCATAATTACATTATACAAAATATTTTTAATTTTAAATCAAAATAGTTTACTGTGTTTTAATTAATACTTGCTACTCGGATTTTATTAATGTAGAATTTTAGTAGGTATTTTTAAATAGCATTATATAATTTCATTAATTAACCATTTCACATTTTATATTTACAACCATAGGTACTTAAATGTGTGATAGGGCCTAGTTGTCAATAAAGTTAGTCAGAGGTTTTCTTGTGAAAAATTGTGAATGAATTAATTTACTTCAAAAATTACATTCAATTTTATCCATATTTTATTGATTTTAAAGCGATGTTTTTACCACAATATAGCAGTATAATTAATACTGATGGTGATTGTGTTAGTGATCCCCTAATATATCGTGAAAAAAATAAAATAATTTGTTTTCAAATTATTTTATTTTTTTAAATATCTTGGCATTCTTTTATAACTATCTATCTTGCAATAAATAATTCTAGAATTTGTTACAAGTCACATTTGTATTTAGCTTATAATGTAATATTGAGTTCAATATTCATAAATCGAGCTTGTTCTTTTCTTTATTCCAATGAATATTCATCAAACAAACTATTCTTTCGGTGACCTGGTGGTCTAGGGGTAAGGTGTCAAACTTCTGTGCTGGGGGTCCGGGGTTCAATCCTCGGTCCCGGCACAGATTTATCTGATAGCCAAACCCTTCCTTCACCTCTGACAAGACGTGTATTAATCACAACTTGTGAATGTGAGGAATGCCAGGCCTCTACCGTGGTTCGGATTCCACGTTAAACTGTAGGTCCTCCATTTCATCTCACAATCACCCTACCATCACACATTAGCGTAAGTGCGTATAACCCGCACGGGTAGTAAGACGCGGTGCTAATAATAATAATAATAACTATGCTTTCGATAGACATATATTAAAATTTGATACACATAATTTATCACAAAGTAGCTAACCTTTTACCGGTGTGTGCATGTATCTACATGTATTCACCAATAATAATAAAAGTAAAATGTATAAATTTTTTTTAAAATCCGAAACCATAGATAATTTGGTAGCTCATCTGACTATTGAACTAAAGGCTCCACATTATATTCACACCTAGGTCAAAAAAACTTACAATTGGTGAAATTCGAGTTTTCCCTTTCATATCTATGAATTGTTAGTTGGGAGACTGGATGTTGTATCGGTTCTAGAATTAAGGTATTTTGTGAGCTACGTGCCGATATAATAAGATAATTAGAAAATGGGTAGTAAATACATATAATAATATGTTTTCTCAAAATATTAGAGATATTACACCTACCTGGTCGTGATCAAAGACCTCCGGCACGGCACCGTCTAGGAATGCTACAGGCGTGTTGACTTGAGCATTCTCATTGATCACACCAATATAGGAGAGACTTCTAAATGTTGGTATCTCATCATTGACATCGGTAACTATGACAGTCACTTCTGTCTTTACCATTGGAGGAGGGAAGGTCGACTGTGTTTCTTCTTGTGCCTGAGCAGGAACATACAGTAAGAGCAAATAAAGACATGGTGCATCTATAATTTTGGGAATTGGTGCTGCCCCAGCCAAACATTCTCATACACCACTGTTGAAGGCTAAATTTAAGTTGGTACTGGGTAGTAGGATACGTGGGTTCTGCGTTTCTGTGGCCGCATGGTCTAACACGTTATAATCACAGTGGACTAGACTGCCAATGATGTGGTGACGTCGATGTTCGAATCTTGGTCGGGTGTACTAGGTTTATTTTTTCAAAATGGTTTTCTACTTTCCCTCCACGCAAATGTGGGTACACTTCCTCTAAGTATAACCTTCCTAGTCTCTATAACCCTTAGAATGATTAGTACATAAGCGTATACCCGAAGGGTTAGTAAGATGCAGTGCTAAAAAAACAGCGTGGGTTTTAGTTATTCCACTCTTCTGCTTAACTGTCTATTTACACGCCTCGGTGGCGTAGTTGGCTAACGCGCTAATTTCGTGTTGAGCCAGGCTACCGAGGACGGGGAGATATAGGTTCGAATCTCGGTCGGGTGAACTGGATGTGGTTTTCCTTAAATGGATTTCCACTCTCCCTCTACGCAAATGCTGGTTCACGTCCTCTACATTCAACCTTCCCAATTTCTAACTTATTAGCGTAATTAGTACTTAGACGTAAACCCGAACGGGTAGTAAGACACCGGTGCTGAATAAATAAAAACATAATACAAATGAATCGACTTCACTTCTGACAGAAAGAGACTAAGTTACCGTGAACCAAATACTTACAGTACATCAAGTTGGCCCATCACATTCTAAAAAAAAATTGAAATCCATACAGTCCTTTGTGCCACGTTTGTGCTCATTTTATATGCCCGAAGCTCGGCGTTTGTGCTAATAAATTACTCAAATTATAACGATTTTAATGTGGTGGGACAACTTGATTTCAAGCTGGCCCACCACATTTTTTAAAACACCCTATCTTAATTCTGACTACTCCATTTCTTTTTCTCCGTTTGTGCTCATACATGCCCAAAGTTCAGCCTTTGTGCCATAAATTTACGCCCGTGATATCGATTTTAATGTAGTGGGCCAGCTTGATGTTCAAGTTAGTCCACCACATTTTCAAAATTAAAATTTGTTCATGCCATTCATTAGTGCTCCGTTTGTGCTCATATGTGCCCGAAATTCAATTTTTGTGCCATTAAATTACGCCCGTGGCAACAATTTTAATATGGCAGGCTTACTTGATGAACCAAATATCTAGAAGACTGTACATGTGACAGCTAAAATAACATGTTGGCTCAAGTAGGGTATGTTTTAGTAACATTCAAACATTTACAAATACAGACGTTTCAAAGACATGCTTGGATAAACGAGACGTGACTACCAGTGGTCCACGGGAGGCTGTAGATTAGTGTGACAACAGCACATATCTCTTGAAACCCTAGTATGTTCCCATCATTTATTCATGTTCATAACATTCACCCACACACTTTTTCATTCCCTCATCTATTCGCGCAATGTGACAGTAGTAGGACAGGATGCATGTTCCAATAGGTCACCTGATGCCCTGCAGGCACTCTTTCCTGTAAAATGACCTAATTTACACATCCTGATTCATCCCCACCCTACCCTTTCTCATTTCTAGACGAAAAATATATTTGTGGTGGGAGTTTTTGTTGACTATGGGACATAGCCCAACTTCAATAGGTTAAGGACCCTACCCAAACCCACTAGCCATCCTGGATCAAGGGCTTAGCCCAAATATTGTGGCTGTCAACACAGATCCACATATCAAGCCTGGAGCGGCCATCACTGTCTCATGTACCTTCTCTACCGCGGCCATAATATTCCAATGAAGACTTTCCTGGCACTATTCTCACCCACCAATCACAGACAGTGAATGACGCCAAGATGTTGATATATTACACCCCACATTTCAAGACATCGGTGTCCTGCTGCCGCTCAAGAGGCTGCGTCCAATCAACGTGTGCCCTTTCTTGCTCCAGTGGCTATAAAAAGGCGTCCCAAAGACGTTCTACCCATAATCTTGACAGTCATCAAAGCGATCACACATCATAGAAAGCCAACAGATGTCCGAAGACGTTTGCACCCGCAAAGCAAAGCAGGTGAAGCCACTCACCATAACCAGTATTTTCAACACGTTGTTTCCGCTGAGCTAAGTCGGCGCCAAACGAGTCAACGGGCATGAGTGTCAAGAACAACGTTACGAACGAGAGGGGGTGAACTCTAATGCCTATATGAGGGATGGGAGGTTATAAAAAAGGTAAGAAAAATACGTTTGCGAGATTTATGGATGGCCCCTAACTGAGAAAATATTATATTTACCACACTCTTAACGGATATCAATGGATCATTAGTAGAGATCCTAGTTTTGGGTGTCCAAGTGAATTTTGATTATTATTTTTTTACAATGTATTATTTTGTTGGGAAACCATTTGCATTCTCTTAATTTTTTTAAAAAAATAAACATTGTTTGGGGTATTATCTACTATTTTCATTGCTTTTTTAAATAAATATCGCCACATTCTTATTTTTAATTTTTTAGTACTGTGTACTGTGTACCGGAATAAATGAAAATGTTAAGAAAGGTCCCAAACTATGTTTATTTAAGTATAAAAATATGTTAGTTAATAGTTTCCCAGCAAAAATATAAAATGTTATAAACCATTTAAACTCGTCTGAACACCATAATAATATATATTTAGTGAGAGTAGTAGGAAAAATATATATGATAGGCATTTTATAAAATACACATTATACATCTTATAAAGCAGGGGTTGGCAACCATTCCAGGCCCCGATCGAATTATAAACTTATCAATGGTCTCGTGATCACCCAACCACTATAATTTTTATTTTTTTTTGGTAGGTACATCTTATATCTATTCCTTAGATTCAATCTTTCTTCATATAGGCCTTACGCATGTCCCCACAATTCTAGAGAAAAAATTTAGATTAAATAAAAATTCCATTTCCAGTTATTTAATTTTCTAATGATATTTTTGAGCAGGACCGAACAAGGTTATTTTGGTAGCTCAAATATTATTTGAAAGTACCTTTTAGATATGATGTATGTTTTCATACGTGATTGACTGAAAATTTCCAAAAGACTAGCCAGTTTCTGACTCCTGTTAAGTGGCGGATCCGGGGAGGGGGGTTATGGGGTGTTCGCCCCCAACCACTGCTTATAAAATAATCTAAAATATTGAAACCAATATTTTTATGTTGTAAAGAATGACTAACACCTCCCTCGCCCTATTTCCTACATGACCTAATCAATAAATCTTTCAACACACCTCTAATGTGCAGAAAAGCAAGTGGCTTAAAACTAAAACTCTCCGGTAAGTTTAGTATGATAACCAATTATTTGTATTAACATAATCTACATATTCTTTTCCATTAATACCAACTAAAACGTTTTAGGCCCAACTACTGTACATATTTATTACTTCTATTGTGAGAGTGACTTTTTGTTTTATGTTTTTTGTATTAAAATTAAAAATTTGTTAAATTTTTGTTGTGTGTTTTTCTTATAAGTCCTCTTTTTCTATTATAATTATAATCATTTTTAAAGAATTGCAATTACTATTATTATTATTATTATAAATAAAAATCTTGATTGATGAAGATTATTAAATTTATAATTGAAAGAGCCTTATGAAAACCAACAGACCCTGGATCTGCCCTTGCCCCTGTTATAAAGTATATTTTGAGAACCAAAAAAGAAGTTGTTACCGCAATCTCAAGAATGTAGGCTCCATTGTTGTTGGTTGAGCTCTCTCTGTCCAGTTTCTGTTGAGTGAACACCACACCCGAGTCAGCGTCGATCTCAAAGCTACCCTGAGAGCCCTGAGTGATGGAGTAGACGATACGGTTGTTGATGCCCCGGTCACCGTCCACTGCCTTCACTAGGGTGAGAATACAGATCACGACAATGAAACCAGCCCAAGAGAGAACAAACACATTGCATTGCTTTCTTGTAGCTACTCTGTATATTGTGTGTGTATAATACTGCCTGTGAACCAAAATTAACACGGGAAAAGATGTTAATTAGTTTGTAAATATTCTTGTAATTGTAAAATTACACATGGACACAGGACTCGAACCAAGAAGCTCTGGCTTAGTACGCCAATGCTCTACCACTGAGCTATCCAGGAGTCGTCCCACGCCCAGGGTCATTCTTCACTCATACATATATTCAATTTAAAGAATATGATATTTAGATGAGGCTATAATTGTAATTAACTGATAGCTTGGCTATATAATCCATCATGATATGCACATTCGTGCAGTTGTCATTGTGTTAGTGGCAGTATAAAACTCTTTGGAGTCAAAGATGACTATGTTATCCGATCAACTCATGATCTTAATTGATTGCGCTGATGATTTCCGCATGTCCATCACAGACTTTGCCTTAAAATCCGGGTGAAGAATGACCCAATTAATGGGACGGCTCCTAGATAGATCAGAGGTAATAACACTGGCGTACGAATACAAAAATTTCGGAATGTACATTCTAAGCAAATCAAAATTAAAGAAAGCAACACAATTCAATTAAGTATATATGAAAGGCTAAGCTTGAGGGATGAATGTTTATTATTACGTACATGAACCATATTTCGATCATATGTTCATATGTCATTTTTCAATTTATTCGATTATAATTGAGATACGGCTCATGTCCGTAATTGTAACAATTTATCCCCAAGCTTCACCTTTCAATTACTTGATTGTATAACGTTTCTTTCTTCCAAACAATACCTTATGTTCCTATTTGAGCACCAAAAACACATGGAATTATCTTTATTGTTTGTTTAGACATTCACCAAAGGGACATTTTGGCCTCGAGGAAGATACATTGTACCCGCTTCGGTGGCTACATGGTCTAAGGCGTCACTCCCGCATTAGATTAGATTGCTGATGACGGGGAGATTGAGGTTCGAATCTCGGTCGGGTGTACTGAAGTTGTTTTTTCCTACATGGTTTTTCTTCTCTCCCTCCACGCAAATTTGGATACACTTCCTATAAATATAGCCTTCCTCATCCCTAAAACCATTAATGTAATTACTACATAAGTGTATAACCCAAACGGATAGGAAGACGTGTTGCTGAAAGAAAGAAAGAAAGAAGATACATTAGCTATGTACCCAGTGAGTACATACCTAGCCCATATATTAGTCTTCTGTGTTAAAAAGTTTGAACTGAAACAAAGATGTCTCTTGACTATACCTTGTAGTACAGATGTACCAATAGCGGCATCCTCACTAACCCTCGTGACAGGAGAGGCGACCACAAATTCAGGGGGCTGGTCTTCCACATCTTGTACCTTCACTACAATGGCCGCTGTACCAGTGTTTACCTGAACACCACAAAGAGACATTCAATATAGGGAAATTGATTGAAACATTTAAATAGTTATACCTCTTTGGTATATGTTGCTTGGTCTTTTTAACTCCATAGAGTCAGCCCGCAACCAAGCCATACCGACAGAGCGGCCGCCGTCTGTTGGCAAAGATAGTGACAACAGCGGTTAGAGGGTGTCATGTGGTGAGCACAACGAACCCTTCGACCATTAATCTCAGTTTTAGCGTTTAACTCGAACGGGTAGTAAGACGTGGTGCTAAAAAAAACTCTCAGACTTCTTGGTCGGAGCTGCTAATTTTTGGGGATGTGATATCTCACGATACATTATTAAACTTTAATATATGAAGAGATTTAAATTTGCAGTTAATCTTTAGAAAAATAACATTACAGGTTATCTTTATTTGAGAATGTTTATCAAGAGGACAATTTTTATACATCTTTAGAACGGAAGTTAATGTATTTACTAAGTGCTACAAACACTATACATATTTACAGCTATGTTTAGTACACTGGACATTAGAAAGTTTGTTTAGTCACTTAATTTCAGCTCCCCCTGCTGGGCAGGGTATAAAAAAGACCAGCAGTATCCATTGTTTGTCTAAGAGGGACAGTGGGGATGGCTTTCTCTTGGAATCTCCAAACATCTATTGGTGTTAAAAATGTGGCTCTCAAATTTCACGTGTTGAAGATTTAAATTGTTGAGAGGTAATCTGCTATAAACGTAACTTGTTTGCGTGTCAAATTGATCTGATGAGGCTGTGCACGGTTCATCCGTGGACAACATGCTACTAGACCACTCCTTGGGTATAACCAGGCCGCGCCCCGGGTGACTGTTTTTCCGGTGCATACCTTTTGAATCATATGATTTTAAAATGGAGGAAATTTCCGAAAAATGTTTAAAAGATTAAACGTAAACAATATGACAAATACGAGACGTTGCGGTGCCCACTCCAAGCTTCCTTATAATAAAACGTACACATGACGCTACTTTTGGAATGTAAATCCTTATGTGCTCAAAAAGGCAGGGATGGTTCCCGCTGCCTATCCTCTAAAACAGTTGTTCCCAAACTGTGAATCGCAAACAGTATTTTAAATGTGATTTTTTTTAAATTGTTTGGAAATTTAAAATAATGAAAAAATAAGAAAGTGAAAAAAGACGAAACGAATTAATAAAGAAAGAAAAAATTACGCATAATATATGGATACGAGAATTGTGTTTCATGTTCGTGCCTGTGGTGCCCTCCGAAGTAGGATAGGCAGCCCACCATAGCCCACTAGTGTTGCCATCTAACGATCATAGCGCAAACATGGATAGGCAACCAGCCACAGATTAGAGCTGCCATTTAATGACCAGAGTGCGCATCTATCTCGAGAACCTACTAGACGCTTTCATTTCCAGGCGTATCTATTGCTAGAAGTTCTAGAATTATCCATAATCATATTCAAGCAGGTCCAGCTTCTCTCGAGCCCGGTACGTATACAACAGTGCATGTGTTAACTATTTAAACCTAAGTATCTGTAAATTGTAGTGAAAATAAAACATAAGTGTTACTCGAATTAGTGAACATCAATGTTACTCGAATTATTTATTTTTATTTATTATTTTCTCGTCTGAATTTATCCTCTTTGGGGACACTTAGGGCACATGGATCAGTGGTTGACAAAGAAGCCAGTGATGACGCTGAAACCTGGAATTGAAGAAAAAACTTAAATAACCGCGATGGACGAAATTGTCAAGTCGACGAAGAAGGACCTTCAACAACGAGCTATAAGCAATAAAAACGAAGAAAATGGCCGAGAGAGTATTTTCCGATTACCTAAAAATGGGATTTTTGTGGACTGGGGAAGAATAAAATTTACGACCGCAGTGCCTTCATTGTTTGCTGCGAAGTACTCCTAAACAAGAGCATGTGACCGAACAGATTGCGTTGGCACAATGAGACGAAGCATCCGTATTTTAGAAACAAGCCACTCGAAACTTTTGAAAGTAAAATGAATGAGTTTAAAACGTCGTAAAGCAAGCTTTTGTATTCCCCCGAGATTTATAAACAAAATCTATTCACACCTCGTGCCTGATCAGTTTGAGAATCGCGTAAGCTGATAAGTCCCATACAACTGAATATTTAGTGTTTAGTGCTCCCAGCAATAAGATACATGCTTGGAGTTATGTTTTATGATAAATCGAAAGAAGTTGAAACTATTCCGTTTTCCAATAACACGGTTGCACGCAGAATCAATTAAATGTTCCAATGAACAGAAGATTAGCTAATCCAAAGAGTTGGTGTGAGTAAATTTTTCTTATTGCATCTGGACGAGTCCACGTATCTACTGTACAATCTTTGTATCAGATGATCTTTTTCGTACGTTTCATATGGAACAACGAACAGCATGAAGATATGCTGTGCTGCGAATCAACTATTTGAGGTATTAGTGATGACATTTTTCAAGAGCCTCGACACTCATTAAGGAACGAAAGTTCTGGATTGGATAAAATGCTTCGGGATGTATGCGAACGGCGCCCGGGATGTGTTCGGCAAATTATTGTTGCGTGACTCGAGTTCTTGAAGTAAGCTCAAATATGTCATGGACTCACTGAAACCTTCACAGGGAAGTGTTAGTATTGAACACAATGTCAGATGATTTGAAAAACGTTTTGAACAGTTCATTGAAAATCTCAAAATTCATAAAGTCAGGGTCGCTGCATTCACGCTTATTTGAAAATCTGGTTGAGGAGATGGGGATTACGCATACATCACTTCTTCTGCGCACCAAACCAAGACATGTTGGCTGTCGTGGGTAAAAGTTCTGACAAGACTTTTGGAACTCCGCAACGAGGTCACAATATTTCTGGCTGATAAAAGCGATTACATGGAATAGTTTTCCAACGAGTTGTTTGTTCTGAAGCTCATGTATTTTGCAGATATATTTCCAAAACCTAAGCAATGAATTTGTACTTTCAAAGAACAAAAGTAGCCGATGTATTTGCAGTTAGTTCACAACAGTATTCGAGGATTTATCAAAAAACTTATGTGGTGAAATAAAAACATTGAAGATGGCAAGTATGCCTGTTTTGAAACATTCGACAACTATGTCAACTAATGTACGAATAAACCAGTTGATGGCATGGTATCCACGATCTATGCACATTTGAATGCGTTGAAATAATATTTTCATTGTTTTCCCCTCCAAGTGGTGAAAAACTGTCATCGATTTATTGAAATGTGAATCCGTTTCAGGGTGTAGTGTCAATAGGGATATCGATAAAGGCCGACGAAGAGCTCATCGATCGGTCCTAAGACACTGTTAAAAATTTATTTCAACCGCAAATCTGGCTGTCTATACAATAAACGCACCCAACTCTTTCTGCTGAACCTGTGAAGATGCTGCTTGCTCGCTTTCACTTATTCGTACATATGTGAAATTGAATTTTTGTTGACGGCAAGAATGAAAACCTAATTTCAAAACGCACTGCAATTGTCGTCATATTTGTGCCTGAAAATGAATCGCAATGAGTAATCAACAGAAACTGGAAGCAAGCGCACCATTTGCACACGCCTCATTAAAAATTTTTTTTGTAAAATTGTAATCAATAATAAAAAAAGGTATCAAAGAAAATTAAATAAAAATACATACCCTCCCTCCCCCTTTCCATTAAAGCTAGATGGGCTGCGAAAATGTGTTGTTCTAAAAATTTGTTAGCGGTTCTAAAAAAGTTTGGGAAGGAGTACTTTAAAAGACAGCAAGAACATAAGACAGCCTATGGAGTTAATCATCTAAATATAAAATTAGGCACAGACTATTCGCTATTTGTGAAACCGTTTACTAGCGCCAAAGGCAACATTCCTGTGGAGTTATTTCCTCGTTACCGGCCCTAATTTGAGCAAAGGTGCTGTGTGGTGTCCTAAACTTCTGGAAGTTGACGACAATAGGATATTAAAGAAACTGATTGATCCGTTTGTGCGCCAGATCTCTCTTGGAAACAATAACCTGGGGTGGAAATACATGCTACACAAATTTTTTTAGTATTACTCGTACATCGAATATATGGAATATTAAATGTTTTAAATCTCTGTTTCATAATTTGTGGTAGGCACACCCCAAGAGCCAGGGGTACGCGAATAATTTCAGGGTGTACGAGATGTACCACTGAAATTTACCAGCACTAAACTAAATTTTTATGATATTAGGTCTGATGGACAAATTAATTCAAATTTTTGAGTGATGTTATGAACTATTATAACCCTTTATTTCCCTCTGTAAAGACCTTGCTTAACTTAAGATTAAAACAATTTGGAAAGATCAATTAAACTTTACACGATAGCAGCTATTTGTTTATTTTTTCTTTCTACAATGAAGAGCAGGAAGAGGTATGTTGGTAAGGCCAAGGCCTTAAATGGGTTACACTTCTGGTGAGAGTTTGGGGATCACTGCTCTAAATGATGTATAATACATTATGCATCACAATAATTAGGAAATGAAATCAGTATATTTAAGAGTTAAATTGGAAACTACTAATTGGTATCAATACAAGTTTAACTTTGAACTAAAATTTCCAAACTAAAATTAATTTATTAACTAACTTGTAACATATTTACTGAAAGTTTAAACTTACCCTGTTGTTGTTAGCCCTGTCTACGGCAAGCACTCTAAGCTGATAGATAAATTTGCGCTCGTAGTCCAACTGCCCGGTAAGTCTTATCACTCCTTTCCCATTCACCGTTGAGACTGAGAAAAGGTCATCGTCACCATCCAGCTCTTGAAGGAAGTAAAGCACCTGCACAAACACAAACCATATAACAGGATGAATGTAGAATACTTTAAGGGCTTACAAACGAACACTCTAGTTAACGAATGACTCAGTAAATTACAAACTTTCCCATACGAATGCACATAATTTAAAAATTGGACTGAATGTGAAATAAGTATCAATTTCATAATGTACTGTAGTAGTGCTAGTGTGGTAGATTCATAAAATATAGTAAATATGTTTTTCCAACATCCACAAAATGCATTTTATCAAAACGTGTAGAACAATTTATTTGACTAAAATATATAAATGCTGCTCTAGAAATTTTGTAATCAACAGCTATTAACAATGGCAATCACACTTTAAGTTGAATTATTATTTTTTGAACAGTTACTTTAGATGGTTGTGCTTTTTATACTTAGATTATATTAATTTAATGAAAACTTGTGTGGTTTATCAATGTGAATGATCCAAACTAGAAGGGACATGAACTAAGAGTTGTCAATCTTGTCTGGTGTGACAATGACTGCAAGGACGAGATTTTAATTTTGGTTGACTGTGCTTAAGTGTATTTTACTTAACTCTAAACAATAACTCTAGTAATAGACTAGATTGTTGCAGCCGATGAATGAGAGATCAGGGTTTGAATCCTGGTCGAGTGTACTGAGTTTCCCCTTAGATCAGGGGTGGGGAACCGTTTGGCATTGGAAGGCCGCATACCACTTCACGGATTCCTCAAAAGGCTGCGCTCTTCATGAAGGCCTACTGTAAATTGTGCCAAAATACGATAATGAGCCAACCATAGAGAGATCGATCGATAAGAGTGGTTGATTTGTTTACATTATATTTAAAGATAGCGGTTTATTTTGATTAATTAGAATACTACCCGCCTTGGTGGCGTAGTTGGCTAACGCGCTAGTTTCGTGTTGAGCTAGACTGCTGAGGATGGGGATATCGAGGTTCGAATCTCGGTCGAGTGATCTGGGAGTGTTTTTTCCTAAATGGTGTTCCACTCTCCCTCCACGCAAATGCGGATTCACTTCCTCTAAATTCAACCTTCCCAATCCCTAACCCATTAGTGTAATTAGTACTTAAGCGTATAACCCGAACGAGTTGTAAGACGTGGTGCTAAATAAATAAATAAATTAATTAAAATGCATGTTTGAGAATATAAAGCGCTGAAGATAGATAATTATTGATAAATATTTGTCAAGGCAATAGATAATTATTGATAAATATTTGTCAAGGCAGCATCGATCACCTCAAAAGACCACATGTGTACTTAAAACCGCAGGTTTCTCATCCCTGCCCTATATTGTTTCCCACCCTCCCTATAAGTAAATGTGAATACATTTCCTTATCCCTACTCCATTAATGTAGTTAAATACGGACAAGCCAAACGGGTAGTAATTCTATTTTAATTTCACATTTTTATTGTAGGTGAGAACATGCTATAAAATAAAATACTTGTAAGTCTTCACTAATGATAAAAGTGAATAGAACAGCTGTTTATTTTCCTCTGCCTACTTTTTATAACATTAATTTTTTTAATTCCCTACAAATCTCTTGCGACATAACTTTTCATTCTCTTTTCAGCGCATTTACGATCATTTTTAATGCATCTTCAACTCATGTGTAATAGTTAAGACAATTTATATTTTTTAACCTAAAGAAATGACCACTTGTGATATTTATATAGATGGTAAGCCTAGCATCTCAAATCGAACCTGCCATAAAGTGACAGACAGGCCAAAGGTCCTATCTCTGCATAATATAACAACAAACTAGCTATCACAATAAAGGCATTTACCCGAGAAATAAGAGAAAACCAATAGAACATGTAGGACGTTTCATCCTCATTTTAACAAGATAGTGCTCAAACATGTTTCAGTGTAAGTTGTAACAAGAATAATGCTCTCGGGAAAATGAAAGAGCCGCTAATGTAACACCCTGTGGAACGCTTCTTAGACTACCCGCTGAACGTTACAGTCGTGATTGGAAAGTTCCCTGTCGCTTGTTTGATACTGCCAAATGGACACGCACCCTCCCTCATCCCCTCTTACCTTTACTAGCTTCCAAGCTCAATCCCTTGGAATCTGCCCGCTGAACTAATCAAGGAGTCATCATTCCTCATAATAAAATCCATCTAAATATTCTAATGTGGGTTAGCTGATTAACTTCGTTCTCAAGTTGGGTTTCATTCAATTAAGTACTACTAAATCTGAACTCCAACATGACATGACAGAGAGCTAGTCTGTCATTGACGTGGCTGGTTGGTAACAGGGCCGAGGCCAAGCTGATGGGAGGTCCGAACCCGAGCTGATAAGTAACAGCACTGAACCCAAGCTGATGGGTAACAGGGCCTAAACCAAGCTGATGGGTAACAGGGCCGAAACCAAGCTGTTTGGTAACAGGGCCGAAACCAAGCTGATGGGTAACAGGGCCGAAACCAAGCTGTTTGGTAACAGGGCCGAAACCAAGCTGATGAGTAACAGGGCCGAAACCAAGCTGTTGAGTAACAGGGCCAAACCCAAGCTGATGGGTAACAGGGCCGAACCCAAGCTGTTTGGTAACAGGGCCAAAACAAAGCTGTTTGGTAACAGGGCCAAACCCAAGCTGTTTGGTAACAGGGCCGAACCCAAGCTGATGAGTAACAGGGCCGAAACCAAGCTGATGGGTAACAGGGCCGAACCCAAGCTGATAGGTAACAGGTACGAACCCAAGCTGTTTGGTAACAGGGTCGAAACTAAGCTGATGGGTAACAGGGCCGAAACCAAGCTGATGGGTAACAGGGCCGAACCCAAGCTGATGGATAACAGGTCCGAAACCAAGCTGTTTGGTAACAGGTACGAACCCAAGCTGTTTGGTAACAGGGTCGAAACCAAGCTGATGGGTAACAGGGCCGAAACCAAGCTGATGGGTAACAGGGCCGAACCCAAGCTAATGGATAACAGCGCTGAACCTGAGCTGATGGGTAACAGGGCCGAAACCAAGCTGTTTGGTAACAGGGCCGAAACCAAGCTGATGAGTAACAGGGCCGAAACCAAGCTGTTTGGTAACAGGGCCGAAACCAAGCTGTTTGGTAACAGGGCCGAAACCAAGCTGTTTGGTAACAGGGCCGAAACCAAGCTGATGGGTAACAGGGCCGAAACCAAGCTGTTTGGTAACAGGGCCGAAACCAAGCTGATGGGTAACAGGGCCGAAACCAAGCTGTTTGGTAACAGGGCCGAAACCAAGCTGATGAGTAACAGGGCCGAAACCAAGCTGTTGAGTAACAGGGCCAAACCCAAGCTGATGGGTAACAGGGCCGAACCCAATGGGCCTCCGTGGGATGTGTTTTTACTGTGTAAGATTTCAATTTTAAATTGGATTTACCTAGAGAAACAAGTTTTTTTACGGCAGACCTATAGGCTATTTTTAAATAATTATTTTACTTTATTTACCGTAATATTGTCACCGTTCTGTTCACATCTGATCGTATTTCGTGAGTGCTTTTGTGGTATTCACTTTTTACTTCTGGGATTCTATCATACAGATGATACTTGAGCAAATTTTTAAAATTAGTTTAATAAATAGTCGTTTCGCTTTCTACTAGATTCATGGTCGCGCCGGTGTCTCAGATAATGAACTGGTGGACCAAGCAGCCTAGGAGGCAGTTCATCTCCTTCCTGAGCTGGATTTGGGTATAACGTTTTTAGATTTAAAGGGCTATGTTTGGCTTTAGATCTAACGCACCTGGCACGAAAAGTGGGTTTCTAACCATGATCAGAACAATCTATGTTCTGATCAGGGATAGTGTATCACGAAGGCCTTCTTCTAAACGTTTGTCTAGAAGAGAGGAGGTCATCGTGACATGACTCCACGTTGGGCATACTTTGACCTATGGATTTTTGTTGAGAGTGGATCCAGCTCTCTCTCGTGTGTGAGCTTTGTCCCCTTAGGGTACATCACATTTTGGTGGAGCGTTGCAAGTATGTCCCTTTTCGTCTGGCTATAGATTGTAATGGTCACCTTAGTTTTTTGTTACGCGACATTGGGGATGGAGTTATTTGGTTACCTGTTTTGCACGCCAGGAGAATCTTTTAAATTCAATTTGAGTCTGACTTCTAAATACTTTCTTTAACTTTCATTAAAATTAATGAACAATATCTTACATTTTTAAAACGTTTGTTGGATATTTCTTGACACAAAATTAATGCTTATGGACTTTCATAATTTTTGCTATATTTAATTTTTCAGAACATCTTTGGTTGTGCTATTCCAATGAGCACTGATAACTGTGTGTAACTATTTTGTACGGATTATTTCATCACTTCAACAGTTTAAAAAAGGGAAAAGAACATTTAATAAAACACATATAGACAGGCATAGTTGCAATTCCTGGACACAGGTCCTTATATTGGTTTACCTGTCCATATGGCCCCTCGTCCTGGTCGGTAGCCTCGACCGTGGTCAGAATCCCAGGGGAACTGTTTTCAGGCACCACTATGGTTGGTTGATAGGGCTTGAACACAGGCTCGTTGTCGTTAACATCCTCGACCAAGAGCAGCAGTGACTGCGTGATGAAGTTGCCCTCCCCAAGATGGCCGTCCGTCAGCGTCAGAACTAGACTGTATTCATCCTTCAGCTGTAAGTACATACACATTGTCAAGTGTTGTTCCTTAAGGTGGAATTAAAGGGACGCGAGGAAAATACAGAAGTTTTCATAGCTTTTTTTGGGGGGGGGGGGGGGGGGCGCAGAGTAAATAAAATATTGATCCAGTACAAACATAGAGTTTAATTTTCTTTACATATTGATATCGACAGTTGTTGAATATATATCGTGAGTATGGTGGCATTATCTAACAAACATTTTAAATGACGTTATCATTAAATTCCAGAACACCCTTGACAGATATATTCAAGAAATGTTGAGGTCACTATGAGGAGAAAATTAGACTATGTTTGTACTGAAGCAAAATTTTATTTATTTTGGCCAAAAAAAAAATGTTTTACCATAAAAACTGCAAAAACACTGGCTTTTTCTCGCGTCCCCTTCGATCCCACCTTAAGAGTGAAGTGTATCTTACCCATGAAGTAGGTTGACTAAGTTTTACCTAAACACAAACACTTAGAAGTGTTATTCTATTTGCAAATTGAAAAAGATTATTTTGTAAAGGAGAAAAAATTGTTTACTTCATTGGTAGTCCCTTACGATATTTTTTGGTAAGAAGTATTATACATAAACCATTCACGATACCTATGGTTTTTCCTAACCATTGAAAAGTACCTAAAAACCACTAAGAAATTCAATACTAACAGTGGCGTAGAAACGTTTTTATTTGGGGGGGTAAAAAATAGCCCTGTGCTCTTATAGGGGATAACATTTTTGAGATTAAAAAAATAACAGGAAAATGTAATACTGCTGTCCCTCATACTACGCGAGTGATTGGTCCTGATAAAAATCACATATCACGAAAACGCAAGTAAAATGATTTTAACATGAATGATATAGGGATTACTCCAAAGGAAATAAAAACCTAGAGCCTGTAAATGAATGCTATTGTTTTAATTCATATAACTAGCACAATGCATTAGGTAACCTACACCTATTGTCAATCTTCAATCCCCTGAAATTTGTAAACAAACACAATTTTTAATCAATGTATCTAATTAATACAATGCTACAGGTACACTTACTGTTAATCTTCAATCGCATGATAAAATAACTGGATTTGGCAAATATGGTTTATCACTATCTTGCTCTTGACGGTAGGCTCTTGCTCTCTTGACGGCCCTTGGACGGGAAGCTCTTGATCTCTTGAAGGTCCTGGGACGGTAAGCTCTTGCTCTCTTGAAGGCCCTGGGATGGTAGGTTTTTGCATTTTTTTAACGCCCTGGGACGGAAAGCTCTTGCTGGCATGAAAGCCCTAGGATGGTAGTCTCTTGCTTTCTTGAAGGCCCTTGGATGGTAGGTTTTTATCTCTTCGGAAGACCCTTGGACGGTAAGCTATTGCTATCGTGAAGACCCTTGGATGGTAGCCTTTAGTTCTTCGAAAGACCCTTGGACGATACGCTCCTGCTTTATTGAAGGTCCTGGGATGGTAAGCTCTTGCTCTTTTGAATGCCCTGGGATGGTAGGCTCTTGCTTTCTTGAAGGCCCTGAGATGGTAGACTCTTGCTCTCTTGAAGGCCCTGGGATGCTAAGCTCTTGCTGGCATGAAGGCCCTAGGATGGTAAGCTCTTGCTGGCATGAAGGTCCTAGGACGGTAGACTTTAGCTCCTCGGAAGACTCTTGGAAGGTAAGCTCCTACTTTCTTGAAGGCCCTGGAATGGTAAGCTTTTGCTGTTGTGAAGACCCCGGATGTTTAGACTGACGATTTTCAATTTCTTTGATGAAATGGTAAGACTCAACTGACGGCAACTTTGGTGATTCTATTCATGTTAGGGTCATTCTCTTCAATGATTCTAACTGCACTGTCAATGTGCTTAAATAAATCAGCAAATTGTTTTGTTGAAAGTTGTTTGATAGTCTCAACAACATAGGGCTCTTCCTCTTCATTCTTTATGCTATTCTCCATTTCTAGAAGATCTTCATTGGTGAGTTCTGTTGAGTGGGATTGGAACAATTGATCCAAATTTGCCTTATCTATGTCCCCAAATCAAACATATTGCTATGTCAACGATGTAATGTCTTGAATTGTAAAGCTCGTGGTCAGGATCAAAATCATGAGAATCAGAAACTTCAGGCCAAACATTTTTCCAAACTCCCTCATACAGGACTGTTTAACTTCTGCCCATGCATATCCAATATTGTCAATACCACCCCCCCTAACACCAAACTGTACAGTAAAGATCAACGCTTTCACTAGAATGTGTGTACACAAGGTCACACCACCACCACCACACAGGATGGCTGTGAAATTCCAGCTGACCATGCACTATTTTTGTATTTATTTGAATCGTGTTATAGCGAAAACGCGTAAAGTGATATCACGTATAACGAGGGATACTTGTATTTAATGGTCCCACTGCGCATTTTTATCATTTATTTTAGTCATTCCAAAAATTATAATTAATACACACAGAACATTAAGAAAAATGTTATCTTATGCAGCTCAACTAAAAATTATGAAACACTAAAAATTAAAGTAGATTTACAAACACCTTTGTCCTATATTTGTTACTAGCAATAATACCACTAACCAGTTTTGCAATTTCAATTTTATTGAGCCTCTCAGATGATTTAGTCTACATTGCCTCATCGTGGAGCAAAGATAGTTTTTAATACATCCAAGCAATGAAAAACTTCTTTCTGCAGTAGCTGATGTAGCTGGTATCACTATCAGAGTTTTCAAAATCTCTTCAGTGTATGCTCCAAGCACATTTTATTTTTATTATGCTAACATAGTGTGAACATTGTATCTTGCCTCAATAAAATGTTTACATTATCTAAAAGTTTTACTATATTATTTTGGGGGGTAAAAATGATACTTTTTACCCTCCTCAATTTTTAGGGGGGGGGGTAAAATTTACCCCTGTACCCCCTAGTTCCTGCGCCACTGAATACTAACAATTTCGTGACCTTGACAAGTGATGTCATTTGAATTTTATTTGTAAGATTTACTAAACATGTTTGTAAGGTAGATGGACACTAAACGACTTTTGAATTGTAATGAAAAAAAAAAAATAAAAAAATGTGTGTATATTTATTTATTTCTATATTTTTGAATGAAAGAATTAATTTAATTTTAGATAATCTATAATATATAATATATAATCTTGTGTTTTATTGGGCGCCAACTACCAACCCCATTTATTTTGGCGAGATAGGTAGATTTTTAATTATAGAATAAATTTATCCCCATAAACTGCTCAGCGGTAATACGAAAACCCCTTTTCTCAAGACCCCTGGACTTTACCTAAAGTTTGGACTTAAGTTGGACACTTACAACCGAAGACTTCCTGATGCAGGTTATTATTCTTGATTTGACCAATCCACTCTACTGAGCATCGCTATACATGGGATGCAAGTTCAGAAGAAAATACAATGTACATTGATGTAAATAACAATAAAACAATTAAATTTAAAGAGTAATTTTAATTATTGAAGTGAATGATATTCTTAAATGAACCCTACCTATGAAGCATGCCTCGTATATTATAATATTATTAAAAGTATTGTTAAGCAATACTTGAAATTGTTAAATTCTCACTTGAATTGTGAGTATATTTGAATATACATATTTCTTTAAGCAAATAAGATTTTTACAACAAAATTTATTCTTTATAACATGTAACAATAATAAAAAAAAAAAATAGTTCTGAGGTGGACAAAAAGTATTAATTCTAGTTTGGAAACTGAAAATTATTTGTCCTTCTTTAGTAATTTTAAGGATTATGCTTAATTATTTACATCCGTAACAGGATGTTTACAGATGGATTGGATCTCACCCGAAAATGTCCTTGCTCTGGTAAAAATGTTGAATCAAAGCTCCGTCGATATTTAACTCTCTGACCTTAAATTTCCACCAAGATCTTCTTTGAGTGCTTCCACTCAACTTTCTTCACGAGTTTATACAGCTTTTAGAAGTTTTAGATGAATAACATTACCATGAACCTTTAAAAAAGATATAATTGAAGGATCCGCAGATCGGATCCTTCCTTACACTTTCGACGCCAATTTTAGAGAGTCACAACAATAAGTCAGACAAAACACAAACACGTTATTTTTGTTTAAAATAAACAATCACCGGCCTAGGAGAAAACATTCGCCGGGATTTGTAAGCAAGAATAAAGCAAACAATCTTAATTATTTAGAGATTGGGGGTATTACTAAAAAGATAATGATACATTTTTACAAAGAAACATAATTCATCTTTAAAAATTAATTCAAACTTGGCACCAAACAAAAAAAACAAAACGAGAATAATAATTTCTTCCGCTAGGGGCAATTAATGTTTCAAGAGACAGCCAGATGCTATAAGTGTCCAAGAACATAAAATAAACAAATCGAATAGTTCCGAAATAAACCACTCTCTGGAGCAGATAGCGTTAAAATCACCTACCAACAAAATTAATAAACATGGCGGGTTGGCAGTTTATGAATAAAAATAAAAATAAAGAAAGATGATTTAATAAAGTGGAATAAAGGTAAGTAGATTATATGTATAACATATATTCTAATTGTAAATGAATAAATAATGAATATTCAAAACTTTAGAAGTTTTGAATGAAATTTAAAACAAATAAACAGTAAAATTGACAACGATGTTATATATTTGAAGAATTTAGTCAACTGATTATTAGATTTCTATTATAAGTAACTCTTTTAACCAAAAATAACATCACAGAAATGCCCCTCGATGCTACGATTTTAATCTAATTTATTATATTAAGAGCGTAGTATCTACTTAAAAGATGTTATTTTCTGATATCAAACTTAGACGCTCATTTGATCTCCGTGGTTAATGAAAGTGGATTTGAATTTCAACAGCCCGACTCAAAATGCACCCTACTCTCTCTAGTTCGGGTTACGGTTTTAAATGTGTGTTTATTTAATTAACTTAAAACTCTTCAAGTCTTCTTGGTATGGTATTTTCTTCCAGATTCTGAACGAATTACTTCAACAACTTCCCAAATATTAGAGATGCCACATGTTTGTCAGCTGTTAACATCAGCTGATCATTTCACAACATTGAACATTCAAGTTCAAGGTCACTCGGCTTGTAAGGTTAGAGTTTATTAAATATATGTGATTATAATATTGTTCTTCATGTGATAATATATTTAATTTAATGCCACGGTTATGGCAAATAACCAAACTACTCACTTTAAATCAATCAGTCGAAAATACCCATTTTCTTGGAAAACTTGCTGTTTCCTTTTAATTCATAACTTAATGAAAAATCAAATATTTGGAATTCACAGTTATTTTCTTAGCAGCTTAGAGACATCCTCTATTCAACAAAAGTATTCTCCATACTTAAATATATTTTAAAGACAAAATAATTTAGAAGAAACATGTTTATATTGAGTTTACTCTTTTCATCTCATAAAAAACTTGAGGGCCTAGAACCCTTTCCATTAAAATCCTTAAATTTCTTCAATTGATATGGCAAATAGACACCCTTCTTCAAATCAGGTAGAAGTCTTGAATGAAAATTACAAATATTTCTCTCTCTAAACTTTAAAAACAAATGTAGG
Source organism: Timema podura (assembly GCA_033556935.1). Lineage (NCBI taxonomy): Eukaryota > Metazoa > Arthropoda > Insecta > Phasmatodea > Timematidae > Timema > Timema podura. Next base: position 48,980,438 of record JAVRXN010000013.1, on the reverse strand, counting down.
TGTGGAAACTCAAGTTATCGCAACCTTTGTGACACCTGTAGTCATTCTCTTTAGCCACATAAAATGGCTTAAAACCAACTATTTTAACTTCCGATGGATATGTTCATTAACTTAAGGATATTATTTAACTATATAAATTATTTTCCTTGCCAAAATTATACATTTTGTACTCTTAAATTGTAAAAACGAAACAAATCTTTTAGTGGTTTTGGCACTTGGACACAGAAAAAATGAATAGGCCTTGACCTTAAAGTCAGAATTTCTTCATTCCATTAATGAATATATCAAATACATCCTCTTCTTCAGCTATCCTGTTAAAATAATTAAAATATATTTATAATTTCTTCCTCAAAACTTGAAAAAGCAAATGCTCTCTGAGTCATTTTCTTCACATCTTGACAGAACGTAGAGTAGGCTAACCCTTATTTCTTTGTATTTCTCAATTCTTTTAGTGAAACAAGTTATTATAAACTCTTTTAAAGGTAATGTAGAAGTATCATTTAAAGATATTAATAATAACCCTTTAAAATAGTTGAAAAGGAAATAGAATAGTTTAAAATTTAGGCCCACGCCTAACTTGAGTATTATCAAATGTTTGCATAAACATTTAAACTTACTCAAACTTGTTATATGGGTACTTTCCAACAGCCCCTCAATATTAATGTCAGTTCTCAAAGAGAAATGTTTAAATAACATTTCATTAAACCCAAAAATCATATATTTTTAAAGTGTTAAAATGGATTTAACTCTTTTTCTCTTCAATTCTTCACAGTCAAATGCAGATTTTAGCTTTGATATATAAACAAAACAACAAGTTGATTACTCTTCTTACAAATAACATACATATAATATAACATAACAAAAATAACCTTCTTCTGTTCTAGCATTCTTCGCTACATTGCGGTCCCGCTGCGAAAACAACTCTTGGCCTTCTTCATATTTGCACTAGATCAACTGCTTGACCTGTCTTCAAGATCTTGTTAGGATGAAATACACATTTTGGAGGTATTTAATGTTCTACCATAGACTTTTCTTTGATAGTATAATATCCGAGTGGCCTCATAATTTTTTAGAGGAAAAATGAGACAAAATAATAGATAGTCTATAAAATTAGATGAAACTGATCTTTGGCTTTTGTTACACCATGCTGCATACAGATTATCATTCCAGCGCTCTCCATAACATTGTTGACCTTGCTAGTAACTGATAATCACTTAATAATAATTACTTCTGTTGGAAAAACAGAGTAAATAGCTCCTTCACGAAAAATAATTGAGTATCATAGTTCCCTCAATAAGTCATAACTTTCTCCCATAAACCGTAGATCCTTTATGAAAAATAATTGAGTATCTTAGTTCCCTCAATCAGACATAGCTTTCTCCCATAAACCGTAGATCCTTTATGAAAAATAATTGAGTATCATAGTTCCCTCAATCAGACATAACTTTCTCCCATAAACCGTAGATCCTTTATGAAAAATAATTGAGTATCGTAGTTCCCTCAATCAGATGTAGCTCCTCCAAGTAAACAAAAATCACCTCTACATTGGTACTGTCACTGTCTTGTTATCAGTGAGGACTTATAGGGCAATCAAACATATTGACAACTGTCATAAACTCCAAAACATTACTATCCTCATCGCTTCCTCATCTCGTAGAACCTCCTATACACATAATTATCATCTTCATTGGAGCGCTGGGGTGTACTCTGGCATTTCTTTGGTGATTTTCACCAAATTATGGTCCTTGGTGACATAAATATATTTTTCCTCGACGTATAATAAGGTAGAAATAAATAGTAATTGTAATAAAAAAAAATCTTGTTTTCTTCAACACAGAATTAGGCCTATATGTAAACAAATGTGTATTATTTCACCTAGACATGTGCCTCAAATGAAATTTTTCAGGGACCTCTTTTGTTCACACTATTCCTTCTCCAATCGCATACCGAGCTTCAGGGATTCCTCGACTCCCATAACCTTCTTCTGTTCTGAAACATTCCCTCCTCAAACAGTAACCCGAGCTTCAGGGATTTCTCGACTCCCACAACCTTCTTCTGTTCTGAAACATTCCCTCCTCCAACAGTAACCCGAGCTTCAGGGATTTCTCGACTCCCACAAATCTTTGAAACTATGTCCTAAAACTTATTCCAGGATCAAAAATAGTTCTCCTACAATCCCTAGGTTGAGATTGTGGTAGAGAGGGCCTAATTCCACTTCCTCCAACTAGCCATACATTTCCTAGATCTGGAAGAAATCCATGTCGCTTCCTTTTACCGAGGCCTCGTTTCTTGATCCTTGGTTTGATTTTGTTGCAGGTATCATCTTGATTCGATGACTGCCGTGTGACCTGGTTCTTGGTCCAATGATGCGAGGAGATATTGAATAATACATCCTGAACATCAAAATGTTTAGGGCATTCTTCATTGTTTCGGTGTTGGTGAAGAACACTCCTCCCAATGGCAGTAGCTTCAGTTTGCAATTCCACTCTTATAATTCTCCTTGTATCCTGGCTTATCATCGCAGCTGACAAGACATCTCCTACAAGTTTTGTCTCTGTGGGCCCATTTAACGACACACCAAAACCACTTGACAATAACACTTCATCATTTACCCACAAAGTGCACGATAACTTCTGTGCTTCAGAAACCCTTGTTTTTACATTAAATGACTCATCCGACTCCTTAAACTGCATGACTTCATAGTCAACTTCCCAGTCAAAATTGTTCACATGACTGCGAGAATGACCCATTATTGGAACACGTGACTGACTTATGTAGTACTCATTAGGGGTTTCACACAATTGTGAATCGCATTTCTTGTAGTAGTAGGCACCTAAATATATGAAAGGGTAAATATAAGAACCATTCGTCGAAGGGTCCTTAACTGGCATTATTACCACTTGCTCTGGTACTTCCTCCACTGCTGCCACTAGTTTCTCCCCAGTCGTTGACAAGTCCTGTACTTGCGCCTCGACCTCTTTCCCCTTTTCCGCCAATTGGTTGTGGACTGACCTAAACTCGGTACTATAATGGTCAAATCTTGAGATAACATCATCCCTTAGTGATTTCATGTTATTCTCCATCTTTATCATGTTATTCTCCATTTTTTCCTCCATCTTTTCCATGCTATTCTCCATTTTTTCCTCCATCTTTTCCATGTTATTCTCCATCTTTTTCATGTTATTCTCCATCTTTTTCATGTTATTCTCCATTTTTTTCCTCCATCTTTTTCATGCTATTCTCCATTTTTTTTAGGTCCCACCTCAATGCTTGCATTAGGTCAAACATAGTAAATTCCTTCACTGTCCCTGGGTCATCTTCTTTCTTCCTCAAAGCTGACATATTCTTATTGCTATCTAGGGTATCTGCCCCCAATGGTTTACCATCCTCCACCTGGTGAGCTATCTGTTGTACATCTGCCACAACAATTGATTCCAAAGATGTGACAGAACTATCATCGCATTCTTCTGTTATGCACTCGGCTTGAGGCATTTCAACCTCCTCTTCTGACTCCTCTGCTTCTCCACTGACCGATGGTTGCTGGGCATCCATGTTTATCTTTTCGAGCTGCTTACGTGCCTTGCTACGTGTATAATATTGCCCCTCTTGCATAACCTTCTATACGAAGTAAAATGATCCAAAACCTAATTGAGGTAATCTGGCCTTGTCATAAAAATGCTCTAGTGTAAGTTGGCCGCAAAGAAACATCAACTACTTCCTCAAGTCACAAATAGACCCTAGTGTAATCAGGCCTCAAAATATATATTTTACTGTCCTCTCAAATCACAAATATGCCCTAGTGTAATCAGGCCTCAACCTATACAGTCCTTAAAATAACTTTAGGTATAACAATAGCCCCACGTTAAGGCGACACTGTAATGAAAAAAAAAAAATAAAAAAATGTGTGTATATTTATTTATTTCTATATTTTTGAATGAAAGAATTAATTTAATTTTAGATAATCTATAATATATAATATATAATCTTGTGTTTTATTGGGCGCCAACTACCAACCCCATTTATTTTGGCGAGATAGGTAGATTTTTAATTATAGAATAAATTTATCCCCATAAACTGCTCAGCGGTAATACGAAAACCCCTTTTCTCAAGACCCCTGGACTTTACCTAAAGTTTGGACTTAAGTTGGACACTTACAACCGAAGACTTCCTGATGCAGGTTATTATTCTTGATTTGACCAATCCACTCTACTGAGCATCGCTATACATGGGATGCAAGTTCAGAAGAAAATACAATGTACATTGATGTAAATAACAATAAAACAATTAAATTTAAAGAGTAATTTTAATTATTGAAGTGAATGATATTCTTAAATGAACCCTACCTATGAAGCATGCCTCGTATATTATAATATTATTAAAAGTATTGTTAAGCAATACTTGAAATTGTTAAATTCTCACTTGAATTGTGAGTATATTTGAATATACATATTTCTTTAAGCAAATAAGATTTTTACAACAAAATTTATTCTTTATAACATGTAACAATAATAAAAAAAAAAAATAGTTCTGAGGTGGACAAAAAGTATTAATTCTAGTTTGGAAACTGAAAATTATTTGTCCTTCTTTAGTAATTTTAAGGATTATGCTTAATTATTTACATCCGTAACAGGATGTTTACAGATGGATTGGATCTCACCCGAAAATGTCCTTGCTCTGGTAAAAATGTTGAATCAAAGCTCCGTCGATATTTAACTCTCTGACCTTAAATTTCCACCAAGATCTTCTTTGAGTGCTTCCACTCAACTTTCTTCACGAGTTTATACAGCTTTTAGAAGTTTTAGATGAATAACATTACCATGAACCTTTAAAAAAGATATAATTGAAGGATCCGCAGATCGGATCCTTCCTTACACTTTCGACGCCAATTTTAGAGAGTCACAACAATAAGTCAGACAAAACACAAACACGTTATTTTTGTTTAAAATAAACAATCACCGGCCTAGGAGAAAACATTCGCCGGGATTTGTAAGCAAGAATAAAGCAAACAATCTTAATTATTTAGAGATTGGGGGTATTACTAAAAAGATAATGATACATTTTTACAAAGAAACATAATTCATCTTTAAAAATTAATTCAAACTTGGCACCAAACAAAAAAAACAAAACGAGAATAATAATTTCTTCCGCTAGGGGCAATTAATGTTTCAAGAGACAGCCAGATGCTATAAGTGTCCAAGAACATAAAATAAACAAATCGAATAGTTCCGAAATAAACCACTCTCTGGAGCAGATAGCGTTAAAATCACCTACCAACAAAATTAATAAACATGGCGGGTTGGCAGTTTATGAATAAAAATAAAAATAAAGAAAGATGATTTAATAAAGTGGAATAAAGGTAAGTAGATTATATGTATAACATATATTCTAATTGTAAATGAATAAATAATGAATATTCAAAACTTTAGAAGTTTTGAATGAAATTTAAAACAAATAAACAGTAAAATTGACAACGATGTTATATATTTGAAGAATTTAGTCAACTGATTATTAGATTTCTATTATAAGTAACTCTTTTAACCAAAAATAACATCACAGAATACATTTTTAGACTGTCGGAAAAGGACAAAACTATCGTGAACCAACTATACACGCGTACCAATGTTAGCCTCTCGCTAAATTTCTAGTGGTTGTGAAAAACATTATTTCATAATTACTTTAGATGACATTTGGTAAAGGGGACCATTTTTACCGTCTTGATTAACAAAATGTTGTTCTAAAATAAACACTACTAGCAAACTTGTGCGCAAGTTGCGTAATACTTAGGTAAAAATAGAAAAAAATTATATAGTCTTTGATAAAGACTTTGTCTAAATTTAAAAAAAAAAATCTCAAATGATTCAAACATAAAGAGATGTAAATTCTAGTCTTAAAGAAACTTTATTTAGAAATGGAAAATTTATAACATACATAGGAGGCACTCATATTTACAAAGTGTTTGAGAAAACTTCAATTTAGACAACATTATTTGTTACAATTTCGCCTGAGGGTAAAATATTCTGTTTGCCGCCTTCTTGTTCTTCGGTAGAAATCTTGATTCCGTTAAAAGACCGAGAATGATTCATATTCCCATGGCCCCAGCGGTTCCAGAGATACATCTGGCAAGGGAGGATAGCCGGAAAAAGGGGGAGGGGGGAAGGATATTTTCGGCTAAGGTCTCAAGGAGTATACTCCACCCAATGATGGGCCACAGACAGGGTTGGACTGGGTCCTCCAAAAGCGCGCAGACCTTGGATTTTCAGAGAGCGTAAAATGTTATTACGAACTTAAATATGTTTACTTTTTTACTGTAAAATAACTATGGGAGTGCTGGTAGAACCCAATAATATTGATTAATAATAAAAATAATAGTGGTAATTTCAAGGACTTGCAAAATAAAATTATTTTTCTTTTCCTATTGTGACTCAAGGCATTGTTGAATATTCCAAATTTCACAGGCTATTTTTAATAAATATATTATAAATAAACATTAATGGGAAAAGTGAATTTATTTCACAAAGCATCTAGCATTTAAGGTACAAGTTGTAAAAAATAGTATACTATATCCGTGGCAAGGATCCTCGGACCATTTGGATACAGCTTGTCTCAACATCATCCGTCCTAAGAAAACTGGCTTTGTCTCTGAGAAAAGGAAGGGAAGATATCACACCCCCAATCACCTCAAATAACCCTGACTTGTATCAGCGCCGAGTAAAAGTCTCTTCAAAGCAACATACCTTCACATTTCAAAATAGATTTTCATTTTCACGTCAAACTTCTAAAAATTTAAATTTCTAAATTATTAAATGAATTTAACTTTACATATCCAAATTATAATAAGGGAAAGACGTTGTTATAAATCCCATCTAAAATATAATAATACGTTTTATGTTATTACTAGTCAAAATAGGTTGCTTATAGAAATTGAAAATGGAAAAGTGTGAGCGAGAGAGATAGAGAACATTTTGATCAAAACTTATCCCAGGGAGGGGGAATGTGTTACGATCTCAGTAAGGTTTTGTGGGTATGAACTTGAAGGCCCAAGAAAGGCTCTCCTTGCCAACAAAACTTGGTAATTAAACAATAGTTTTTGTTGTCTGGCAATTTACATTTTCTTAATTCCTACCTCAGTAACGAAAAATAACGCAGGAGCCAAAAAATTACACATGCATAGATTCAAAACCAAACGCTATCACTCAAGGCACGAAACCAACTAAACAGCTTATATCCACTACTCCAATTGCAGCCACGCGACACGGCCAAACGGATCATTGAAGAGGTGTGCCTTCTCTCCCGCTGTCGCCGGGCGTCAATCACCCCTTGTTGCTGAACATCCCCCACCCCATAAATCTATACTCACTTAAATTTAATTTCGTCTTCACGATTCCACTTTGTCTTGATTATTTGAATCTTATTTTAAATTTAAATTTCTTATTTTAATCATTGCAATATTTATTTTTTTTCGCCAAGAGGGAGGGGGATTCTGGGCCGAGGGCGCAAATTTGAGAAACTTGAGGGCGCACCGGCCCGAGGGCCGATGGGCCGGCGGGCCAGTCCGAGCCTGGCCACAGAGCCCCAGTTGTTCCGGAGATGTGTCAGTGGGGAGGGGTAACCTTTTAGACTACTAGTAAAAATTGTTTTAATTTTAATAGCGGTTGAACATCTTCAGTTCAAACCATTTCAATCAAAGTTCTCATTTGTTAATTTAATAGGTAAATATTGGATCTGACAAAAATAAACCTATTTTTACTCAAGAGATAGCTTGAGGGCCTTCTATAATACTCAAGTTGCTATACAACAATTAAGATCAAGCTTATTGAAGCTCTATTGACTTTTAATAAAACCTCAATAAACTCAAATAAATACGTTGTAATGTCCCAATTTGTAAACCCTATGTTGTTTCTAAAAGGAAGGATGAAACTGCACTTTTAATATTTTATTTGCATTTTATATTTAAATTCGGGAATTCTTTTTATTTTTAATTTTATTTTAACTATTCATTTATATTTTAGAATATTTAAGCCCTCCAGACAGTTGGGAAGTCAATACATTTATTTTAAATTAAATGTGCTTACTGGGTGCATTGGACGATGAAACAAAAACGGAAAGAGCTGATCTAGCACTGAGTTTCCGTTCTAAGAGAAATACACCTTTTCCTTAGCACAGAACGGTTGCATTGTTCAGCCAACCAGAAAGCCAGGATTCAAACTACTCTCATGTGATAGGTCGAGATTGTCAGTCCACTCTAGTGCAATCGATGATGTCATCAGAATTTGAAAAATACGCGAGGTAGAAAGAAACGAACTCTCACTGTTACACGAGAAAGAGACGCGCAGTGACCGGGTTGGCGACAAGACGTGTGTTGCTTGTCGTCACATATTTAATTATGATTTAGTGTACAGTTACTAGCGTAGAGACGGGTCGTTCGTACAAGCTGAAGTTGTTACTTATTAAATTAATACATTTAACAAGAATAATTTCTAACAATATATTAACATAAAAGTGATCAAAGCATATTTATTGTATAAGTGAGAATTTACTTATATGATAATCGCGTCGATAAGAGAAACTAAACTAGCCAGGGACAGATGTTAAGATTATAGGTCGTATTTGCGAATTCTACAATTGACGAACCATCGAGGGGCTTTTCTAGACTTCTTCAATTGGAACCCAACAGTAGGGGCTCCTTTATGACTCTGATAACTGGCACCCAACAAGGGGCTTCGTAGGATATTATAAATTGGAGCCCAACATTGGGACTTTCAGCATAGAAGCCTCTTTAGATAAATTATAACGTTAAAATGGTCGTATAACAATTAAAATATTAAATAAGATCTTCAACCACGTTTACTTTATAACAATAGTGTGTTAGTTAAGAGCATACAAATGGTTACCCAACAAAAAAACAAACTAACTTGAATACCCTTAAGTCTACATTATGATAGCTACAGAACTACAGTAGCCCCATGACTTCTTTGGTGCTGACTGACAGCTTTGAAAAGTTACCAGACCAAATTACGTATCCCTACGCCGAACCATATGATCTGCAAAAACATGTGTTTAGCAGCTGTCACTTTTGACAGTCAACATTTAGGTATATACCTAAATTTTGACTATCAGAAGTCAGCTGAAAGCTGTCAGTCAGCACCAAAGAAGTCATGGGGCTACTGTATTAAGGCTTAAAATGTCTATTTGAAATAAAAGAATAAGTAGTAGACAACATTTTGTGTATTAGTCGGAAGTAATAAGCTGTTTTGAAGAAAATATCCACCAAACAATATTCAGTTACCTCTCTGTCCAGTTCCTGCTTTAAGTAAACGTTCGCCTCGTTTGTTCCCAGGTTTTCGATGCGAAGCAGATCATTGCCCACTTGCTCTCGGACTCCGAATACCAGAGGATCTCCGTCGGGATCTGCTCCATGCAGTCGATAAATAAGACTCCCTGGAATAGATACGGAATAGAAATTATAGAGGCTCTCACCAGGGCCGATAAAAATATTTATTTGTATAATATCATATTTTTTTTAATAAGGAAGGGGGGCTCGCTTAGGCTTCCACACAGGGTGCCGAAAACACCAAGATCGGCCCCGTTTCTAATCCTATGGAGTGGTTCCTCTATATTACTACCAAATTTGTATTTTTTAACATAACATAACGTGTTTTTTTTCTCTCTAAAAGTTTTTGTTTTTTATCCATCACTCCCCCTCTATTTCACTGCCCTTTGTTTAGAAAATTTTTAATTTTTAATTTTTTTTAGGATTATCCCTCTACCTTCTCACCAGGTTTCAAATGTTTGCCATACAAATAAGTGGTTGTTAATATTGGTTTTAGAAGTGTCTAGCGCACGCTATTTCCCCCACCTCCATTTTTATTTTTCAATCTCTTCTGATTATTTTGGGTTGTCCTTCCCTCCCTCACTCCCTCCCTCTACATTTATGCAATTTTTAAAGGTTTTTTCTATTAGCTTTGAAAATTTAAAAATGTTCTTGTTTTAAGTGCTCCTTATATTAATTGTATGACAAATTTCAGTCTATTATCACACAACATTTTTTCTAAGTTTTTGGAAATTTTTAAACTCCCACTCCTTTAAACCCCACTTGGCAATGCCAAATATTCAAGCCTTATTTTGTTATTTGGCTTGTACTCTACATGAGTGTCAAATTTTAATTTTCTTTTTTCTGTTTATAGCCCCCCACCTCCCTATTTCCCGAGGTACTATTTTCAATCTCAAATCTTCAAACTTGTCAGGTTATTTGGAGTCTTTCTTATAACTACCTGCCAAATTTCATCTTCCCATCTCTCCTAGGTCTTTTTGGACACAAGCGCACGCGCGCGCGCACACACACACACACACACACACACACTTTCTGTTTTATTTTATATTAGTCTAAAAGACACGTATCAGTGATCACTCTCTCTTTTTCTCTCTCTCTCTCTAAGGTGTCGTCAGTCTCCTATTAGACTGACTTATGACAGGAAGTTCGAATCTCGGCTGGATGCACTGGGAGTGGTGTTACAAATGTTGTTACATAACTGGGATTTTCACTTCTATCCTTCATGATTATGTGGGTGAATTTTCATCTAATTATCGCCATCCATACCCCAAACATTAAGATGGGAATGTAGTAATGCGAGTTAAGGGAAGTATTTTTGCAATTTGTATAACAAAACATTTTTGGTCAAAATAAATAAAATATTGCTCCAGTACAAATGTAGAGATTAATTTTCTTCACGCGGTGATATCAACAGTTGTTGAATATCTGTCATGACTATAGCGGCATTAGATGAGAAACTTTAAACGGATACATATTATTTTAAGAACTGTTGAGGTCACTATGTGAAGAAAATTAAACTTTGTTTCTAATGGAGAATTATTTGATTTCTTTTGACAAAAAAAAAGTTTTTTATAAAAATTGCAAAAATACCGCCAGTAAGGAGCGTTCCCTACTCTCCCACCTTTAATCGTTAAAACTATTGTTTCAAAACGTACTTGAACATTTAAAAATCATATTACAAGTCAAATGTAATGGCAGGGAGGCATATTTGTAGGCAACTTGTCAAACTCCCCATCTTTTCTAGATAATTAAAGAAGGATTTTAAAGGAAATGTGACCGTATTTTCATATAGAGGAAATGGAAAAACATTGAGTTAAAAACAACAGTACGTCCGACCAGGATTCGAACTTTGACCTACCCATCACTAGCAAACCAAACTAGACGTGATTGGTGCTTTCGTCTACGTACACAGCGAGAATTAATTTTCTTAAAATTTGTCTGATTTTAGTTTACAACAAGTTTGTATCTAATTCAAATGCGAGTCATAAAACCTTTTCCTCCTTAAAAGAAAATATGTTTTATGAGTGCCTTAGATTTTATTTGTACTCTCCAGTACATAGATGATATAGCATTACTGACCAAAAATGAAGAACAGTTGCAGGAAATGCTGGACCAGCCGGTGAAGGCAGGGAGAAGATATGGCATGGAGATCAACATTGCTAAGTCAAAAGTGATGGGGATTTCAATAAATGAAGAGCTGTTGAAAATAAAATTGGAAACCAGTAGCTGAAAAGCATAGTTTCAAATACCTGAGAAGTCTGGAGACAAAGGATGCCTACTGCACCAAGGAAATTAGGTCGAGGATCGCCATGGCCAAGGAAGCTTTCAAGCTGACCAGCAAGTTGAGTTTGGAACTGAGTAAGAGACTGATGAAATGCTACATTTGGAGCATCGCACTGTATGGAGAAGAAGGAAGATGGAAAAGAAATACTTGGAGGGCTTTGAAATGTGGTGCTGGAGAAGACTTGAGAAGACCAGGTGGACAGATGAAGAAGTCCTAAGAAAAGTGGGTGATAAGAGATCGATTTTGGATGTGATTCTTCGGTATGAAGCAAATTGTATCGGACACATCCTTAGGAGGAACTGTCTTCTGCACGACGTCATAGAAGGAAATGTTGAGGGAAATAAGAACTTAGGAAGAAGGAGGATTCAAATATTGGATGAATTAAAGGAAAAAAGAAAATTATGGGAGCTGAAGGAAGAGGCAGAGTACAGGACGCATTGGCGGTCTAAGTTCACTGAAAAAAAAGGAATGGACCTGTCGTAAGACAGAACACCTAATAATGATAATTAAGACTACAGTTAGTTACAAAAATATCTCTACTTATTTTTAAACATTACGTCTGACTACCCATCCGGTCTATCTATCTTACTGGAGTAAGAGTTTTTCTGGAGTAATCTGGGAAAAATCGTGTATAAATTCACACTAGCGTACTAAATCGGGACTAAATCCCCACCTCTCCTGTCAGGTTTAACATACCAGTAGATCTCACTACCACTGAGCCAACTTTTATGATACAAGATTTAAAAAAACGCTTCGGTGGCCATGTAATCTAACGCGCTAATCTTGTGTTGGAATAGACTGCCGAGAACTGGGAGATCAGGGTTCGATCCCGATCGGGTGCACTGAGAGGAGTTTTCACTAAATGGTTCTCCACTCTTCCTCCACGCAGATGTGGGTGCATTTCCTCTAAATTAATCCTTCCTAATCCCTAACCCATTAGCGTAATTAGTACATAGGCGTACTACCCGAACGGGTAGTAAGAGGCGGTGCTAAAATATACTCATTGTAGAAGAAAGACTGTTACATAAATCAACAGCTTATTTAAACTGTTGGCGTCGAATGTGTTAGGAAGTTTAGATTGAGCATTAACACTCAAGAAGCTTTTCTATACTTTAGATCAAGTTGTTTCTGACACTACTTGAGGGTAGGTATTGATAGATATTTACGAAAATCGATTCTTTACCCTCGCTTAATAGATTTTTAGATCGATTCAAAGCTCTCAATCTGATTCACTAATCGATTTTTAATCAGGCCATTTTAAAATATCAAATTGAAAATTCGAATGCAACAAAACTTAAATACAGGACAATTTGATTGGCTGTAGGAAATGTTATTTTGACTGGAAGTAAGAACATGTTGAAACCAAAGTTTGCATTACTGGGCCACAAACTAGTATATCATTATATGATGTATAATTTATACAATAAATTGACACTAAATTAAAGCTAAAGGATGTTTTGATGGTTTGGCCAATACCCTCCTAAAATATCAACTAATATTTCAACTAAGATGGCCTTTTAAAGACATTAAATTTTAAATTAAACTTAAAGGTACCCCATGAAGGAGCTGGTCACATTAAATTGACCATTTGGTGCACAAACGCTTGTTTTATAATGTGATGATAAATTAATCTAGGCCTGTGTTTAATTTACCATATAAACGTTATTTATACTAAAATAATAGTTTATTTTGACTAACAACAGTTGATTAAATTAAGCATGCTAGGAAAATAAAGCGATATTTAATGGGCTCAATCTTGGGGTTTTACTATGGAAAAATATACTCCCATTTATATTTTAACTACCGGCCCCGTGGTGTGGTGACCAGTGCGCCCGGCTACTAACCTAGGGATCCCGTCTTCGATTTCCGGCTGGTACCTTGGGTATTTTTCCCGAAAGGGAAATCACCCAACGGTCACCAGGGTTTGGTTGGTTAGGCTTAAGTTAGGTTTAAGTGTTTCTACTGGTTCCACACCCTCGTACTCACTATCACCATCCCCTCATCTCATAGTGACATGGAAAGAGCCTCCACGGAAAGGATGTACGATTAGTTCATTCGGGCGTCCCCTGGGCAACGATACATTATTAGTCCTGGCTAATCTTTTCACAAATTGGGCCACAAATTGATGTAGCCCAGACGCTCAATATTATATTATTATTTTAATTATAAATAAAGCAACCCCTTTTTTATAGGAATCATCTAATCGTATCTTCCCCAGGTCGACACAATGAACCTGAATCGATACAAGACTTCTTGATGTAGATCGCTCCAGATAATCGATTCGAGTTCTACGAATCGAGCATCCTTAAAGTCTGTTCAGCGTAGAAATTGTTTTCTGAAAGGCCTTTTTCCCTACCATAAAGCTATTTTATAGTAGGATATTGGTAGGTAAAAAGACCTTTCAGAGAGTAATTCCTACCGTGAATGGAGTATACTTGAGGGCTAATGACTCATACATACTTGGCTGGTTTCTTGCTTCTCTAGTCAGACCAAGGGGCATGATTAGGCGAGTTCCCGCGATTGACTTGGCCACGCCTTGGTATCGAGTGCTATCCACCAAGGGGCTCTGACCAAGGTGGAGCGCTAAAACGACTTTAATTTGTTTTTCGTAAGCAAAAAATGGTGGTTGGGGTGTAATAGATATAACAGCTGGTAGGTTAATATATATAAACCTACATCTATTTCTAATCGATGGAAAATGAACTATTTAATTTTATTATTAGTTAGATTGGCTTATTTTGACTAGGTCTAATATTTACACAACGTACCAAGTTAAACATATCCTTCCAAAAAAACCTACAGAAAACAAGAAGCACGTATGTAAGAGTAAATAGGCCTAGACCATTATTATTAGGTGTTCTTTCTTACGACAGGTCCATTCCCTTTTGTCATAGAACTTAGACCGCTAATGCGCCCTGTCCTCTGCCCTCCTCCTTCAGCTTTCAGAATTTTCTTCTTGCCTAGACCATATAAACTTTATTTCTTTTATCCATAACTAAACTATTCTTAAGTATCTACTTACTGTCATTTATTTCTAGCTAATAATATCGCTGTCCATTTTAGTGTAGCCTAAATATAACACTGTTAAAATCCATTGACTACGAAGTTATCTTCGTTTAAATAGATCATAAGGAGTCATGTTTTGAAATTGGGGCACAAATTCTCAGGTTGATATCAGGCTATTTAGTTTGGTCAAGGAAAGCGTTACCAAACCCAGAGCTGGTTTCGTCTCGCTCATAAACTATCGAAACCAGCCGTGATACCAGGAGCGCGAAAACGCTCTGGTAGTAAACATCGATACCAGGCCAATCGTGAAAACACGCCTAATGACACAGTAAGACCCCCTTTACTCACCTACCCCCCTATATAAACTGCTTTTTCTCCTTCCCCTAGCAGTTTACTCCCTGGAACGATATTGTTATCTTCAAAAATTTCAAATCTACATTTAAGTGGTGCTGAGACAGGCTCTTAGTGATCATTATAAGATTGGTTACTCTCTAGTGCACCACAAGATCTCTCGGCACTCAATCAAGGTCACTGACCTGAAGAGTCAATTAGGAAACACGTTAGAATGATAACATAGAGTCCATTCACCATAGGAGTGGTGGTAGCTGCCCGGTAGGGATGTGGTATCGTAAGAAAAGTATCGATACTGTACTCATTAAAATTATCGGAAGAAAAATATCGATGGCGTACTATTATCGAAATAAAAGTAGGCTATCGATAACAGTAAGTATCGGTATCGAATTTTTTTTACAAGATGATTTTTTGATATCCAACTTCTTTAAAAAAACTTGCATAATAAGCTGGCAGCTAACAGAAGATAGAAAAACGTTTAAAAGAAAAATCACAATTGGAAACATATTGTTTGTTGTGGAAGTTTTGACTGCCTAAACTCAACATAATATGGTCTTGCAGATCATATAGTTTGGAGAATGGATACATAAGAGTAGGTATGGTAACTTTTACTAGCTGTCAGCTAACACCACTCCTATAGTAGATAGGATATTGGCTACATTTTCTGCCAAAATTAAAAACGTGCTGAATTGAAACCATAACAATGATATCCAAATGTTAGACTATTTGTATATCAAATACTGTTGTAATATGTTGCAACCTATAACAATGATATCCAAATGTTAGACTATTTGTATATCAAATACTGTTGTAATATGTTGCAACTTATAACAATGATATCTAAAGGCCAAACTATATTTTTTATAACATTTTGTCAAAATGTGTTTAAATGTTGTTTTTTAAAAACGTTGGATAACATTAGGCAAAATGTTGGTAATGATGAAGATGTCGATTACCGCTTTCCTCTCTTTGATAGAAATACACCAAGCGCTAGTGACAAAACAAAAACAAATAAAAATTAAATGTAATTATACTAAGTAAACTATAATAAGTAACTTAGATAGCTGGTCACATGGTGTAAGACGTCACTCTCGCAATATAATAAATTGCTGATGACGATAAGATCCGGTTTCGAATATCGGCCGGGTGTATTTTAGGGTGGCCTTTCCACGCAAACGCAAGTACACTTCCTCTGAATTATACCCTCCTTATTAGTGTAGATATGGTTACAGCCCGAGGGGGTGCGGATATTTTATTTTGTCACCGAATCTTACCACCCGTTCGGGCTATACTCATATAAAATAATTACTTAGAGGAATAAAAAGGTTTAATTTAGAGGAAGTGTACAGGCATTTGTGTGGAGAGCGTGGGAAAAACATTCAGGATAAAGTACCCTCAGAAGTACTTTAACCCCGATCGCCCCATCATCGGCAATTCAGTCTAATGCGAGGTTGACGCCTTAGACCATCCAGCCACCGAAGTGTTGCAAACCCGCCTCGGTGGCGTGGTTAGCTAACGCGATATTTTCGTGTCGAGCTAGACTGCCGAGGACGGGGTGATTGAGGTTCAAATATTTGTCGGGTGAACTGGTGTGGTTTTCCTGAAATAGTTTTCCACTTTCCCTCCACGCAAATGCGGGTTCACTTACTCTAATTCCAACCTTTCCTAATCCCTAACCCATTAGCGTATTTAGTACTTAAAGCCTATAAACAGAACGGGTAGTAAGACACGGTGATAAATTAAATTAATTAAGTGTGTTTCATAGTATCAATAGCCGAAGTAAATAAAACTTACCCACAGGCGTCTCGGCGCCCTCTTTCAAACGCAGGACAATCTCCGTCTGGCCGTTGATCAGGAACCTGGGGGGCCTGTTGGCTGCGACTTCCAAACACAGTCCAACCAATAAAACTAGTAGTACCCACTGCCAGTAGCTCTCCGCCTTAAGTCGTACTCTTGACGTGCTTCTAACTCGCATCCGGACACTGCTCGCAATACCGCACATCCTCACCTGTCCAAGTACAACGCCCTCCCGCCTCTCGTAATCTCAATAAGCACACTTTATCACCAGAAGGTCTCAGAGGACATGCGCCGCCAACAGGGAGTAACGAAATACATTTACTATCGCCAACATATTTAATTAGATTAAAATTTGTGCTCGCAAGCCTCGAGGGACCCACTGTAGCATCATGATCTTCTTGGGACGCATCACACATTACTGCGCACGAGTCTCTGGTAGAGGTGTCCGAATAATCATGGCTTCAATCACAACATCGGGCTTGAAACAAGTTCGGACAGGTCAGCGACGTCCATCCCTCCAAATATGTTTTGAACCCTCTTTCTGCTGCAACTTATAGCTCTTTCAACCAGAAAGTATGTCCTCATCAGCTCTTCTTTGTGTAGGGGATGTATGTAGACTTAGTAGATAGTCGAGTCATGAGGTAGATCTTGCAAATCCTACAATAAAACACAAATTGTATTATTCTCGTAGCTATAGTCTAATCATCACTTACACACATTTATCATAACAAACTGTTTTCAATGGACCACGTTATATTCCCTCAGCTTTAATAAATTATCAATACAGCATAATATTTTATATCAAGTATACAACGTATTTATTTCATTTCAATGCAGTGATGTTAAATGGCCAGCTTCAGTGGGAGCACGGTATAAGGCGTCAAATTTGTCTACATAGTTTGGTTTGGTGATGGGAGGTCTTAGTAGATGGCTGGACCTTTCAAAAAAACAAGTGATTGGCTGATATTTATAGCACTAGCTCAGTACAGCGCTGTGATTGGCTGTTATTTATAGCACTGGCTCAGCGCTTTCCCCTCCCCCTCCAAGTTTGACCGCCTCGCCACTGTTTGTATGTGTTTTATTCATGTTCAAACTTGTTCGTTCCTGTCCCATATGATTGTGTGTCCCAGAGGGAAGCGTTTTGGGTGGGAGTTTTTTTTATTATTTATTGGTGTGGGAGTTTTTTATTTATTCGTAGGGGGAGCGTGTAGTCTCGGGCGTCGGGCACGCATCTCGCTGTGGCGGACAATGCTTGGGGTCCACATCTTTCTCTGCCGGTGGTCAATGCCCGTGAGGGCGGGGAGCGTGAAGGAGGAACCTCTCTCGACGGCTCTCTAGCATAGAGTGTGAGCAATGGCTCCCTGTCGCAAGACTCTGTTAAATAAACTCCCACCCAAAACGCTCCCCTCTGGGACACACAATCAAATAGGACAGGAACGAACAAGTTTGGACATAAATAAAACTCATACAAACAGTGGAGAGGGGGTCAAACTTGGATGGGGAGGGGAAAGCGCTGAGCCAGTGCTATAAATAACAGCCAATAACAGAGCTGTACCGAGCCAGTGCTATAAATATCAGCCAATCACTTGCTGTTTTGAACGGTCCAGCAATCTACTGTTCTTAGTTTGAATTCAGGCTGGGTGTAGTTAGGGGGCATTTTTTCAATTGTTTTTTTCTCTTTTCCACGTAAATGTGGGTACATTTCCTCTAAATTCTAACTATTTCATCTCTACCTTATTAGTTTAAATAAAAGGTATATAACCTGCATGGCTTTTTAGATGCGATGATATATATATATATATATGTATATATATATATATATATGTATGTGTGTATTTAAAATTGATCTATTCGTGGTTTTGCACATAGCATCCCTAAACTTATTCCAATAACATTAACTGTGATCTTAAATATGTTTATTATTTCCCTCCTACTATAATTGGTCACGACAAGTCTATCATTTGTGTGCAAAAAATACATCAATAAATGGTACGGTGTACTGCACAGACGTTCTACCTTTTTTAGCTTAATATAGAAACATTTACTAGAAACTCGTAAGATTTATTAAATAAAATAATATATATTGCTGCAGAAATACTCCACCAAAGAGCAGAAATGAAATAATATTCACTTTTACAGAAACATTGAGAAAATAAAAATATCTGTCCATCAAAGAGCATAACAAACAATTTCAAATGTCAAAGATCTCCATAGTATATGTATGCTTATAACTCAGAAATTATTGATTTTATAAAAATATATTTAAATCTTAATTTTGAATATTACTACAACTTTTAAATAATAAGTTATTTAGTATCTCAAATAGTTACAGAGATATGATCAAAATTGGAACTTTCTGTTTGTGTAAAGTACCTTTAAAGTGATTTAATGGGAAAATTAAAGTTGCCCATTTGTTTGTAATGTCAAACAATACCTGGATACAACATTTAATTAAAATCTTGTGAGCGGGTTTGGAGAAAATTGAGTTGTTTTTTTCCCCCTTTAGTAAACTAACCTTAATTTTATCAATAGACATCACATTCCATCCACTCCTCAGGGAAACCCTATGAAAACACTAGATACCAAGATTCAGCCCTATTATTAAAATAGTTTTGGCTCTAAGTTGAGATTTTCTTGATCGATAAAGATCCGTAGCACAACTTCCTTCGGAGCGGAAGTAAAGCCGTTGGTCCCGTGTCAATTGTGGCATGTAAAATAACCCTGCAAGGTATGTGAAAATACCTTTTCCGGCAAAATTAGCATGTTCTTTCGTTTTCACTCATAGAAATTCTCGTGTGCTGATATAATGAATGGATTCAGAAACTGCACGTTAAATAGCTCAAATAAAAAAGCTAAAAAAATCATACGTTATAAGATTTAAAAAAACTATCTGTGGATTATTTTCTAATCTCTATTTTTTGGTCCATTATAGTATATTGCATCTAGAATAAAACCAAAAGGTCAATGAGCCCGAGTATTTTGTTCCCATTTAAGTTTTAACAGGCTCTACTTTAAACTGTGTGATTAAACTCCACTAGTTGGGGTTCATGAATGAGTAAACCGATGTTACCACTTACCAGTATCTCGAGAGGTGGCGGCGCGTGAAGAATATAAAATTACCGTAAAGGAAGAGGAAGTGAAAGAGTTCAAGGAAGCGAGACTGGACCGTCTGACCAACTGTTCCGCTCACCGCCCTCTAGATCACGGACCGACGGACGAGTACGTAACTTGTAAGACAAATTATATTTGTTTTGGTGGATAATTATTTTTAGAAGCGCGGAACGCAACTTTAATGTGGATTCACACGTTCGCCGAAAAAACAAGCGCAGAACAGAAACGTGGTCACGTGACGAGCGCTAAGCCAATCACAAGATTTCCGCCTTATCGGTGCGAGCTGTTCCGCTAAAGTTCAACTCATCTATACTTTATCCGCTCTGCCTGAGATGTTCGGAACAGGAGAACCAATCAAATCTCAGATCAATCAAATCAGTGCGCATGTGCATATGACAGCGCATGCGCTATAGAGCTAACAGTAAGCAGACAGCTTCATTGGCCGTTGTGAGGAGATTTAAAATAACCCGTTTATGTAAAGCGTGTGTATTGGATTGTGCCACGACACAGCGTTATAATTCGAAAACATCCATCGGGAGAATAATCTAAAATATATGTTTATCAACTAGCAAATAAAATGTTGATAACCAGTTGTTTTAAGTTAGCGTTGCAATGCATCATGGGTCAACATACAGCGTGTGAATTGCTGCGCCACTGAGACAGATTCTGTTTTCTGCGAACGTGTGAATCAAGCTTTACTCTAGCTATCTGTTCTCAATCTCAAACACACACAGAAAGAAGGTGGTAAGATAAGCATACTAACTGTTCTTTATACCTTCTAGACCAGTGGTTCCCAACCTGGGGGCGATCGCCCCCAAGTGGGCGATTTGGGTTATCAGGGGAGCAATAAATAAGTGGGGGGCGATTTGGGGGCGATGAGTATTCAAAGGGGGAAAAATTAAAATAGTACTGTACAATAGAAGTTACTGTCAACTTAATTTTTTCCAGATTCCAATTTTAAAATGAAAACATGTAGGCCTACTCTTGTTTTTTAAATGTACGTCAATGATCTTAGTTAATTATTTCACTTCTTTGTTCTTAAAAAAAATCTGTAAAAAATGTACATTTTAAATTATTTTTTTTCTATTTTATTTAAGAGTGACCGGATAAAACTGCTTTGGTTATTTTTATATACGGTAGTAAAATTGTTTAAAATAATAAAACTGCTTTATTATTTACACTTTACTTCAAATTAAAATTAGGCATACAATGAAAATGAAAAGGGGGCGATAGGTGTTAGTCAACCTCCAGAAAGGGGAGATGGGCCACAAAAGGTTGGGAACCACTGTTCTAGACGTTTCTGGAGAATAGACACGCTCTACAATAGCACGCTCGTTTACATATCAACACTACGATCTGTCTCATTGACGACTGGACCCACCACAAATCCCATCCGGTCCATTAGTCGCGAGTCGGATACGAACCTGATATCGGTATCGCAATTTGCAGCGAGGATTATTGGAGCATGGCAAGTCCAATCCAACTACTCCGATAGTGGCAGTTTCATTTCGCCGATATAATGCCAACTAAATTGCCTATGAAATATGCGGTTTCACCTCTTCGAGGTAGTTTAAAAAGCAGTTATCACTACATTTAAAATAAACTAAAAACATTGCTAGCCCGCATCGATGGTTACGTGGACTAAAGGTCAGGCTCATCTAGTTTGATGGATTAAATAGCTAAGCTACCATATTTGTTATTCACGGTTATAGCCGCATATATATATCATATTGAAAAAAAATCTGGGTACGGGAATCGAACCTAGGACCTTTGGCTTAGTACGCAAATTCTCTAACCACTGAGCTGTCCAGGACCATACTTCACTCATATTTTAAGGCAGAGCCTGTGACAGACGTGTGAAAATTGTAGACTACAAATGTATGATCAGTTAAGATCGCAAACTTTAGATTGAAAAATGACTGCCTTAAAATATTATAAACATATATATATAATATTATATATTATATATTTATATATAAATATATATAACGTATATATAACATATAAAATATATTATATATAGTAGGCCCTATGTATATAATATGATATATATATAATATTATAAATAGTATATGTAATAAACATATTATATAAATAATCTATATTATATATTATGTAGATATATATTATTTGTATATCTATATTTTATATATATATTATATACATAAAGAAATTATGTTTAATTTGACTAAAAATAATATAAAATTATAGAAATAAAAAAATATAAGAAAAATACTGTCACCAAGTCAAAGTCAACATAAAAAACATTGAAATAATTAGCTCATCACAATATGCCAAGTTTATATTTAGTTAGTGCGTGTATTCTCAAAATAAAACTTCACAGAGCTCCGTTTTCTTCTGTCTAACCTGTAAGATAGCAAAATTACCTTGCTTGGTTCCACTATGTTGTAGCTTATAAGACAAAGGCATAGTGAGAACAAAGTTAAGACTTCTACCTTTCATGGCAAACGCTGTGTACACGAGGGCCAATTTTTAATTTTTAATCAGTAAGAGTATGTGTATGAACATCTGGTTTTGAAGGTAATTTCCATACATCCACCAATATGTTATAGGCTTCATTGCATTCAGTGAATTTCCATTTTTTGCCACTTTTAAAACCTCTTCTGGAACTAGTTACCCTCCATAATCAATTACAGGTCAATCACCGGGTTTGAATTAAATGCACGTTTGCTAATATAAATTAAAAAGAAAGAAGCAAATACAAATTAACTAAATACATAAATAACTACTCTATTTAGTTCAGTAGTGATAGCCTGGTCATAAATGGAAAGCTTGGTGGGATACTATTTTGTCTTCATCAAGATTTTTATAGATGTTATTTTTTTAACTGTGATTAAATAATACTACACATTTTTTATATTGTATGTTATTAAAATAAATTAAACGTTAAGACTTAATTGAATCGGTACGAGTTACAGAAGTAAAATCTTGGTTGTGTTTGTATCATTATAATTAGATAACTTTCAAGAAATAAACAAACATTTTGAAAACGTATTTTGACGTCATATTTCATTTATTACCATTCACTTATAAGTGCCTTTGAATCCTGGACCTTTAATAAATAATACTGCTGTAAATAAATCATACAAAACAATCGTTCATACTTTCTCATAAAGTCTTTTATTGTTTGGAGCAAACGATTTATCCGAAAGACAAGTATAATATAATTATCAAATTTGAACAAACCGGCCCCGTGGCGTAGTTGTCAGTACGCCTGGATACGAGCCTAGGGGTGCCGGGTTCGATCCTCGGCATACCTTGGATGTTATTCCCCAAGGGGAATTGCCCCCAACGGTCACCAGGGTTTGGTTGATAAAGTTTAAGTTAGATTTAAGTGTTTCTACAGGTTCTACACCCTCATAGCCTCCATGGAAAGGATGTACGATTAGTACATTCAGGCGTCCCCTGGGCAACGGTACATTAGTACTGACTCATCTTTCCACTGCTGGGCTACGGTTTATGTAGCCCAGACACTCACTATTTATATTTAAATTTGAACCAAATCAAATCGTTTCGGCTGTAGCTAGGTACAGCTAGATATGAAGTGGAACATACTTGCAAAATATGTTTTTTTAAATTCAGATATACATAAAACGTAAAGATTTATAATACTATCGAGGTAAAAAAGTTAACGATTAAAATACTTTCTTTATATGAGATAATTAAAAAATTATCTTAATTTAAGCCTTATAAGACAAAACTTACATTTTCCCTCAATTGTAAAAGTAACCTTTATCCGCATCGGTGAGCACGCAGGTGGAGACGTCATCCAGACCTGGTTTGCTGGTGATAGTGAGGTCAAGGTTGGAATCCAGGCTATTTTAGTCTATTTGTTTAGCACGATGTCTTACTACCCGCTTGAGTTATATGCTTATGTACTAATTACGCTAGTTTTTTTAGGAATTAGGGAGGCTGTATTTATAAGAAGTGTACCCACATTTATGTGGAGGGAGAGTGGAAAACCATGTTGGTAAATCACCCTCAGTACACCCGACCAAGATTCGAACTTAGATCTTTCAGTCATCGGCATTCTAATCTACTGTGAGAGTAGCGCTTTAGACCATGCGGCCACCGAAGAGGGTTTTTAGCCTAAATAGTTTTCCATTTTTCTTTAGGCAAACTCGGGTGCACTTACTCGAAATTCTACTGTCCACATATGCATTCCATTAGTGTAAATATGCGAAGAGCTCTGACGGATAGTAATAAAATGCGGCCCGGTGGATATAATCCATCTCGACAATAACATATATTCATTACTATAGATTAAGGGTCATTTTTAGCCCGTAAGAAATTACTTTCTTCTTTCAACATTGCAAATATTTATAACTCCAAGTGAATGTGGTGACTCTGTTTATAATGGGGAACCTCTAAACATTACCAATTCTGGCTTGACGAGAATGAAATGCCACGCGTATAATAATGGCAAGTACGGTGTCCCCTGGCTAGTATACACTAGGCAACTTTCTTTACTTTAAAGTAGCGCTGTCAACTTCATTTAAGGGTCTTGAAAGCAAATTTACTTGTAGGGTCAAACGCCTGGTAATTGTCTGCAGGGGCTCAAAATCAAATTAAACATATTTGTTTTTAATTAATAAAAATTAACCTTTTTATCAATCTATTCTGATTTAAAACTTAACACTTAAAACAATTTGTATTGTCGGTACTTGAAATTCCATTTTAAATACAAACAACTGAGCAAATGTATTATTTCACTTCCACAAATTTGTGGAATAGATTAATAAATATGTTTTTAGTTTGTATTTAAATAAATATTATTGAATAAATAAATATTCTCCACACATGTAACCTTGGAATGGGGAAAGAGGTGGCTTAGCCACTCTTTTGTTGATGTGGCAGCTGAGTACTTTTTTTATTATATTATATATATCTTTAATTACCGCGTCTTACTATTTGTTCAGGTTGTACGCACATGTACTAACTACACTAATGAGCTAGGGATGAGGAAGGTAAACTTTAGAGGAAGTGTACCTACATTTGCTTGGAGAAGTGTGGAAAACAATTTTGGAAAAAAACCACCCTCAATACACCCAACCGGGATTAAAACCCTGCTCTCCCTGTCATTAGCAGTCTAGTCTAACACGAGAGTGATGCCTTAGACCATGTGACCATTGGAGCAGGTAATGATACAATTAATTGAATATTTAACTTAATACGATATTAGAAAGGAAAAATAAATTAGCTAGTTCATTATCTGAATTAAAAACTTGATAATTGTAAAAAGCTTAACTTGACAAAAAAAACATACTCTGTTGGTTTTGGATGAGAGCTAATTAGCTTGAGTGACATGCTCAGCTCTAATCAGTAATGTCAAGTTTAGGTTTAAATCCTTATCGGGTGCATTGAAAGTAGTTTCTAGTTGTGATTTCCACTCTAGTTTTCATATCAACTTCCCAGGGGAGTACTGACGCACCTACTCAGACTTGGGCTAGCCGCACACTGGATCCGACATTTGATTAAAGACAAAACGTCAAGTCTCTTCGGTTGCAGTGTGTGTGGGGGTGTTTGTTTTTCTGTCTTTAGATGTCTTGATATCTTGTGCTATTCCCGCCATTTCCAAACGAAAATCAAGTCTCCGCCATTTACGGGCCATGCGGTAGTCACATGACTGATCTCGGCTGCTGGTACATGCGCATTTAAATCCGTCGGAAGGTTTCTTATCGAAATAAGAAACTTGAAGGACCTTCGTCAGACAAGGAAAAAAGTCTAACGGCATCACAAGGCGTCTAAAGACAATGTCGAAGCCAGTGTGCGGGCCTCCATTTAACCCCATGTTGAACAGACTGCATCAGACAGCTTCCGACACTGTCGGACAAAATGTCTTGTCGTCAGACAAAATGTTGGATTCAGTGTGTGGTCTGCCCCTTTATTATCCTGTGTCATAAAATGAGTGTAAGTGGCAAATGGGACCAATGGTAGGATATATAATACATACATGCAACTAGAGATATAATTTTTTGTGTAAAATATAATGTTTATTGAATCACAGGGGAGCTTATACCGTGAATTTGGTAGGAAGAACAATATCTAGTAGTTACTAAAATTTACTAAAACAATATTAATATTTCCGTACATTAAGTCATGTTAGCTATCCACAGCTGTCCCTTTCGGTAGATATTAACAATACTTATGTAATCACACACATTGCATAGTAAAATGTTCTCAATGTTAGCAGCAAAAAATATTAGAATTTTCTAAACCTTCTTCCAATCAAAATTAGACTATACATGTCTAGTCTACAGCAGATCAGTCAGGGTGTGCCCCGACGCTAGTGGCGTTTTGACATTCAACCACAAAGTGTTGTAGCTTGTACTTGAGTACGAGGAGAGAACTGGAATAGCAGCTATTTCCTTACTGTGGATTCACACGTTCGCCGAAATACTAGCGCAGAACAGAAACGTGGTCACGTGACAAGTCTCTAAGCTAATCACAAGATTTCCGCTTAATCGGCGCGAGCTGTTCTGCTGAAGTTCAACCAATCCTTACTTTGTCCGCTCTGCCTGAGATGTTCGGCACAGGAGAACCAATCAAATCTCAGAACCAGCCATCTCAAATTTCAGTGCGCATGCGCATTTGAAACGCATGCGCTCTACAGCCAGAAGCTAGCAGACAGCTTCGTTGGCTGTTGCGAGGAATTTGAAATAACCCGTTAATGTAAAGCGTGTGTATTATGTAGTGGATTGTGCCACGACACAGCGTTTATAATTTGAAAACATCCATAGGAGAATGATCTAAAATATATGTTTTACCACTGTGAAATAATATATGTTGATAATCAGCTGTTTTAAGTTAGCGTTGCGATGCATCATGGTTCAAACTTAAATTGTGTTGATATATTGCACAGATTCTTTTTCTATTTTTTTTTTTTTGCGAACGTGTGAATGAAGCTTTATTCTGACTCATTCTGATAATGTATCTGGCGTTAACGTCCATCTTTAGGATAAATTCAAATTAAAGTGCAAACTTTATAAACTCTGGATTTTTTTTTTTATCTGTACCATTTAAATGGTTCGAAATGTTCCTGTAAAATCCCCTCGCACCACAAAGGCCGCGCGCACTTTCGAAACACGCTGGGAGCAAGCCCGGCCGACGTAGGAATGTGGTTGGTATCAGAGTTCACCAACACCTTGAACCAGTTCACGTGTTACCTAGGTCAGCACTGCTGAGTCAACTAAACTAAACACAACACTCTTCGCATCAACTTGGCCAACAACACACATCTACAGGATATTGTCACATTTCACACTTTTTTTTTAGATCAAACAGAGCTTTGGTATTTCTATATTTTTTTTAGTACCGCGTTTTATTACCCGTTCGGATTATATGCTTATGTACTAATTTACGCTAATGGTGTTTAAGTGATTAGGAGATTATATTTATAGGGAATTGTACCCACATTTTCATGGAGGCAGATTGAAAACCATTTTGGAAAAAACACCCTCAGTACACTCGACCTAGATTCGAACTTCGATCTCCCCGTCATCAGCAGTCTAGCCTAAAGCGGGTTATTTAAATAGTTAATTTGTTTTTTTTTAGAGAAACTGTTTTAAAAATAATAAAATTTCAAAATGGAACAATTCCTGTGGGAAATTGTCCATCATATATTTCTAGCTATAGGTCTAGATTGTAGCCGACTCATATCTGTCTCGAGCCCATAGTCCAGTACGTTTTGCTCACCTTTGGATTGGTCTCGTAAGCGTTTAACTTATTTATACCATATTTTAGACTTATCAGGGCTTTGAAAATATAAAAACTTCAGTAATTAAAAAATGCATCGATAAAAAATTTGTGCACTCGTGCCAATAATAATAGATTTCAATTCAAAATCGAGAATGCGATATTTCAGATAGGATTATTCTGTAATCACTTCTTCTCCTCGGCCGCTTAAATTTTTGTGGTTGAAATAGACATTTTGTTGATTAGCGAGGCTGTACTCAGCCCTCAGCAGAAATAAACAACAAACTCGCATCGGTGGGCTCGCGGACTCAAAATCAAACTAGTCTTGTCTGATTTTCCGGTGACAAAGAGGTCAGGGTTCGATTTTCTGCCAAGTAAACCGGGTGTATTTTTCTTAAATTGTTTTCTCTTGCCGATCCCCCCCCCCTCCGTGCAAATATACGTACATTTCCTTTAAACTATACTTTTATTATTCCTATCCCATTAGTAGGCCTATAGTTTAAAATGATTTGCCCGTACGGATGTTAAAGATAGCGATATAACAACTAAATGACAAATTTTTAACTATAAATATTCATAGATAAATTTGAGTTATTTGTACATTCATCGTGTTTAGACCGACATATTTTCAAACGAATGCTTTTTAGAAAATGCTAACTTTTTTTTTGTACCTAACAATGATAACAAGTTACTATATTACTAATGTTATTTTATAGGTATTGATAATATCTATCAAAAGTGACAGCTGATATCAATGACTTGACGTATTTATGCTAAAAATAGATCTAGTATCTTCTCTAGTTGTCAAATAAGTTCTTTCTATGAAAATTGGATTGTAGATAACGCCCAAAACGGCGTTTTTTAACAAACATCACTGCTAAAGGCTTGTATTTGAAATGAGTGCAGCTATTTGCTTTTTTTTTTATAAGATTCACAATTTCTACAAAATTGTGTTTCATATATTTTTTTGAAAATAAATGATTAGTTATTATAGCATATGATATATCACTAGGCCCTAGACACACACATTTAACCAAGCAATGAATTACTTATTTTATGTTTACATTCAGCCCATTCCTCGTCCTAAAGAATATGTTATATAATTATAGATCTATAACAATGAGATGTGTCCAAGCTATGTTCTTGTTAAGTTGAAAACTGAACATGTATATTCATTACTAGCATAAATATTGGAAGCATGCTTTCATTCAGGAGAACACAGGATTTAAAAGTTGACACATTAATACAACAATATATTATGTCTAGATTAGAGCTGACCTGACGGGAGGCAGAAAGTTCAATAAACGTTAAGTGATAAGAAGCTTTATACAAAACAAATTTTAAAACATTAGATTCAATCATTTCTTTTCAAGACTACGTCTGTAAGAGACTTGGTCCAATGATATTGAATGGATGACGTTTCTTTCTGTAACATCTGATCCTCAAATTGCCGTTTGGATAAATAGTTAGTTTTTTGTCCGTTGTTTTACGTATGAATAAACATGTTTATTTACTAAACCCTCTTTATTTGTTAACATATTTAAGTGTTATTAATAACATTCTTACCCGCTTTTGTGGCCGCATGGTCTAACGCGCTACTCTCGTGTTAGACTAGACTGCCGATGACAGGAATATCTAGGTTCAAATCTAGCTCAGGTGTACTGAGTGTGTTTTCCCCAAACTTGTTTTCTACTCTCCCTCCACGCAAATGCTGGTACACTTCATATACATATAACCCACCTCGTCCCTAAGCCCATTAAAGTAATTAGTACATAAGCGTATAACCCGAATGGGTAGTAAGATACGGTGCTAAGAAAAAAAATCGCGAGCTATCAAATAAAACCATCTGTATTTCGGGAGGGCTGTTATGCTGCCAAGTACACGATACTGTGAATGAAGAATAACTTTAAGTCCAGATGTTATTTTTCATTTAGTTTAAAACATTTAATTTAGTCTAGTTTTCCAGTAACGGGGAGGGTTGTGTCTTAAAACCCGGCTCTATGTAATTTGTGTGTTTTACCATTTTACCTCCATGTAAAGTTGAATACATTTCCTCCCAATGAAACATTCCTCCAGATAATATATTCCTCCAACTACATCAGTGTAATTAATATAAATGCGTACTACCCGAATGGCTAGTGAGATGCGATGAAAATAATGTAATTAGCTAGATATTAGATGTAGTTAGGCGTAGGTTAAGTTAGTTTGTAAATCGTGACCTAATGTATTCTCTGATTTAATAAGTAAATACAAGTTAATTACACACAAAAATAAATTCTTAAAATCTTAAATCTTTTGACCTTTGAGTCGTAAGCTAGGGCCTTTAAGTGTGAAATAGGCCTACAGAGGCCTCTATGAATATTATCTGGAAAGCTGAAACGAATTGTGGATTCTCTGATATAGTCCATTTCACAGCAAGTTCAACCATTTGGGTGGATCTTGAAAGAACTACATTACTTAATAATATCACACACAACACCGACACATAATGCTTACTATGCATTGGTAACATATTTCATGTTTGAATTTTTTTTAAATATAAAATTAACAAAGGGAAATTAATATCAGTAACTTGATGTCGCGTATTCTTCCAAAATATTCCACTCACTGCGAATATATTATGGCGTATAATCCGAACGGGTAGTAAGATGCGGTGCTTATATATATATATATATATATATGACCACAACCTCGGCATGGGGAATTGAACCCAAAACCTAATGAAAATACATTAATTAAATGATACTTTAAATACTATCTAAAAAACTAGATTTATTAACTCTTGTATTTTATATTTTTATTATTTAGCATCGCGTCTTACTACCCGTTCGGTTATACGCTTAAGTACTGATTACTCTAATGGATTAGGAATTTGGAGGGTTGAATTCAGAGGAAGTGAACCCGCATTTGCGTGGATGGAGAGTGGAAAACCTGTATTTTATACCCATGCTATGATTTTCTTTATGACACTATATTACCCGGATTGATGGGCACGTGGACTAAGAAGTCATCCTCGTCGGGCATGGAATACCGGTAACAGGGTTGGGGCTCAACCCCCCGGCTGGGTGTACAAAGTTATTTACTAAATGGTTTTCCACTTTCTCTCTCCACACAAATGCATGTATTCCGGACGGGTAGTAAGACGTGGTTGCATACATATGTTTATATTTTAAAATAATAACAGAAGTGTAGAGTGATTTGCTGGAGTTTCACTTCCATATCAGTTTATAATGAGTGCGAGTATGGTGGAACAGTTGCTCGTAATGGTAACGGTACTTTTTGTTGTGATCTTGTGGCCCTGTGTTCTTGCTCCAAATAGCCGCCTTCATACGACACACATACGCAGGCATGTGAGCTACTACACACTGACCCACACACGTCTTACCAGGTAATCACCCGGGGGGAGATTATTATGATTTTTTTTTGTAGTTCTTTTAACACAGGGACTATCAACGAGAGGGGACATTTAACGGTGGTCACATGTTCTTAGGAATCAGGCTCGTAATAGACTGAATTTACTGTGGTGGGTAGGTCGAGGTTCTAATCTCGGCTAGGTGCAGTTGAGGTAGTTTTCCACATCTGATTATTACTGTGCAAACACTAACAAAACAATAAAAGGCTAATGATTTTGGTCTCAAAAAATCTGTATTTTCTTAAAGGACCTTCTTTTGAAAATTAAACTACTGTATATTACAAAATTGGCTCACTTTTTATGTATTATATATTGGCCCTGAAAACTATGAGCTATTAAAAGTCTATAAATTCTTAAGTGTGTGAATATAGTATTAAATTACACCCTTCCACTTATTTTAATTTTAAATATCTTGAAGGTTTCGGTGGCTAAAATCATTTGGGCAGTGCTCATTTTAGATAAAAGTGTATTCAATACCGTGCGCTATTTAAATATTCAAGTTGTCTAGTAGGGAAAGGTTAGTGTTAAATTGCCCACACCTCTTTTCTTGCTTTTTTTTAGCTTGAAATACCTATATGTGAGTGACGGTTATAATATAATTGAGTACGGCTCATTTGGGCCTCTAAATAATGACGTTTCCAATAATTATTAATATTTTTATGGGGGTAGGGTACGCTTTATGACTCAGAAAACAAGTGAATAATGGAGGTGATGGCATTAGAAACACATTGCAACACTAAACACTACAAAATAAAAATGTAAAAACATTTCCGCAGTAATTTTAACTTTTGTTTTTAAAACCTTGACCTATTAAGACACCATCAGTTTGTAAATGTTTGGATATTACGAAAACATACCCTACTTGAGCCAACATGTTGTTTTAGCTGTCACATGTACAGTCTTCCAGATATTTGGTTCACGGTAACTTTGTGTCTTTATGAGAGTAGGGAAGGCGATTCATACCACTTGTCAAAGTGACTAAATGTATTTACGAAGTAAATATCTTAAGTATATTTTAAACTATCAGAAAAACCCAAAGCTACCGTGAATGCATCAATGTCACACATATACTACAGGGGTTTCCATATGGTGGTCCGCGGGCTGAATGAGGTCCGCGATGTGTTTTTTTTTCTTTTGAGGCCCATGAAGTTTCTTGGAAAAGTAATCTACTATGGTAAAATTGAGGTTTTTAGCCGAGAAAAGAAAGGTTTTCACTTGCTTGGGAAAAATCCATGACCTCTCCAACTGAAGTTCATGTTTAACTTATTTTCCTTACATCTGATATATTATATTGATATATATTTTAGTCGAAAAATTCGTTTGAATTTTAATTAAACATGTCTAAATTACTATTTCCTATTTGATTCACTTTTTTAACACCACGTCTTACTACCCTTTCGGTTTATACATTTATGTACTTATGGTTTTTAGGGATTAAGGTTATATTTAGAGGAAGTGTACCCGCATTTGCGTGGATGCCGAATGGAAAACCATCTAGTGGAAAAACCCTTTTGTACACCCTATTGAGATTCGAACCTCGATCTTCCCGTCAACGGCAGTCTAGTCTACTATAAGAGTTGCGTAGCGCCTTTGACCATGCAGTCACCGAAGCAGGTACCCTTCACAATTAAATAATCGTTCCCGTTTTTGCACAACTTGTCAAAATTAGCCTACTATGATGCAGCTAGACCCACTAGACTCGTGGGTTCATTGGACCTCGGGTACTTTCAAGTTGTACGCCCCTGTACTAGGTCATTACTCGCACCGATGGGCACGCTGTCTAAATGTGAAACTCATTTAGTCTGGCCTCACGGTGACGAGGACGGGGTTTGGAACCTGGTCAGTGTAAAAAAGGTGTTTTTTCTTAAATGAGTTACCACTCTACTTCAACGCAAATGTGGCCACATTTACTCTAAACGCTAAACTCTTTTAAGTATACCTTCTTCATCCCTACCACATTAGTCAGGCAGCTAACGGGGTGAAATAAACAGATTTCTACAGAATATAGGCTATAAAATAGTTTTTTATCACCGTGTCTCACTAGCCGTTGGGTTATACGCATATATACTAATTACGCTAATGGTTTTAGGGAGGTTATATTAATAAGTGTACCTCTATTTGCGTGGCGGAGAGTGGAAAAGCATTTTGGATAAATCACCCTAAGCACACCCGGCCGAGATTCGAACCTCACTTTCCCCGTCATCGGTTGTCTAGCCTACTGCGAGAGTAATGCCTTAGACCATGCGGCCAACGAAGTGGGTTATAAAACAAATATTTCAGGAAACGTTAACACTAGATAATGTTATTACTACGTCATGTTTTTATAAGTTCCGATAATTTGGTGAACTGAATCCTAAACACATTTTTGGGAGGAAGCAGTACTTTTATTATATTATTTTTTATATATTTATTTTATTATTGGTAAAAACTCACTTTCCACCTTAGCACCCCTCAAAAAGTATCATTCATATTCAACAATATCAGGAGATATTCTCTTTTTAATATGACGAGTCAATTTGGAGACTTCCTCAAGTATCAGCAAAATGTTCAACTTAAAACTTGTTTATTTTATATTATAATAGTATTGGCATTCTAGCATAAATTAATTATCAATATAGGTCAATGAGTCGTGGATCTTTTAAAACACCTAAAAATGTATCCGTGATGGCCTATGTGATTAT
This sequence comes from Timema podura, assembly GCA_033556935.1. Taxonomy (NCBI): domain Eukaryota; kingdom Metazoa; phylum Arthropoda; class Insecta; order Phasmatodea; family Timematidae; genus Timema; species Timema podura. The sequence continues at coordinate 48,946,749 of JAVRXN010000013.1, read as the reverse complement.
CACTTTTATCAATTTTGGTTGGGATACGTTAGAATATTAGACTAATTAGTTTTAAAAAACACAGGGATGTTTATATAGCCCATAGTTAAATATTTTTCTTATGAAAAAGTAAAGTCACTACAACTATTTCTGATTGTCCCCCTCTTTAAAATATAAAGTTAGTGACGCTAAACCATAGTTTTTTAAATGAATCCAATGTTAAAAGCCCGTCTCACAGCAAGAATAAAGTGTGGGTTATACTCCATTCACGGTAGGAATTACTCTCTGAAAGGTCTTTTTTCCTACCAATATCCTACTATATAATACCTTTCTGGTAGGGAAAAGGGCCTTTAAGAAAACAATTCCTACGATGAACAGACTTTAGGTTAATATATAGTTTAAACCAGGCGTCGCATTGGAGTGCGGTAACTTTTTTTATCACCGCCTCTTACCTGCCTCTTACGTTTGGGCTATACGCTAACGTGTTAGAGTTAAGGAAGGTCTAGTTAAGATAAAATTCACCCGAATTTGCGTGGAGAGAGAATGGAAAACTTTCGAAGAAAAACTAGTACACCCAACCATGATTTAAACCCCGATTCGCAGAGAGTGACGCCTTACATCATGCGTCCACCTGAAACGGTATGTAACTTGACAATTTCATTAAAAATAGTAGCATTTAGTCTAGTGAAACTATTTTAGAATATTTAAAAAAACCTTCATCTAATTGGAAAGATAAAGATCTGAAAATGAAAGAAAAAAACAATAACATGGATCCGAAAATAGCTTGTGTCAGATGAAGAATGCAGAAAACCGAACTTGGATGCGATTATTTCAGTTGATCGGGCGTGGGTTGAGCTCGTCTCGTAATTGAAAGGAAACAAGTCAGTCTTCTTGGCTCGGCCTCCAATTATAGCCATCATGATGTTCGACATAGTTAATGGCACGCATAACCGGGTCACCACTTTTTTTTTTTACTTATCAATTCCCTGCCATTAAAATACTTCCCTGTTGATCCACCGTTAGCCTGATTTCCAACTTTCAGTTTACAAAACTGTCAAACGCGCGTTCAATTCTCAAATAATAAATCGACTGCAGTACATTTTTCATATAAGGGTTTTTAGAAATTACGCATAATTTTTTTTGTGGCCGAAATTCATGACAGTTAATTATTTTACTGGTATTTTATAGGTGTTTTGAACTCTATCAAAAGGGACAGGTTCAGATAACATGAACCGACGTATATACTTTGTTTAACCTGAAAGGTGGAAAATCTCTCCTTGACGCCCTATCTTAGAACTACTCATAAATGGAAACATTCAAGGCGAGCTTGCTGCCACACGCCTCGGTGGTGCATGGTCTAAGGTCGGTGTGCTCCAACTGACGGCCCGCGCTCACTGAAAATGTGCCCCTCACTGTATCATGGAGGAAAATTAAAGGAAAACATAAGGTATCAGATTCGAAATAGCTAATGATTCAAATAAAATATTTATTTAAAAAAGTCACTATAGAACTTTACAATGCATTTATTTTACTAATAAAAATCTGTATACATATATATAATTATAGGCTATTTTAAGAAAGTGTGCGTGCATATTTCATAACACATTTTTGAGAGATGAATAAACTTTTTTTGGCAGTAAAATTTGAAAAATTTTACCAACAAAAAAATACAATAATTTTTATATATGTATTAGGGTGACTTGGTGGTCTAAGGGTAAGGTGTCAGACTTCTGTGCTGGGGTTCCGGGGTTCAATCCTCGGTCCCGGCACAGATTTATTTGATTGCCAAACCCTTCCTTCACCTCTGACAAGACGTGTATTAATCACAACTTGTGAATGTGCGGAATGCCAGGCCTCCACCGTGGTTCGGATCCCACGTTAAACTGTAGGTCCTTTATTTCATCACACAATCACCATACCATTACACATTAGCGTAAGTGCGTATAACCCGAACGGGTAGTAAGACACGGTGCTAATAGTAGACTAGTAGTAGTAATAATAATAATAATAATAATAATAATAATTTATACAAGTATTGAAAGTGTTGTTTGTATGCCTATATTAATTTAATGGGCTTACTAAATATATCTTCGGCCCATGGTGCAAACTGATGGTAAGATTTGGCTTTTGAAATAAAAAACATTGGACCACCCTGGTCTAAGGCGTCACTCCTGTGTTAGACTAGCCCGCTAAAGACGGAGAGATTGTGCGGTTGGGTCTACTGAGAGATTTTTTTTACTACATGTTTTCCCACTCTCCTTCCATGCAAATGAGGCTAGATTACCTCTAAAATGCTTCCTTCTTCATCCCTACTCCATTAGAGTAATTATCATATATGTGTATAACCTGACTGGGTTGTAAGACGCGAAGATAAAGAAAAAAGCTAGCTACCGTTCAGTATAGACAAAGTGTAAGACATACTTAGTTATCACACTACCTACTGAGGAACAACAATTGAAGGCTTCTCCTCTTCACCCGCTTCGGTGGCCACATAGTCTAAGACACTACTCTCGTAATGGACGAGACTGCCGATGACGGGGAGATCGTGGTTTGATCCCGGTAAGGTGTATTGAGGGTGGTTTTTTTCTACATTGTTTCCCACTCACTCTCTCTCTCTCTCGCTATCTCTCTCTCCATATAAATGTGAGTACACTTCCTCTATATTAAACCTTCCTTATCAATAATCCATTAGCGTAATTAGTACAAAAGCGTATAACCCGAATGGGTAGTAAGACGAGGTGCTTAAAGAAAAAAAATACCCTCCTTCAAATTTGGCGCTTCATGACAAAATAAAAAGTGTAAAATGAACATTCTAAGTTTTCTAGTCTATTCGTGCGCTTTCTATGATAAAGACAGAAATGTAAAATGTCAAATAATAGCAAAATATGTTTTCATTTCATTAAATAATTGTGAGTTTTAATTATATTTGAATATATGTTATTTTGGGAATGTTTAATTTACGGATGATTCATGTGTACCATTCAATTTATCAGAAAAATGCATTTAAAATTCTAAAAGTTGTTTTCAATCAAATATATTTTATTTTTTGTTTCTTTAGTGAAGTGCCTAAAAAAAATTTAAGTGCTGGTATTAGAGTTCATATTTAATACACACCGAGTTACAATAAATATATTTAATTTTGCCAAATTCGAAGAACATTTACAATATCGTTTATAATAGGGATGAATCAATTACTATATTTTTTAGAATCGCGAATCTAAATTATAATCTTTAACTAAAATTGTACATTATCAAAGTAAAAATATTTAAATTTCAGTTTAAAAAAAATGTTGTTTATGGCTAAGTGCTGCTGACTTAATGATATTTTGTCTGTCCTATCATTAATAACAAAGCGAACAATCTTTTAGTAAATCCATTATATTAATACAACTTTGTAATTTCTTGTGATTTTGTTATTCCTAGCGGCTACACAGGTTTCTATAATTATACACGATGAGGCGGAAACAATTAGACGATCTATGTTGAGGAAAGTGATGGACAACGTGCCGAGGTTTGCCTGACGTCCGGTAGAGTTCACCTGTGTCACATTATCCATAGAGTAACCTCGATGCGTTTCTGCGTTCCTTAATGAGTACTCGCTAGCCGTTCCGTCTTATGGCGGTGCTAATATCCAAGCAGGCAAGAAAAACGACCGGCCATTTTGAGGCGTACGAGATTCGTCACATCTCGGCTCATCTCGGCTCATCTCGGCCTACCACTGTGCAGTTGTCTCTCGTTTCCACTGGTTTTTCAGTTTTTTTAATTATGTTAAATAATTTCCTGAATTATTTTATATCTAACTTTAATTCCCGAATTATTATATATTTAACTTAATTTATTATTTTTATTATTATTTATTATATAATTATTATTTAACTTAATTAAATTTAATATAATATTACCGAAGCAAAATTCCACACAATTGAAGTCCTGTGATACCTGTGATAGTGCAAGATAATCGTTTTGAAATTTTATTATGTTGATGATGTTTTATATTTAACTTAATATAATTTAATGTGAGCTCTACATCCTTGTGACCAAGTGTTAAAACTAGCAAATTGCTACAAATATGTTGTGCTGTGAAATGCATTCACACAACAGAAAATTGTAAACTAAAAAGATCTCCAGCGGTTTCCAGAGGAGTATAATTTGGGGATCTAACCTAAAACCGGTGCATTGGCAAAGTAAAGGACACCACAGGATTTGTGAGGTAAGCATGATCTTATTTTTATTATTAATCTTCTTACGGAATTTTTAGTAAGAAACATAACCAAGCTATCTTGACAGTTATTGAAGTTATATTTGCATGAATACCGTAGGCCTGTTCGAGGTTAATAAACTTAAAGTAGGCTATATAAGTAATTAGAAAACGTACATGGCCTAGGCCTATTAAAACTAATCAGCATAAACCACTGATGAGTCCTATAATTTTGGACCCTATTAACTTAGACAACGGCTCTAGTATGTCTTAACTGTTCCATTTAAGCCATTTCTTTCTTAAAATATAAAAATTATTGTTATCAGCCGTACATTATTTCAAACATTAAAACACATAGAATCAATTTGAACCAAAAAGGAAGCAAAAAGAAAAAACCTTTACATTAAATAACAAGTTCCACTCACCTAAGCGATGGATATCTTTCGGCCATTCTAGAACTATTGATCACACTACACTAAGCCCCAAACACAATTTTTACCATCTTTATGAGGGAATAATAATCGTCTATGATGACCAGAATTTACTTTACTTCAAAGTAAATTTAACTTCTAATTATTTAAATAAATGTAGGTGACATGTAGGCCTATCCAAAACTCCCAAATTATAGACAAAGTAAAACATAATATTGATGATGTCATTGAAATAACACAACTTTATATTCGTTATTAGGTATGACACTTATCCAACCAAGCTTAACCTTACCTTTTATTATCATGACACTCTATAAACCCAACTTAATCTAACGTTTCACGTGTAAATAAATTAAATTTATTATATTAGATAAAATTAACCATTCATTGTAATAAATATAGATGATGCATATAAGAAATTACCTCTCTATCCGCGATAGATTGTAAAATACAGAAATATCCATATGGAGAGGGGGCAAAGGCCCCTTCTAAAAATTATATCATGCGAGAATTTTAAAGAACTGTCCCACAAAAATAATGGTGCAAACTGACCATTTATATGACCTTCCATCTGGTCAGGTGAGAATAATGTGTCTTTCCCTTATTTTACACACAACCTATCCACCCCCCCCCATCCCCCCCCCCCCAATTTGGGTCACAGAGCTACAGTGCTGGTGGATAAAAGAGGAAGGGGTGGGTTCCCCGAAAAAATAAAGTCGTTAAATCTATGCCCTCCCCTTCCCAAATATCCCCCCCTAAAGTTCCCCGCTGTTGTTTATAATATTTCACAAGTTACATACACTTTATTTGATTGCTTGATTTTTAATTAAAAACAAAAACTACTAATACATTTTGGTACATGAAACATGTAGTAATGTACCAATATTTATTACTATTACATAATAGCTCGTTTTAATTACAGAAGTATTTAGCTCGACTAATATTGCCTTGACATTATTTTGGAAGGCCTCTTAGATTTTGAATTGCCGCCAAAACTTGCCATACTTAGTTGATAATTACTTAAAGTTGTGCAATTTTTATGGACTTTCACTTTAATATTCGTATATTTTAAGCTTTTATGATTACATAAACATTCGTTATATAATTTATTTAGTTCTAAATACATGCGTAATTAACGTGTAAAATTCAGTTCTCTCCATAAGAAAAGCATTGTAGGCTCTGACGTCATACCCCCACAATGGCATACTGCGAGTACTCATTATATCTAGGTTATTCTAATTATCCACAAAAAGTTAAAAAGTGTAGTATTTAGTTTGCTTTTACTTACCTAGTGAATATCTACTTTTCAACTAAAGTGTTAATTTTCAAGTTACTAATCGTTTAATTTTTAATGCCCCACCCTGTATTTACCAATTGCTTAGGGCCAGTTTCATAGTCAGATTTAGTACGCCTCAAGTGCGGCGCTCATTCCATTTTGGTCTAGGTAGGTGTTGTCCTGTATTTAGTATCGACTCGCACTTTAGGCTCACTAAGTCTGACTATGAAACTGGCCCTTAGACATGTTATATCAAGTCAAGGTTTTCATATATAAATTGTATTCGATACCCTTTTTTGAGATTTTTACCAATCTCGAGTCTCTCAAGTAGGCCTACCACAATATTCGAGGTATTTGAGCGTCCTATTTATAGTTTATACACCAAATTATTGTGCATTTTATGATATAAAAATAATCTGAACTCATATTGTTCCCGTGCCCAGTTTTCTACCACATATCAGGGCTGATCACATATATTTACACTAATGGAGTAGTGATGAGGAGAGTAAAATGGAGATAAGTGTACCCGCATTTGGATGGTAAACATGGTTGGGATTAGAACCCTGACCTAAAGCTAAATTAGACAAGATGAGACTGACGCCTTCGTCCATGGATCCACCGGTGCGTGTCCTACTCTTTCGCACTCGGGACGGTGCTACCTAAGAACTTTTACTTTGCACCCTTAACTTCAAGGTTTATTGAAATTCTTTAAGCCGTTTAAAAAAATATATATTTGTTTGATTTTTTTTGAGTCAGGTGAATTTCTTTTAATTGTTTTATATGTGCGATAATATCCATCAAGTATGAAGATAGGATGGAGATAATCTTAAATATCACATTAAAAAAAGTTTAAGTTCTACACAAGTGCACATAAAAATATACGGCATTCCTTGAGGCCCATAACAAGAAAATTTTTGTCAATATATCGAGATACTTTTTTCAATTTCACAATATTTTTTCTTTAATTCTTAGGCCTACACATGATAAATTAAAATGTCGCCGTGATGTGCATGCATTTGACCCTCTTGCCAATAGTCATGGTATTTATTTTCGGAATAATCTTAATAATATTCAAAGAGTATTTGAAGAACATTGGAAAATTGACCTTGGATACGAACAAAGCTTGAAGAATAGTTTGTAATAACATGAGAACTTCAGGCCAAAGGTTTCAGTCCTTGTTCGGGTTTTATTATCATGATAGTCATACAGGCGTGTTGCCGAGCTTGACTTGGCTCAGTGTTGTTTTAAACATTCTTTAGTTACCCATATCATTGATTACAGTGGCGTTTATTATACGTCTATGCCACCTTAAAACTACTCGCTCTTTGTCTTTCATGAAAAAAGGAAGTAAAAAGAATGATAAAATACTTTAACATTAAGTGTACAAGGCAATTATTAATATAAAAACATTAGGGTTAGTGCGCTTTGTAACCAGCTTCGGTATTCACATGGTTTAAGACGTTACTCATGCAATACACTGGACTGACGATGACGGCGAGATCAGGGTTAGAATCCTGGTCAGGTGTTCTGAAGTTATTTTTCCTAAATGGTTTTCCCTCTCCTTCCACGCAAATACGGGTACACTAACCTTCATTGTCCTTAAATAATTAACGTAATTAGTACATATGCTAATAGCCCTAATAGGTAGTAAAACGCTGGGATAAAAAAAAAGAAGTTTGGAAATATGAGATTTCCCTGACTTTCTCAGGCAGTCCAGACAATTGCGTCTCATTTTTTTTAACACTCCAAGCTACAGAAGAAACTTCTGACTTTCGGATTGGACATCTCACCTCTCCTGCCCCTCCTCCTTTAATATTACACAAACACGCCTTATTTCACCTCTGTGGACACCGGTTCCCCTTCCGGCCGGCTGTACGGAACGTGCCACTGTGCGGACTGCAAGGAAACGATCCCATTGGATGTCTGGCAGCACGCGTCGTCAGAGGACCCCCCACTTGAGCTGGTACACCGCCGCCCGTCTCACTGAGAAGGAAGAACGCGCCAAAGAAGCCCCAACATATCACCCCAGGCCAAACCTATCAAATGACAACCACCGGAATACGGAAAGAAGCAAGAAGATGCCTGGTAGTACAGAACAAGAAGAAACATAGGAAATATTAAGATGCGATGGGAGGGAACGTTAGTTAAGGTCTGTACTTTTGAAGCTTTATATATAAAAAAAATTAGCCAAAATAAATAAAATATTGTTTCAGAGTATAATTTTCAGTTATTGAATATTTGTCATTAAAATCGCTAAATTTGATTAGAAATTATTAAAATGAAGATAAATAACCCTGGTCAAATCACGCAATGCCCATTAAAAATATTAAAACAACTCTTGAGATTACCAAACTAAATGTACACAGTGAACTATTATTTAATTTTGTATGGTCAAAAAATAAGTTTTGTAATAAATACTGAAAAAAACACTGTCTTTAATTCGCGTTCCCTTATATCTCACATTTATATAAATTGTAAACAGTCACGAAGCTGTGGGATTAGATTGGATCTTGCGTGAATGAACCCCATTCTCCATTTCTCGAAATGTCAACTAATAATTAAAACTAAAATTAAAATGCACCTTTTCAAAACAAAAAGGATAAATAAAAATGTAATTCTATTAAGTATTAAATTATTGTATCTATGAGCTATTGTAATATATGATACATGCAACGTGAGCCGTCATATTAAGTAACTTACTGTTTGTCGGTTAAGTCCGGCTATTTTATTTCCCTGCGAAATCAAGAATCATACTCTATGGACTTATTAGTTTATTAAGCCCAAACCAACCCTTTTCTCTAACATTGAAAGATGTGTTAGTATTTTAATCTTCCCCTCTCACCCCACCCTCCAGCATCCACCTTACTTACGGCAATAGGAACTCGAAAGTTCATTGGCGCTCTTACGAAAGTATGTCACCTATCCCTATGTTGAGCTAGCTCTATCCAGTTCGCCTCATTACACCTTAGCCCTTTCTTGAGATAGTTCTATCCAGTCCACCTCATTACACCCTATTTCTTTCAGGTTCATTCTAATAATATCCTCCCATCTGCATCAAGGTCTCCTCAACCTTCTCTTTCCATTTGGTTTACCAGTCAACACCTTGAACACGGTTCTAGATTCTCCCATTCGCTCTGCATGTCCTGCCCACCGTAATCTGCGAGACTTGGCTATCCCAACAATAACTTGTGATGAGTACTGTGTAACACATAATTATGTAACCTCCTCCACTCCCCAATATCAGCGTAATTAGTACGTAAGCGTATAACACGAACGGGTGGTAAGACACGTTGCTAAGAAAAATTTGTGAACCCACCCTACCCCCCAAAAGCTAACATTAAAATTTCATCAAGAATTAGTTTATTATTTCTATTAGTTTCGTAAATTTTGAGAGCACGACCCCATTCCCCATCTTAGAGTCTCTAATTTTAAGACTTTTCATATTTTCTGGAGCGAAAATTATCTTCAATTTTCTACTTCCAATTTCCCAGACCTCCGATTAAAATATAATTTTTTATAGCTTGCAGACCATTAGTTTAAAAAAATATATTTATAATAAACGTTTATTTTTATTTTTAATCCCTTCAACTCTGCAATTAGAAGTTATTTCGAACAAAGAGTTCCGGGGGCACTAACAAAATGGGCAATAGCCACATATGTAAATTACCATCTGAATCGTTTTGCCGGAAAAAATGGATTCGCCATTTGTTTGTAGTGTTAAACATTACTTAATTACGAGTTTTCATCAAAATCGTTTGAGCAGATTCCGAAAAAAATAAATAATAATATTTCACTTTTGTGTAAACTAGCATTAATTATAAACCTAGAACGATTGTTTGGACCCAATATCTTCCTAAGAACCTTGTCTTTGAACACTTTAATTTATTTTCGTCACAATAAGGTAAGATACCACGTTTCACAATCATAGAGAACAATCGGGAAAACAATTTTCCGACTGTATTTTTTTTCTCCTAATTTTCAAACTGATATCGTTATCGCAGGTTAAAATAATTGTTTCTAAACATTTAAACACATTAACCATGTCAAATTATATGTTGATCGCAGTAATTTATAAATTATCGTTCTCAGTCTAGCTGCATTGTGGTCACTCTCTTGCATTACTCTAATAGCATATTCAAACAAACTGTTGGGTGTTTCTTGATGGGATTTTTTTTACGGTGAAATCTCATCACGCCCACGCTCAACTTCCAAGCTAGAAGACCACCCCTGTCGGTTTTCTGCGACTGCTTATTCGATATATTCGCATCTACCCTTCATACCTGAAGGCCATATCCTCCATCCGCGACCTGAGGACGCGCTGTGCCTTGGATGATAGAAGCCAACGAAACAGCCCTTTCATCTTACTACCATCACTAAATTGAAATTGAGATGCATGGCTAAAGGGTACGATTGAGTGCTTTGGAAACTGCATCGGTGGGTACGCTGGCTAAATATCGGGCTCATTTTATCTGCTTTTCCGATGACCGAAAGGTTTGAGTTCAGTTATCAGGTGGGTGTATTGAAAGTGGCTTTTCCTAAATTGTTTTCCACTGTTTTCCCATGATAATGTGGATAACTTTCCTGTAAATCCCACCTTCCTCATTTCTGCACCAAAATTATTATTTTTATCATTATTTGGTGTTCTGTCTTCTTTTTGTCAGTGAACTTAGACCTCCAATGCGTCCTGTCTTCTGCCTCCTCCTTCAGCTCCCAGAATGCTCTATTTCCTTCAAGTAATCCAATATTTGAATCATCCTTCCTAAGCCCCTCTTTACCTCAACCCTTCCTTCTATGACGTCGTGCAGAAAACAGTTCTTCCTAAGGATGTGTCCGATCCAGCTTGCTTTGTACCGAATATCACATCCAAAATAGTTCTCTGCTCACCCACTCTTAGAGCTTCTTCATTTGTCACCCTGTCTGTCCACCTTTTCTTCTCAACTCTTCTGCACTACCACATTTCAAAGCTCTCAAAATATTTCTTTTCCATCTTCCTGATTGCCAAAGTTTCTGCTCCATACAGGGCAGTGGCGCAGGAACTGGGGGGTACGGGGGTAAATTTTACCCCCCCTAAAAATTGAGGTGGGTAAAAAGTATCATTTTACCCCCCCCCCCCAATAATATAATAAAACTTTTAGATAATGTAAAGGTCTTGTTGAATCAAAATACAAAGTTCACACTAAGGTAACATAGTAAAAATAAAATGTGCTTGGAGCATACACTGAAAAATCTTATAGTGATACCAGCTACATCAGCTACTGCAGAAAGAAGTTTTTCAATGATTGTACGAAAAAAAACTATATTCGCTCCTCGATAAGGCAACTTAGACTAAATCACCTCTATCTGCTGAATGCATACCCTGAGAGGCTCAACAAACTTGGAAATGGCAAAATTAGTTATTGATTTTATAGCTAGTAGTGAATATAGGGCAAAGGTGAATGGATACCTATTTTAATTTTCAATGTTTCATAATTTTTAACCAAGCCACATCAGATATAATTTTTCTTAATTTATTTTGTGTGTATTAATTATAATTTTTGGAATGATTAAAATAAATGAGAAAATGCGCAATGGGACCGTTAAATACAGGTAGACCTCGTTATACGCGATCTCACTTTACGCGTTTTCGCCATAAAGCAATTAAGAAATAATAAAAAATAATGCATGGTCAGCGTGGTTAGCAGTCGCCCTGTACGGTGATGCAGTGATCTTGTGCACGCACATTCCAGTGAGGACAATGATCTTTACTGTAGAGTTTGGTGTTAAGGGGGTGGTAATGACAACATTGGATATGTATGGGCAGAAGTTAAACAGTCCTGTATGAAGGGAGTTTGGAAAAATATTTGGCCTGATGTTTCTGCTTCTCATGATTTTGGTCCTGAACACGAGCTTTCCAATTAAAGACATGGCATTGTTGACATAGCAAGATGTTGGATTTGAGGACGTAGACCAGGCAAATGTGGGTGACTTGCTCCAATCCCACTCAATAGAACTCGCCATTGAAGATCTTCTAGAAATGGAGAACGGCATAAAGGATGAAGAGGAAGAGCCCTATGTTGTTGAGCCTATTAAACAACTTTCAACAAAACAAATTGCTGAATTTTTTAAGCACATTGACAATGCAATTAGAATCATTGAAGAGAATGACCCTAACATGAGTAGGAGCGCCAAAGTTTCCAGAGAGATTGAGTTATTTTGCTTACTACAAAGCTCTCTATAAAGAGAGGAAGAATGCTGCCCGTCAGCTGAGTCTTGACCATTTCATCAAAAAAGTTGAAAATTTTCAATTTAACGACCCAGGGCATTCACGACAGCAAGAGCTGTCAGGCAAAAGTCTTCAATAGAGCAGGAGCTTGCCATCCCAGCTGGGCCTTTCAAGAGCAAGAGCTTACAGTCCAAGGGACTTCAAGAGAGCAAGAGCTTACCATCCCAGGATCTTCAAGAGAGCAATAGTCTACCGTCCAAGGGCCATAAAGAGAGCAAGAGCCTACTGTCCAAGGGCCGTCAAGATAGCAAGAGCTTACCGTCCCAAGGCCTTCAAGAGAGTAAGAGCCTACCATCCTGGGGCCTTCAAGAGAGCAAGAGCCTACCATCCTAAGCCTTCAAGAGAGCAAGAGCTTACCATCCCAAGTCTTCAAGAGAGCAAGAGCCTACCGTCCAAGGGCCGTCAAGATAGCAAGAGCTTACCGTCCCAAGGCCTTCAATAGACCAAGAACCTACCGTCCAAGGGCCATTAAGAGAGCAAGAGCTAACCGTTTCATAGCCTTCCAGAGAGCAGGATCCTACTGTCCCAGTGCATTCCAGAGAACAAGAGCTTAACAGTCCCAGGGCCTTCAAGAGCCTACCATCCAAGGGCTATCAAGCGAGCAAGAGAGTGATAATCCACATTTCCCAGATCCAGTTAATTTATCATGCGAATGAAGATTAGCATTAAGTGTACCTGTAGCGTTGTATTAATTAGATAAATTTATTAAAAATTGCATTTGTTTACAAATTTCAGGGCATTGAAAATTGACAACAGGTGTAGGCTACCTATAGCATTGTACTAGTTAGATAAATTAATAAAAATTGCATTCATTTACAAGTTTTAGGGTTTTTTTTCTTTTGGAGTAGGCCTAATTTCTATCTCACCCATGTTAAAATAAATTCCCTTTATGCGTTTTTCTATTACGCGATTATTTATAAGAACCAATCACTCGCGTATTGTTCTTACAAAATACTTTTTTTTATTGACTTTAAGGGTGTTCGAGCGTGTTTTGAATTATTATCGCGTAATGCGAGGGACAGCTGTATTACATTTTCCTGGTCTTTTTTTAATCTCAAAAATATTATCCCCTATAAAAACACATGATTATTTTTACCCCCCCAAATAAAAACGTTCCTGCGCCACTGATACAGGGCGATGCTCCAAATGTAGCATTAGCTTGATAAAAATAAAAATAGCCTGGGTGGCTCGTAACACCTGGTGAAAAGACAAGAATTAATTAAAAATCTTCTCCCCTTCCCCCCCCCAAAAAATATAGTGGCCTACTTAGATACATGCCTAAATATGCTAATGGAAAAACCACTAGTCCAATTCAGAATGTAGTAGACATGACTAGACTACAAAACATGTTTTCTTATTAAACATATAATAAGAGTGTGATGGCTGATGAGCATGGCCCGGATTTTTATGTTCTTAAAATTATATAAAAATGATCAAAAACTAACTTAAAAATGACCTAAAAATTAAAAAAAAAACTTCGAATTTTCAAAAAATGACCTAAGAATACGAACAAACTCACGTAATAAATGCACACGACTAAATCTGCACGTAACAAATGTAAAATGCAAATGGCCTTTAAACACTAAACAATTGCATTCTGCTCAGATATAACATTGATTCACAAACATGTGCATCGGAGGAAGTGCAACTCTTTCCAGCCTATATAGTTGCAGTGCTTCATCAGGAATGTATATTTTACAAGCAAAGAGAATACAAAATTCATCGCCTACATTATCTTCTTATTCCAACAATTGTGTGTTGAAAAAATTATGTTTGAGTATTTATGCATTTATTAAATAACAATATTTTTAAAAATACTTATTCAACATGAATGCCTTAAAATGACTCAAAACTGCCTAAAGATGTCTCTAAAATATATTAAAATGACGTAAACCAAGAAAATATGACCATAAATTCCAAAATGACAAAAAATTACCAATACGTTACATTTATTTCATCAACGCGTCTTTATACTAGGTCAGGTTATACGCACAAAATGACCTAACAAAAAAATGGGGTGTGGCTGTGTCATGGACACTGCCGTGTGTTGTGCGTGAATACGTTTAAACTTAAACGAACATCGTTTAAACTTAAACGAACATCGTAGCTTCTCCGAGTCAAAAGTTATACTAATTGCAAATCTCGATACGCAGCAAAATAACCTCAAAATGGCGGCGCTTCCCCCTCCACCGCGCGCGATGCGTCACTGTTCTCGCTTATTGTAATGAATTCCTTGATCCTTTAGCCATCCAGTGGTATAATTTAATTTTGGATGTATAGGAAAGATTCGAAACTACAACACCAAACTGTATCCCCCGATTTTGTTATCATTAGATATTTGGATTGCCCCCGTATGGTAGCAAATTTAAAGACGTATTCATGTCAATATACACTTATACAACAAAGGGATAATGAACATTGTTTACGCACTTATGAGCATTGTATGTGACAAAAAAATAATTATGATACATCTTCAAAATCCAGACCCTGGTGATGAGTTATTACATTATTTATTAAAAAGAAGAATTTTCCTTTTTTTCAATCACTTTCCAATTTTACCACATTCCACTTTTATCTGCCTCCGTTGCTTTTTATTTTCATATAAATGAAGTCCAAACTTTACGAGGTCATTAAATTGTTTGAAATGGCGTCAAAGTAGTGGCAGCAAATTCAGTGGCCGTGCTACATAAAACGGCAAGGTTTGATATTGAAATAATGGGAGCAGACCGGAAGTTGTGTATGAACATTTCCTACGACCAGAATATGTTGGCGGGTTGCTATTAAACTAAGGCTACCAACCTTAGCCAAGTCAACCGTGAAACACGCACCTAGTAAGACAAATAACGGGAATTGTATTTGTAAAAACTATGTTTTTAAGGAAATATAATAGTCATGGTGAATATTTCAAATTCAGATATTTTTTTTATCTAAGTAGAAGAACTGTTTCGTCCAAAATAAGTTTCACCCATTTAATTTGTATTATTATTTTAACATAAACGGTAGCAAGCTTACCTTGTTTGGTTCCCCTATGGTCTAAGTCAGGTGTCGGCAACCTACGGCACGCGTGCCAAGAGTGGCACGCGGAACGAATTTCAATAGCACGCTGAGCGATTGAATACAAGTAATATAACCTTATTACTAACATTGATGGAGTATATTATAAAATGTTTTATCAATGATTCAATTTTGTTCAAAATTTCAAAATATACTCAAACTTTCAAAACTTTACTTTTGTATTATTCTGATATATAATATATATAAAAAAATATAATATCAGAACATATATTAATGTATCGATTAGAAATGTTGTTAATACATTTTACAAGATCAACAAATATTTAATATGTACTAGCACATATAAATTAACGATGGTGGCTTAGGTGGTTGCACTGAGTGACTTTGCAATATATCGCACTTACTACTATAAAGGTTGCGATCCTGTCTACTCATAACTTATAAGATATAGGGTAGTGTAGCTAATCAGCCAATCAACATAAACGGATTGTACAGGTTTTTTTTTTCTGGGTTACATTTCCTGAATTAAATTATTGTATCAGCACAAGACTTATACATTAACTTGGTTTTATAAGACACAACAACAAGCCCTCCAGCCGTAAAGTTACCATTTTGAGAGATAAGTTCCAATCTCACCAGCGGCACATCTTTAGGTAATGTCAGGACCCTTGGTGCGCACAAGAAGGAGAAACCTCATATTAAAGTGCATGAAGATATGGATTAAAGCGTATAAATGAAAGTTGGTGAGACTCAGTTCTTAAAAAGATGGATCAAAAGAACATCTAAGACCTTGTATCAAGAGCTCACAGGGAAAATAAACAACTGCATAAAGTAGCAATGTTGGCAAACATGGATACTGCAGGGTTAGGTTATGCTAGATTAGGTTAGGTTGGTCAGGATGCAAACACATTACAACTCTAATTGAAATAGAGAAGTGTCGTTCGTGGATGAACCAACAAGCCGTGTTGCCATGTGAGGTTCAGAGACAACAAGCAATTGTGCGCTTTTGATGCACCAACCTTGTGCGCTTCTGACTACAAAGTAGGTACACGAAAAGGATAGTGTGTGTTTTTTATTCCGTGTCTTACTACCCATCTTCGCTATCCGCATTTAACTAACTAATAGGACATGGATGAGGGAGCGGTTATTTTTAGAGCAAATCTATGCGAATTTGACTGAAAGGAAAGTGGGAAACTATTAAAGAAAAAATACCCAGCTGGGTTTTGAATCTCATCCCCATCACTGGAAAACCAATTCATATTGATATTGACGCTTAGACCGCAGGGTTGACGTAGTGAGAGAAAATTCACTCTAATATTGTAAATAAATAGGTTTGCCACGCACCTGGGAATTTTGCAGAATCTTGTTAAAACTAGTGGATCGTTGCAGCGATGGCTGCAGATTATTGTACTGAAATGTATTCTAAACTTATTATTATGGGTAAAAGTACTATAAAATAAGTCCTCGCCCGACTCTCTAGTTAAACGCTTATTCGCCAAAGGAGATCAACTTTACAAAGATATTTATCTTTCAGTGTTTAATTTGAATCAAAACGTATATTTTCCCTCTTCACGCCACGACGAGAACTTAAAAACGACCCCTCTCCCAACTCTCTATTTATTCTTTGCACCAAACCACTAACTAAGAATTGAACTGTTGTTATTTTTAACCAAAGATAACTATTTTATTTACCGATATACAACTATACACAAATCATGGTTTCCATGGTGATGTAAACAAAGAATGATTGTACAGATAAGCCACTGCCCTCACAGAAGGAAAATATGTAAAATTCTATAGGAAAATTGGGTTTTAGTTATAAACTACAATTTTTGCTGGCATTCTGGATCCCTAACCTTTAAATTGAGTAATGTTGGTCAAAATCAGGTCAAAAACATTTTTCTCGTAAATTCAACTACAGGAAATAGTCTTATCAAATTATATATAAGAAGATACTGGAATATTGGTTAATTTGGGGCATTTAACTTTTACTTTACATCCATTCGTTTCCAGCCTGTAGCCTGAGTCGGTTTTTTCATTCAAGCCATATATTTTCCACTTCGGCTTGCTAGGCCTGTCTAGCATCATATGCCTTATAATCTAACTAGGACTATACTAGGACAGGCACAACATCCAGTCCCGGACATTAATGCATAACTGTGAAAGGGTAAACCCACATTTCACCAACATACATTTTTCGCTCATACTGGGAATTAAACCTGGGACCCTTAGATCAGTAGATAGACACGTACCCAACTGAGCTAAGGCGTCGGATTGGGAAATTTAACTGAAAATTAAAATAGTAGGTTTTGGATGACGATAAAGTCAACCTAAAAATTAAGCATGCTGATCTAAGCAAACCCTTAAACAAGGTTTTTGAAGTTGAGAGATGCATTTCCCCATCAATATTAAATCATCCTATTTTAAACATAAGTTAACATAACTTCACACTAGTCATTTGGATTATAAAATGAAATTTTATTTTTATTTTCTTCTATCTAAACTACTTAGAAAAATTGGAATTTCTTCTAGAAAACACATGGAATTTGGTAGTAAGAAAATAGTGGCAGCCATCGGTTTATCCCGCCGGGATACGAATTCGGTAATACCGTCAAGATCAACCAAATACAATGAGAAAAATACGCTTTTTTTAAAAATCATTACATTACATTGAGAGTTAGAAAAATAACAATAAATATAAATATCTATTGTTTGTATCTTAGTATGCACTAAACTTAATAAGTTCATATTCTGGTATGCACTAAACTCAGTTAAGTTCATATTCTAGTTTGCACTTAACTCAGTGAATTTAATATTCTGGTATGCACTAACTAACTGAAGTTCATATTCTGGTATGAATTAAAATCAGTGAAGTTCATATTCTAGTATGCACTAAACTCAATGAAGTTCATATTCTGATATGCGAATGCCTACTTAACGGTTCTTCATTTCTTTAGTATTTTAACTTTACAAGTTGTCTAACTATATATTAATCACAGCATTCTAAAATATTGCTTCCCGCCATTCTTTTATAATTTCCGCTCATAACTTATACACCGAAGTTAAATCAAACATTTCAACTGGAGTTTTTAACGTGCACTTTCCAAATATAGGCTACAGATTATATCAGCACAATTCGCTTCGGTGGCCGCGTGGTCTAGGGCGCTACTCTAGCAGTAGACTTGACCGCCGCTGACGGGGAGATCGAAGCTCGTATCTCGGTCGGTGATTTTTCCAAAATGATTTTACACTCTCGGGTACACGTCCTCTAAATATAACCTTCTTAATCCCTAAAAACACTAGTGTAATTAGTACATAAGCGCATAACCCGAACGGGTAGTAAGACGCAGTGTTAAATATATACATATAAATATCGGCACACGACTAACTTAACTTTGTACATTATGTTTAATACCACACCCAGTTCTAGCGCTCAGATAATATTCGCAATTGCGTAGCACGACGAACCTGTTGCTTATACAAATAATAATAATAATATTTAGCACCGCGTCTTACTACCCGTTCGGGTTATACGCTTAAGTACTAATTACTCTAATGGATTAGGAATTGGGAGGGTTGAATTTAGAGGAAGTGAACCCGCATTTGCGTGGAGGAAGAGTGGAAAACCATTTAGGAAAAACCACCCCCAGTTCACCCGACCGAGATTCGAACCTCGATCTCCCCGTCCTCGGCGGTCGAGCTCAACACGACTGGCGCGTTAGCCAACTACGCCACCGAGGCGGGTCTTATACAAATAAATCTTGTCGATGGCAATCCCTGGAATCATCGAACCAAGTTCCTCTAGTTGATCATTCTAACCACTTGGTCATGGGGACGGGCTTAAAAGTCCCCCAGTCTGACCAAATAGATAAAATACGGTTTTAACTTTTGTTTTCTAGCTATCGTTTAATTCCTGGTTTAATTTCACCAGTGATTGAGCTAATCTCGACTTTATCGAACTTTTACCAAGTAGTCTTAATTTTTATAAAAACTATAACGTTTTGACGGTGCCGGTACAATAGAATAATATTTATGAAAGTTTGTTCAGTGTGTACTTTAGAGCTACCGTTCATTTTTCTATGCATCTGTGCTGCACGCTACAACATATTTTGTTTCTATCAAGAGTGTTTAAGGTGGGGATGTAGGACCGCGAGAAAAGGACAGTGCTTTAGCAGTTTTTATAGCAAAACTTTTTTTGGCTAAATTAAATCAAATATTGCTTCAGTAGAAACATAGAGTTTAATTTTCTTCACATGCTGATATCAACAGTTCTTGAATATCTTTCATGAACATAGCGGCATTAAATGATAATCTTTTTAAATGAGCAGAAAAAGTTGTCGTGAAATTTCAGGACACCCGTGACAGATATTCAATAAATGTTGCTATCACCATGTGAAGAAAAATAAACTCTATGTTTGTAATGAAGCAATATTTGATCTATTTTGGCTAAAAAAAAAAGTTTTGATATAAAAACTGTAAAAATACTTACCTTTTCCTCGCATCCTCTACATACCCACCTTAACATACAGGTCCAGCGTCAGCGAGATCGACTGACGTATTTGGTGGGCCCGGATGGGTTCATGGTCAAGACTAGGTTCGACTCCTGACCGTGTGCATTGATGAATTATTTTTATTTTGTGTGCGATTTTCACTTCTTCTCTCCAAGCGAACTCTTGTACATTTCCTTAAAATCAGCCTTCCTCTTACTTTACTTAGTGTTTGTTGCTGATAGCCCGAACGGGCAGTAATTACTTGCGATTTGGGCTATGTATTAGTTGAGCAGAATAAGAATAAACTTATCTGACAAGGGGGGTTTTCAATATTTTTTGTTCCGTCTCTTACTACTCTTCAAGGCTGCCCGCACATTCTTTTTACTGGTGGTATTTATTATGTACTTTCTGAACCAAATGATTATATGGGCACATAACTTAACTAAAATCTAAAACAGACACGTCATCCATTCATCACTGTGAAAGGGGAAACACACATTTTACCAACTATGAATTTTTCAGCCATGCTAGGAATTGAACCCGGGATCCCTAGCTCAGTAGGTGGACAGGATACCGACTGAGCTAAGGCGTCGAACTATCTGCACTTAATTGCACTATTGGGGTAGGGAGGAGAGATGTGGAATATATAGGAAATGTACCCGAGAAAGCATGCTGGGAGAAAGTTTAGCGGGAAAAACACTCTCAGTGCACCCTATCGAGATTCGAACTCCGACCTCCCAGTCACCAGCAATCCAGAATATACGAGCTTTACGTGTGTTCCGCGTACCCACCGATGTGGGTGACATTCCAAATAGTTACTACAGTCTAATTTTCATAGGAATAACCTTAAATGACATCCAGAAAGTTAGATATACATACTTTCACGTATTAATATAACCGGTCATGTGACTCTGAAGCTGTCACTATTAATAAGTATTAGCCATTAAATACATATAAAATAATAATAATATAGTAGATTAAACAACCGAGCTATTATATTTGTTAGTTAGGTCTACTGTTATGGCCGCATCTAAATATCATATTATTTAAATTAAAAAATGACATCTAGACATGGGAATAAAACCAGGGACCTTTGATTTAGTATGCCATTGCTCTTACCGCTGAGCTATACAAGAGTCATCCCGTGCCCAGGGTTATTCTTCACTCATATTCTTAAGACAAAGTCTGTGATGGACGTGTGGAAATCGTCAGCTACGTGTGAGCGGTCAATTAAGATAACGGGCTATCGGGTAACGCAGCCGACCTCGACTCGGGTGAGCTTACCGCAGCCAACAGTACAATGACAACTGTGCGAATCATGATGGATTAAACAGCCAAGCTATTATAATTTATTTTAAATAATATAATAATATAGTAAGATACAGGGTGGGACGGAAACATGTATACGCTCTGTGCTAAGGAAAGTGATGGACAACGTGCCTGACGTCCGGTGGAGCTCACCTGAGTGACATTATTTTCAAAATGTGAAATAGTGTGGTATGTAGTTTGCTTTTATTTATTTAGTGAATATTTACTTTTCAGTTAAATTGTTAATTTTATAGTTACTAATCGTCTAATTGTTTCGGCCCCATCCTGTATATATATATATATATATATATATATATATATATATATATATATATATATAAGTTTCTTTCTACCAAAATTATACTGTAGATCTACTGAAACGTATTCATTATATAGAGCAATGTGTTGCAGCTATGAATGATATTAATTTTGACAGTTGTAACTGTAAGATAAATATATAATAATATATTGTTGGCTTATCTAAATTTGGTTCGTGTGCTTTAAAACAGTGTTTCCTTAACTTTCTCCAGTCGCATACACCTTTCTGGGCTATGACCTACCCCTCCCAGCTCTTCATTTAAAAAGGTAAACAAATACCTGCCATCTTGTAAAATATAAACGGTTGCTCCAAATTTAAATAAAGCTCGAGTTAAATATAAGTGTTGACAGAGGGAAAGAAAAGCTTATAATTTAAGTTCATAACATTACGTCAAAATTCGAATTGATTTGTTTATCAGATTCTCTACTAGCAAAAAATATTTTATCAAATAAAAAACTCATTAGTTCGTCGCGTACCCCCTGAAATCCTTCATGTACCTTGGGGGGTGCACGTATCACAGCTTGGGAACCACTTCTCCAAAAGGTTTATTTATATGGCGTTCCAACTAGGTATGTCAAAAATATGAGGTTTATTAACAATTTTGCCCTAATGACCTTATTATGTCGAGGTGACTATAAACCATAATAATAATAATAATAATAATAATAATAATAAACGTGTGACCTGGTGGTCTAGGGGTAAGGTGTCAGACTTCTGTACTAGGGTCCGGGGTTCAATCCTCGGTCCCGGCACAGATTTAGCTGATTGCCAAACCCTTCCTTCACCTCTGACAAGATGTGTATTAATCACAACTTGTGAATGTGAGGAATGCCAGGCCTCCAACGTGGTTCGGATTCCACGTTAAACTGTAGGTCCTCCATTTTATCTCACATTCTCCCTACATTAGCGTAAGTGCGTATAACCCGAACGGGTAGTAAGACGCGGTGCCAATAATAATAATAATAATACTAATAATAATAATAATAATAATAATAATAATAATAATAAAGAGTTTCCTTTAAATAGGCCACATATTTTTTACTCTCCTAACATTTTCCTTGTCTATAAAGTCGTTTTAAACAAAGTTAATATGATAAGAAGAAAACGAACGTTCAAGCAGAACTGAAACTAATACAGGTCTGAAGTCCCCCCCTTCTTCCTGAACAAGCAGGTGTTCAGGGTAGCATTGCGCGCGCAACGCTAACACCGGAAGTCTAGTAGCGTCACCGGCTACAACATGCTATAGCAGAGATCATTGCGCGTAACGGAAGGAAAGGGTCATTGTCATTTATATGAGCAGGAGCGAGGTGAAGTCATTCCCTGAAATAAACAGAAACAAATGAAAGTTGCCAGGTCGTTTCTGTGTTTACTTTTTACAACTGCGGAATGGAAGCGATCCCAGCGAAATTATTACACCTGTGCTGCCACACATTGTATCTTAAACTGTCGTTAGTCCATTATTATCATGTTTATATTTACTTTTTATTGACCGCTCAGGTAGGGAAAGTATAATGATCGCAAAAAAAAAACTCGAGATTTTGATGGATATTGACTTTTTTTGACCCAATGAACAAAAAAAAAAAGTTTTTATTTTTTGCGATGCCGTCTGTTTGTATCTCGCCCTAGAGACAAAAATAGTTTTTTTTTAATGTTTAATTTATCTTTACTAAAAAAAATAATAGAAATGAATTTATTAAATAAATGTTGTAACTCGTTAAGTGCTAACAGGTTGTAATGGTAATTTAAATTCACGAAAAAAATAAATAAAACAAAAGAGCAAGCATTTTTTTTAATTAATAAAGGAAACATGAGCTATTTTTTTTTAATTTAAAGGGAACGTGCTTATACTGTCTAAACAAACGTGAAATCAATAATAATAATAACAATTTAGGAATAAATTATATCTAATTTATTTGAGGTAATTAACGTGCATTTTCTGAACCAACTGATTATATCAGATCACGACATGTAAACTAACCTAAATCAGGTTTAGGGCAGTGGTATGTCGTGAATTGTTGCCAGGGTAAGCAGCATTAATTTAAACTGTACCTGTGAATCTTTCACGCCCCTCAGTAGAGCACTCATTGGCCAGGTATCGAGGGGAATACATTCTCGCGTGAAGCGTGCAGAGCAGAGCATTTAACATATGTACGATTGGTCAAATAGGGCCCAAGTTGGTGAGAACATATCACAGGTACAGTTTTAACAAGGCCTGCTGCTTCCCTTGCAACACTCCATGACGCGCCACTGAAATCTAGAACAGACACAACAGCAAGTCCTCACCCGTTAATTCGTTACTGTGAAATGGTAAACCCACATTTCACCAATGATAAATTTTTCTATCATGCAGGGAATCGTACCCGGGACGCTTGGCTCAATAGAGAGACACGCTACCGACTAAGCTAAGGTGTCGGACGATCCAGGAATAAAAAGTATTAATATATTTTATGTGTGTCTGTGTGAACATATATGTATAAACTGTTTCATTCATATCTACCAAATATGGCAAATTTACAATAAGTGTTATTAAGTATAAGACCTGACCGTATGCAAATAAATGGTACGGTGCACCGCACAGACTATCTCTCTCTTTCTATAAACTCGTAAGATTTCTGAACGGAATAATGTACATTGTATCATCACCACTTCACATAAGGACACGCATAAAATAATATACAATGATATAGAATCAATGAGAAAAGAGGCGCATCTTTGTCCACCTAAGAGCATTTCAAACAGTTTAATGTCTTCCACAAGGGTCAACACTTCGTATTAAAATTTCGATTTCTGGTTAAAATTTTAACATTTTATAAGGTGTTGCAGATCTTCAAGTCATCGCATTGATATTTAATTATTCATTTATACATTTTGACCAATAAAAAATGTAAATATTGACTATTGAGTCTAAAATGGAGATAGATCATTGCTGTGCAAACATTTCTCCTAAGAGCTTTAAGGAAAAATAACATACTTTTTTTAGATACTTACTTATATTTAATTACTCTATGGCATTGGAGAATTATTGCGTTAAGACTTAAGTAGTATATGTTTACAACTAAAGCTCACAAAATTGTATTAATATATTTGCAAATATCTCAGAAACTGTTGCTTTTATAAAAATATATGTCAAATAAAAGTTTTTTATTTCTAATAGTCCTACAATTTTGCAATGATAAGTTGTTTAGTTTCTTAAATAGTTGTGAAGATACGGAAATTAACGCTTCTGTAAAGTACCCTTAAAATCATTTTCATAGGAAAATGAAAATAGCCAGTTTATTTATAATCTAAATCAACGCCTAGATACGAATTTTAATCAAAATTGTTTGAGCAGATTTTGAGAAAACCAAATTTTTCTCTTTTTGCCCTTCAGTAAACTACCCTTAATTTTAAGTTTTTATAGACACACAGACAGACGGCATTGCAAAGACTATTTTTTAGGGATGTGGGGGTCATGAGACGTCGACATCCATCAACATTTCAGGTTAGTTTTTTTTTTACGGTCGCAATACTTAAACTTTAATGTCCAAAAAGTTAAAAATATATATATAATTGCGTATAGATTGAAAATTATTGGTTTTTTAAAAATATGTTTCAAATAAAATATTTGTATTATAAATATATATACATATTTGTAATGCTAAGTAATTTCATATCTCAAATAGTTTCGGAGCTATTATAAAAAATGTTAATTAACGCGTCAGACCGGAGCCCTTAAAGCCATTTTTCCGAAATATTGAGGGTAGCCATTTTGTTTGAAATATTTATTAATGTTTATAAATGAAATTTAATCAAAATCGTTTGAGCCGATTTTGAGAAAATCGACTTTTTCTCTTTTTTCCCTTCAGTAAACTACCCTTAATTTTAAGTTTTTATAGACACACAGACAGACGGCATTGCAAAGACTATTTTTTAGGGTTCGGGGGGTCATGAGACGTCGATATCCATCAACATTTCAGGTTAGTTTTTTTTTACGGTCGCAATACTTAAGCTTTAATGTCCAAAAAGTTAAAAATATATATATAATTGCGTATAGATTGAAAATTATTGGTTTTTTAAAAATATGTTTCAAATAAAATATTTGTATTATAAATATATATACATATTTGTAATGCTAAGTAATTTCATATCTCAAATAGTTTCGGAGCTATTATAAAAAATGTTAATTTACGCATCACACCGGAGCCCTTAAAGCCATTTTGCCGAAATATTGAGAGTAGCCATTTTGTTTGGAATATTTATAAATGTTCATAAATGAAATTTAATCAAAATCGTTAGAGCCGATTTTGAGAAAATCGACTTTTTCTCTTTTTTCCCTTCAGTAAACTACCCTTAATTTTAGGGGTAGATATCCAATTCCAAAAACTCCTCGGGGCAACCCTATGAAAACCCTATATATCAAGTTTCAGCTCAATCGGTAAAATAGTTTAGGCTCTAGTTGGAGGTACAGACAGACAGACAGACAGACGGAAATTCAAAAACCACTTTTTCGGTTTCAGGGAGTCATGAAACGTCAAGATTCATCAAAATCTCGAGTTCGATTTTTTTGACGATCACCATACTTTCTCTACCTGTAAGATAGAGAGAAAGTAAAAACCACAACTTAAATAATATCGAACTGATGACAGTTACAAACACAAAGTGCCATGCCCACGTCTGATATGTATTTCCGTTCTTCTCTTGTTTGTAACTAATCGACCTAACTTGACACATAAAAAGAAATACTGGTACTCATTCCGAGGGTTGTAGCTTATATTTTTAACTTTCTTCGGCTTTATGCCCTTATTGGCATTGGCACTAGAGATATAAAACAAATCTATTATGTTTTGCATTTAAAAGGCGACACAATGCAATTAATTATCTATGTCGCAGTTTGTATACCCTTATTGAGAGGATCATTAATAGATTTATTATATCTAACCAAACAATTTTAATTTTTTTTTACTCCCTGTACTTATTCCATCAAATGTATCACTTTCACTTGCTCTCACAATTTTTTATCTAACACAAAAAATCCACATTTCTTTAACTTTTTTACAATGGAAAGCTTATGTGTACTGAGAGGGGTATTCAAACAGCCCATAAGCTCAAGATAGTCACGACCAATCATATTCTAAATTAAGCTCTATAACTTACTGGTCGGTCGTACAAATGTGAGGATCACTGCAATATGCACTAAGGCGTTATATATATAAATGATAGGATTCATGCAATATGCACTAAGGCGTTACAAACAATTGCAAGGATTCATGTAATATGCACTAAAGTGTTACGTAAAAATGCGAGGATCCATGTAACTTGCACTAAAGTGTTACGTAAAAATGCGAGGATCCATGTAATATGCACTAAAGTGTTACGTACAAATGTAAGGATTCATGTAATATCCACTAAAGTGTTACGTAAAAATGCGAGGATCCATGTAATATGCACTAAGGTGTTATATACAAATTAGATAATCCATGCAATATGCACTAATGTGTTATATACAAATGTGAGGATCCATGCGATATGCACTAAAGTGTTAAGTGTTTTATTTATATTCCTTTCCTCCTTACAATTTTTTTTTGCTTATCGTAAAACTTGTAGCCGTTTCAATATGTTACACATTAGTTTCATTACTCGCCTCACTGCTCTCTCCGTTTGATATACTAAATTTACAGCAAGAATAGTGATTAAAATATTTTAAAAAGTTATTTTTTGACGTGAATACGTCTTAAATTTGCTAACATACGGGGGCAATCCAAAAAACCTAATGATAACAAAATCGGGGGATACAGTTTGGTGTTGTAGTTTCGAATCTTTCCTCTACATCCAAAATTAAATTATACCACTGGATAGCTAAAGAATCAAAGAATTCATTACGATAAGCGAGAACAGTGACGCATCGCGCGCGGTGGAGGGGGAAACGCCGCCATTTTGAGGTTATTTTTGCTGCGTATCGAGATTTGCAATTAGAATAACTTTTGACTCGGAGAAGCTACGATGTTCGTTTAGGTTTTAATCGTCAGCTGTCGTCAAAATCTATCGATTGTATATAAAACATTAGTTTAAAGTAGTGACAGTGAATATAATAAGGTGTTAGAATAAAAAAATATTATCAAAAATCCAATAATTATAACACAATAATTATTTGTTTCCTTGCTTTTATCCTAAATACATAAATAAAAATATTTTATTTAAAAAATATAACCCGTTACATAAACGTATTCACGTACAACACACGGCCGTGTCCATGACACAGCCACACCCCTTTTTTTTTTTTAGTTCTTCGACTTATTATTATTATTATTAGCACCGCGTCTTACTACCCGTTCGGGTTATACGCACTTACGCTAATGTGCAATGGTAGGGTGATTGTGAGATGAAATGGAGGACCTACAGTTTAACGTGGAATCCGAACCACGGTAGAGGCCTGGCATTCCTCACATTCACAAGTTGTGATTAATACACATCTTGTCAGAGGTGAAGGAAGGGTTTGGCAATCAGATAAATCTGTGCCGGGACCGAGGATTGAACCCCGGACCCTCAGCACAGAAGTCTGACACCTTACCCCTAGACTACCAGGTCACCCTTCGACTTATCAAAATAGGAAAATAAATCACTCTCTAGATTCAATACTAAATGTTCATCTACCTTACGTATTTTATTTCCAAATTTTAAAAGCTAGAACATTTAAAGTAGAATGTATTTTTAATTTCTGATTGAAAATATTAAACTAAAATTGATTAAGTGTTGATAGGGAACTGACAACTTGATTTCCTAAGAAGAAGTTTTTAAGTTTTGGTAGTCTTAATTGCTTTTCATTCAACTTCAACTTACTTCCTTCCTTGTCACGCAAGATTATATTCCCACAAACTTTCAAATATTTTTTGGTTCTTTCAAGAAAGACCCAATTCATTGAAACTATATTATTTTATATACAAGATTGGGAAGAATTTAATTTTTTTTCTAATGAGGCCTATTTAAATATTGGGTAAGAAATTATATTATAAATGAGACGACTTAACTCGTTTCTTAACAAATCAATATTGTACCGCGTCAAGCAGTCAAATATTTGCTAAATCTCAAGAAAGCCAAGCAACTATCTATCTTTATATCTATCTATATATCTATCTATTTATTTATTCATCTAACAGAGTGGTAATAAGATATAGTTTGACATATTAAAATTTACATTTAAAACAACAAGAAGTTAATATATAATGTAAAACTTATTTTTGATGAATGTTTAACTGATAAGTTATAGAGGTTAAACTATATAAAATTTTGTGCGTATTTGAATTAAACTATTTTCATGATACTATAGTCGGATTAGTTTTTAAGATACATATTTGGTTCCTTATCTGGTAGCAATCATTTTCTTATTAATGTTGATGGTTGTTCAAAAATGAAAACCAATTCAACATTTTATATCTTCTAGCTGGCATCGGTAATCGCATGGTCTAATACGTGTCACTGGTCACTGTCACGTGTTTTACTGATTTGCTGATGACGGGGAGATAGGGTTCAAATCATGGACAGCTGTTTCGAGGCCTATTTTTCCTGTGTGGTTTTACACTCTCCATTGACGCAAATGTGGATACATTTGCTATAAATTGTACCTAACTTATCCTTTTGTGTAATCATTGTAAGTCCTTTGCGTTAGCTCGAAAGGGTTCGTATAGGCAGCGAAAGAATGTATATATATATATATGTATGTATTACAATATTATTAGGTGTACTGTCTTAAAGCAGGTCCATTCCTTTTGTCAGTGAACTTAGACCGTCAATGCGTCCTGTCCTCTGCCTCCTTCTTGAGCTCCCAGCATTTTCCTCTTTCCTTCAAGTCATCTGATATTTGAATCTAATAAGTGAATATATTAGGACTATATACACCTCTATTATTACAGTAAACTCTTATCATAAATATTCGCTACATTTATGTTCAATATTTATTTTTAATGTAACTTTTGATGTGTCGAATCCTATCTGTTAGATATAAATTTGATTGGTACCACTTTTATTTAAGATTTTTTTAAATACCTGACTTCTTGATGCAGTACAGTTGAATTATTAGGTAGTAGGCTTACAGTAAAATAATTTCTAATCTAATGTTTAGTATATATTTTAGAGTAGGTATTTTGATAAATTCAAACGCCAGGCGAATCTTTTAAATTCCATCTGAATTTACTTTTATAAAGTGGCTCATCTGGATATTATCTCATATTGAGATTAGTTTGAACTATTTTAATATATCTCAATATGTTTGTTTTGTCTTTTTAATGTAGTGTATACACCTGTGTTTTTTAGCAGGTGTATTACATATATATTTTATCCCCTACGGAGATTTACTCTGTATCCTTTTTTTAAGGTGCTAATGACCTTCGTGTCTACGAGCCTCTAAAGGCCCAAGCCTTAAGGTGGGGTGCTAGTGAGCGTGAGTTTAGGGCAGTATTTTTGAAGTTTTTATAGCATAAACATTTTTTGGCCAAAATAAATTAAATATTTCTTCTATAGAAACACAGAGTTTAGTTTTCTGCACCTGCTAATCTCAACAGTTCTTGAATATCTGTCAAAGGTGTCCTGGAATTTAATGACGAATTTTTCTCTTTGTTTAAAATGTTTGTCGCCAAATGCTGCAGTGCTCATAACATATATTCTAGAACCTTAATAGTAACACTAATAATAATAATAACAACAATAATAATAACATGCCTATTCACGTTTCTTAGAGATCACTACAGAAACTTCAATATGAACGGTTAAATCGCAATTGACATTTGTCATTGTTTAGAGGGAAAATAAAATGTGTAGCATAAAAGTCGTGTTTATTTGTTGCCACTCACCAATTAGTGTTTGCGTCTAAACGGTAAAACTTCACACTTACCTCATTTTTTTTTCTATAAAATTGTGATTTTATCAGCTCGTACCATAGCTATGAATGGTAGACATACTTCTTGCGAGCGTTGAAAAATGTGTCCGCTTAGAACAATGGTGACACATAATTGTACGAGACGATTCTTTCCCGCGGTTAAGTGAGTTAGTTTAGATGAAAACCTTAACAAAACCAACGATGTGGCCTCATCCCTGTTCTCAAGACCTTCCGACGACTTTAAGTAGCGCCGAAAAGAACAATAGTTGTTGAGAACTAGGACAATTCACGAGAAAGATAGCGTTCAGGCCCCGCGACTCAACAAACATACAGGGGCTGAGGGAGCTCGAACACGCCTTGGTTTTGTTTTGGGGCTCTTAAGCATACCCCCTCCCTCAAATAATTCCTCTGTATATTAATTTCATCGGAAAATATTCGATTCAAATACTGTACTTTTAATTTTTGAGAAAGGATTTTAATTTTTAAGGAAAATGAATTTAATTCTTAAAAAAAGGAATTAAATCTTTATGTATTTTCTAATATGTTTATCATAATTTGCAACAATTATCACAACACTAAACAGTAAAACCATTGGGAAGCCCTAGATGCAAGGCCGTAGTCAAGGGGGTTTTTGGGGGTTCAAACCCCCCACCCCCCCGAAATGTTATGAACAAAAAATATATGGCTTTATTTATGGTTTAAACAATATCAAAATTAAGGTACAAATACAAATTAGGGGGCTGTGTTACCATAAAAAGAAGTTTAGAGAGCTTCTAGAAATGTTCAATATTTATAACTTTTTCAAGTCTTCGGCAGTTAGGGGGTATGTCGCCATAAATAAGCACTTCAGATATATTCCGAGGTGCTTATATATAATATATATATACTTCCTAGCCTAAGGCAGTTAGGTGGTTTTGTTGCCATAATAAACACTTCAGATAGCTTCTAGAACTGTTTATCATTTAGAATTTTCTCTATCTTCCAGCAATTGGGGGATGTGCCCACAACCCCCCCCCCGAAATCATTGGCTGGCTACGGCCTTGCCTAGATGTATATGGGCGAATAACATTAGAATATACCTGAAAGGGATAAGGCGTAGTGAGGCAGACTCAATAGAACTAGATCAAGATAGAGTTAGGGTCTAATGGATGGGACTTGATAGAACTAGCACAAGGTAAGAATATGATGTAATAAGGTGGATTGGATATAACTAGCTCAAGAGAAGGATCGGGTGTAAAGAGGTGGACTGGATAGAGCTAGCTCAAGATAGGGATAGGGTGTAATAAGGTGGACTGCATAGAACTAGCTCAAAATATGGTTAGGGTTAATGAGGTGGACTGGATTGAAACAGCTCAAGGTAGGGATAGGGTTTAGGGAGGTGGCCTGGATAGAACTAGCTCAAATTAGGGATAGGTGGGATACTTTTGTAAGTGTGGCAATGAGCTTTTGTCATATATAAATATATGTCCTAATGTAAGTAAGTAAACAAGATAAATGTAATCAAGGTCAAGTGTATGTACTAGATTATTAATTGTGTTACCGCGTCTTACTACCCGTTCGGGCTATACCACGGCCGTCTTTAGTTACAGGCCGGAATACTGTAGTTTGGCAACACTACGTTGAGGCCGGTCAACAACACAGCCACGTGCAGTATTGCTGATTTAGTTCAGTTTGTTTTACTGTGTGAGATGTTGTTTGTTTCTCATGTAATTTAATTGATTTGAAATGTTGTGTGGTTCATTCTTCTAATGTTTTGGGTCATATAGCAAAACACACATTATATGAACATTTTGTGGATGTGATTAGTGATATTCAACAGCTGACGTAATTTCAAAATCCTCAGTTTTGTACATTTGTGGTTATAATTACTACAAAGGGCCTTTTCGTTTGGAATATAGTTAATCCATTGAATTTTTTAATTGGACATGACACAGATGCTAACTATTTCAATGATATTACCAGAGGAGGACTAACTAGTCTCTTAACAACCGTTTGAAGATTGGAGCTATGGACATTCTATAATGAAGATTTTAATAACAGAAATGTTAGAAAATAAGTTACAAACATCAGAAGCAACTTTTCCTGTGCACCCGCCTCGGTGGCCGCATGGTCTAAGGCGCTACTCTCGCAGTAGACAAGACTGCCGATGACGGGGTAGATCGAGGTTCGAATCTCAGTCGGGTGTACTGATGAGAGTTTTTTCAAAATGGTTTTGCACTCTCCCTCCGCTCAAATGCGGGTACATGTCCCATAAATATAACCTTCCTCAATCCAATAACCATTAATATAATTAGTACATAAGCGTACAAGCCGACAAAGTAGTAAGACAGTGCTAAATAAAATAAACAACTTTTTCTGCGGTAATTCCTTGCGTGAATTATTTTCTTTGGTTTGTTCATCGCTTGGAAATATACTTCATATTAACTACATCACATATAGGAATTATAAATTTTGCAGAGAAAATTCTTATTCAGAAAAGAAAAAAACGCTGAACTCTTTACAAAGTAATGTTTCAAAATTCTATGTCCCAAGGCTGGTAAGTGTTCAAAACAATTTTTAAATAACTCTGGAAATTTTATTGAAATAGTTGATAAAGAGGACACCTGGACATCGGCATTGAACCCGGGAACTTTGGATTAGTACAATGAATGCTCTTCTAGGCTCCGGGCCAGTGCCTTTTGTAACTGTCATTATAATATTATAATCGTGATTGTAAACGGCACATAATCCTTACCCAGCAAATTTATTTTTAAATTATTATTTACATGTTTATTTGTGGTATTTTTCAAACTCTGAAGTATTTTTGTTAAATGATTTAAGTAAAACATGTTTAGATTAACTGTTGGTATCGTACAAAGTGACTCATCAGTTTTTAAATTAAGAAAACAGTAAATATTCACACAATTCTCCGTAAGAACCATCAGATTGCTAGGCCTCATGACGTCACTACAAGCGGAGTTGTCACATTTAACACTCTGGCCTGTAACTAAAGGCGGCCATGGCTATACGCATATGTATACTAAATTACGTTAGTGTATTTGGAATGAGGAAGGTTGAATTTTGGATAAACATAGCTGATTCCTTTTCCCGGCCCCACTAACACTTTAAATTCAAAAACACCTTTTGTTTTTCGATACTATTTAGATCAATCCATTATTTGAAAGGTTGACAGTGGTGGTGTTACGAAAGGAGGTTATAAACACTGCATCTTGCAGCCGAATATAATAATAACAATAATAGGTTAATGGTATGAAAAATAAATAGTATAATAAATCTAATTATATTTAAAAAAATATCATACCTTATTTAAATCTTTATACGTTATAACCGCGCCAAGCCCCCTCCCCCTTTTATAAGCCTAGAGTAGGTGACCTGGTGGTCTAGGGGTAAGGTGTCGGACTTCTGTGCTGGGGGTCCGGGGTTCAATCCTCGGTCCTGGCACAGATTTATCTGATTACCAAACCCTTCCTTCACCTCTGACAAGACGTGTATTAATCACAACTTGTGAATGTGAGGAATGCCAGGCCTCCACCGTGGTTCGGATCCCACGTTAAACTGTAGGTCCTTCATTTCATCTCACAATCACCCTACCATTACACATTAGCGTAAGTGCGTATAACCCGAATGGGTAGTAAGACGCGGTGATAATAATAATAATAATAATAATAATAATAATAATAATAATAATAGCCTAGAGTCATTCAGGGATTAGAATTTTCCCAGGTGAGGGAGGATGCGCCCCCTTTCGCCCCCCCACCCAGAATCTCCTTTCAGTTGAATCTCCCCTCCAACTTCCGAAGAGTTTCCGGAGCGCCTGGCCTAATAATATGACTTAGAATACAACAGTACCTCCTAAACTATGTACAATGTACAATGTACCTCACCACACACTTGAAGTTGTGTTTACATTAATCTGATTTGTTACTACAAACATAACTCTTTCACCAGCTTCGGTGGCTGCATGGTCTAGGACGTCACTCTCACAATAGACTAAACTGCCGATGGCAGGGTTCGAATCTCAGTTGGTATATGAGGGCGGTTTTACTTAAAAGGTTTCCCACTCTACCTCTACTGAAATGAGGTTACACTTCCTTTAATATAACCTTCCTAATCCTTAAAAACATTTAGGGCCAGTTTCATAGTCAGATTTAGTACGCCTAGAGTGCGAGTCGATACTAAATACAAGACGTCGCCTACCTGAAATTAAATGGAATGAGCCAGTTTCATATGCGAAACTGGC